>VWZS01001750.1:782929-985777 GCA_013397075.1 Rhabdornis inornatus
GGGCCCCAGGGGGGCGGGCTGGGCCCGAGCCGCTGGCGCTGCGCGGTGTCGCGTTCCGGGGGCACGGGAGGGGACGCAGACGGGTGGTGACCCACGCCTCCGTGGGGTCACTCGAACACCCCCTTTCCCCCACTTTCCCCGAGTCTGGGGGGGACAGGGACATCCCGTGTCTGTTGTTTCTCTCCCCTTTCACCCTTAAGGGACGTGGTCACACTATGGGGGCCCTTTGCACCCCGCCCACACCCCCCCCACCCCCCATTGCTCCCGTTCGATAACTCCAAAGCTCCAAAGGGCAGCATGATCCAAGGAAAAAAAAGTAATCATTGCTGACGCAGGCAGAACGGGAGTCAGGCACTGTCCCCAGCAGGTCCCATCCATCACTTGGAATTTGGGGACAGGCAGATCCCCCCAGGACCCCCGCGGTCCAGTGGGATCTCAGGGCAGCCTGGTGGGGTCTGTGTTTCTGATCCTGCGCCCCTCGGGAGCTGTCAGTGTCTGCAAGGGGAGGGTCCTGCTCGGGGGCCGCGTCCCCCAGCTCCCGCAGGCAGGGCAGGGCGTGCTGGCAGATAGTTGAACATCTGAGCAGAGATTCAATTATATGCACTACTTCATTTATTTGGCTGTCCAGTCGCTCTGATCAGACTTGGAAATTAAGAGGCATGCGGTTAGAGGGATCCTGTCAAATCACATTTAGCCCAGCTCTTCCTTGCTTGGATTTTAAAATGCAGCTCTTTTTTTTACATGACCTGCAGCTACAAAACAACTTTCTGTCTCTCTTCCTAAGGAATTACAAAAAAATCCAGTGGAATGGGGTGAGGGCAGAACCAGTTCCCCAGCTCTATTTCCAGCCTGAACTCTGCAGCTGGAAGTCTCCAAGCGCTTTCCAACCCTCGCCCTGTGAGCAGGCGGTTCGAGGGTGCTGGGGCAGGAGCAGCTCGTTGCACACAGGGCCCTCAGGGCAGTGGGGGGAAGGAGGATGGGAGGAGGCAGTGCAGAATTTTGCAGTCACTTTTTTCGCTGAGGGACATCAAGATTTGCAATCCTCCTCCCTCAGTTTGGAACAGAGTTAAAATTGCCCCTCATCCACACCCTGTGCTCGCACGTGCCGGCAGAGAGGCCTGTGCAGCTCTGATAAGGCCCTGCTGGGAAGCTGTGGGTGAGTCCGTGCAGAGAGTCCTGTCACCCTGTCCCCGTGGGGAGGGGACCTGGGGAGCCACCAGCCATCCCATCCTGGTGCTGTTGCAGCTCCAGCATCCTCTGGGATAAAAGCCCTGCGGAATGCTGCAGCAGGGATGAAGGGATGATTCCCCCTCCTCGTTTCACCCCAAGGGATAAACAGAAAGTTCCTCAGCAGCTGATAACCCCAAAGCTGGGGTTGCCTGCAGCGTCTCCCAAACTGCAGCTATCCAGGAGGGAACAAACTTCTCCCAGGCTGGTGTCCCAAAAGGGAAATCCAGCCCCAGGAAGCTCAGCCCCAGCCTTATTCTGCCTGGCACACTTGCTCCTTGTGCCCAGAGAATTTCCAGAAGGATGCAGAGATGCAGTGGAGTGGCTTGGGCTGCAGTGTGGTCCCGGCCTGAGCACAGCCAGGACACATCACATGGGAGGATGTGGGCAGAGGGGGCAGAGTTTGTGGCACAGCTGGAGCCCCTTCCTCCTGCTGACTCAGATTCTGCTCTACTCAGCATTTGAGGCTGGAAGTGACCACACTATGCTGGGAAGTGGAATCTTGCTGGGATGCCAGGGACTGGCCGGTATTGTGCAACAGGAAGGGTTGGATGGCTCGGGATGCTGCTGAAATCTGTCTCCCTGTGCATCACCATTGCTGGGCTCCAGCTCTGATCCAGTACCCTCCAGTTCCACCACTGGGCTGAGCCTGCTGCTGCTGGTGTGACCAGTCCCACACTGGGATCACTCCTGTCACTACTCACAGCCTGGTACCAGCAATCTGTCCCTTGGCAGGGAGTCGTGGCATCCCTCTGTGCCCTGAGCAGGGTTTGTTTTCCCCTCCAGCCAAGGAGCTGATCCTTGGGGTCCCAGCGTTTTCCTGCTGCCCAGGGGAGGCCACAGGGCAGCATTCACAGGTCTGGGCAGGATTTTTAGGCAAGACTCAGCTGCAGCTCCACGAGTGTGTAAGAAACTATGTGCCTGGTTAACACTGTGGGGTTAAAAATTGCATTTAGGCTTTTGAAGTGCCTTTGGCTTTTGCTTTTCAGAAGGCTTGAGGGGGGAAAGAGAGAGAAAAGCCCCCAGAGGAAAAGCAGCTGGGGCTTGGGCTCAAACCCTGCATGGGCGTTTGCCTGCATTTGCTTGCAGGGGATTTAGTGCCTGTGGGGACCAGGGAAACTCCAAAGGTCTGGGAGCAGGGTCATCCCAGCCCTGGGGTTGCTTTTTGTTATCCTTGACCCAAACTGGAGTGGCCTCTGCTCTGGGTGCTTCACTGCTTTCCCCCAGGGCAGCTGGTCCCTTTGTGTCTGGAAGCCACTGATAAGGGGCTGGGGAGGGTGGAAGGGGGAGCCACTGGCCCTGGGCAGCGGTGGGGACAACCAGCTTGGAGTAAGTGCCTGCAACCAGCATGGACCCAGCCTGGAACCAGTGCCTGGAGCCAGCCTGGAGCCAGCCTGGAGCCAGCACCCAGAGCCAGGCTCAGCCTTGGGGCTCTCACAGGCAGATCTTTATTGAGAATTTGGTGGCAGGTCCCAACAGCTGGTGAGGGGACAAGGAGGTGTCTGGAGGGTGACAGCACCACTGGGCGATATCCATGGGGCCAGGAAATAATCCTGGTGATAATGAAGTCAGCAGAGCTCTGTGTGCTCTCAGGGCTGCGAAAGGCATGGAGATGGGATGCTCCAGTCCCACCTCGCTCCAGGCAGCTTGTGGAGCTCATGACCATGACTGGTGTCATGCTGGATGTCACGCAGGGGAGGTGACACATGTGGTGTCCTCCATGGCCCCGCGTTCACCTCTCCCCACCACTGTCCCCACTGTGGGTGGCAGGAGGGGTTTAGCTGTAGAATCCCCGCTCGTGTGTTCAAACAGCTGAAATCACTGCATGTGTGCAGATGAGGTGGGGGCACCCCCACACCACGGGGGCTCAGAGGGGATTCCCAGCCCAGGACAGTGTTGGGAAAGGCCTCTGCTGTCCTGACTCAGCAGCTCTTCCTGCTGAGTCAGCACGTGCAGCCTTGTGCAGGGCCCATGTGCGGGGGTGGGCACCCACACCCCCCTGGGCCCAGGTCACAGCTCAGGGGGCACAGAGCTGGTGGGGGCATCTCAAACAACCCCAAAACTGGCTTCTCCCTGCAGAGCCAGGGATCTCAGAGGCACTGGGGGAACCTGAGGCTGCTGCCCCTCCTAACTTCAGGGTTTGGGGTGCCCAGCAGCACCTGGGGCTCCTGCCCTCCTCCTCCTCCCCGTGCTTCCCTCACAGGGCAGCTTAGTGGCCTCCCCCCGTCCCCCTGCATGGGGACCACTGGGCTTGGGGAAGGAGAGGCTGGAAGCAACTAGGGAGGCAGAGGGATGGGACCCCTGCCAGGCTTGTAATTACAGCCCAGCGAGGGCCTCGCAGGCGAAACCTGAGCCCCGTGGGGAGCAGGGGAAGCAGGAGCGTCCGTCTGCCAGCACAACTGTCTGTCCTGGCCCCGCTCCAGCTGGGTGGATGCAGGGAATTGGGACCTAGAGTTCTCATCCCCCCACTCTGGTATGGCTGGAGCACTGTAGGGCTCCATCCTGGGTGTGAACAAGCATCTCTGCTGCTTGTGGGGGAGCTCAAATGAGTCCCTGCAGGCCCCTGTGTCCTGTCTCTGCCACCTCTCCAGCATTCCCAGCAGGGACGCTCCATCCCTGCTCACCCCCTTTGCCCCTGGGTAGGGATGCAGCCCAGGAAGCTTGTGAGGATGGGGGAGGGCCAGTTCCCCTTCCCCCTTTGGTTTTGGCAAATGCTGCCCTGGCTGGCAAAGCCCTCCCAGAGCAGGGCCATGACCCAGCACCCTGAGACCCCTGTCCCCCCAGGTGACAGCTATGGGGTGCTGCCCCGGCCCTGCCATGCGTTGGTGCTGCTGAACCCACAGAGCGGCTCTGGCCGTGCCCTTGATGACTACCAGGCAGTGGTGCAGCCCATGCTGGCCGAGGCAGATATTACCACCACTGTCTTCGTCACTGGTGAGTCCATGAACAGCTCCTCCTCCTCCTCCTCCTCCTTCTCCTTTCCTTGGAATCCTACCCGGGCCCTGCCATGTGGGGTCAGGTTCCTCCCAGGGCCTTTGACTCTCTGCATCAGCACAGCTCTGGGTGCAACAGGATGTTGCACTTGAGGAGTGACTGCCATGCCTCCTGCATCCCTGGCTGGGGTCACCATCTGGGGCTGGGGTCACAGTCCGGGGGGTGGCAGCAGGAAGGGCAGAGGGATGGAGGGTGATGCTCCAAACCTCTCCACTTTCCCCAACAGAGAGACCCCACCATGCGCATGAGAAGGTGCGAGATGAGGACCTGTCGCAGTGGGACACGTTGGTGGTCGTGTCTGGGGATGGGCTGCTGTTCGAGGTGAGGGCACCACGGGGCTGGGCAGAGAGCTGGGAAGAGGGGATGCCTGGGGCAGGAGCCAAGCTCTGAGTCAGAAAGTCAGGCAGGGAATGGCAAAGAAGAGATGGCACCAAGCTTGGAGCAAAGCAGCCATCGCCTCTGGGCAGGGGCACCATGGGCTCTGCTCCCCCCAGGCTGGGCTGGGTTCCTTGGGTACCACAGGCTCCTTCATCCCTACAGGTGGTGAACGGGCTGATGGAGCGTCCTGACTGGAAGGAGGCCATGAAGAAGCCGCTGTGCATCCTGCCAGGAGGCTCTGGGAATGCCCTGGCTGCCTCTATTAACTACTATGCAGGGTGAGTCCCAGTCACCCACTGCCCCCTTGCAGGACTGCACTGGAACCAGGCAGGGATGAGGGAAGAGAAAGGCTGTGTGGGGCTCCAGCCCAGGGAAGGGTGATGGGATGCTCAGGGGTGCCTGGCAGGGTCCTCACTCCCCACAGGCTGGTGCAGCACAGCCCCAGCTGTGAGCAAGGGATTAATCCCCGTGTACCCTACTCCACCCACTCCTGTTTTCTGGGCTCAGAGACTGGTAAAACTTTTACCCAAAGGACCCACTCCAGGCACAGCCAATCCCACGATGTGGAGGACCAGGATTGCCTGATTCAGTTCCCTCTTTCAGGAACTGGTTTTTATCCCTCCCATCCCCAACAAAACTACTCCCAGCAGCTGTTCCTGAGGGACACTGTCACCCAGCTGTCCCAACCATGATGCAAGGGTGGGGTCTGCAGGTGGATGCTGGGGCAGCAGGACGGGTCCTGAGCTCCAAACTCACCCTCTCCATCCCTCACAGCTACGACCATGTCGCCAAGAAAAAGCTGCTGATGAACTGCACCTTCATCCTGTGCAAGGGGCTGTACACGCAGATGGACCTGGTGTCTCTGAGCACGGCCTCGGGCAAGCGCTTCTTCTCCTTCCTGGGCTTTGGCTGGGGCTTCATCTCGGACGTGGACATCGACAGTGAGAAGTACCGCTGGCTGGGCAGCGCCCGCTTCACCCTGGGCACCCTGCAGTGCCTGGCCAAGCTCAGGGTGTACCAGGGCCGCCTGTCCTACCTGCCCATGGCCACGGAGCAGGGCAGCTCCCCGGCCCCCCGGGACCCCCGCGCTCCCGTCACCAATGGCCACATCCCGCAGCCGCCGGGGACGGACGCGCCCGGCTCGCTGCCCCCCGACTCGCTGCTGGTGCCGCTGGGCCAGCCCGTGCCGGCGCACTGGACCGTGGTCCCCGAGGAGGAGTTTGTCCTGGTCTATGCCATCTACCAGTCTCACCTGGGCACCAACCTGCTGATGGCACCGGCGGCCCGGCTGCACGATGGCTGCATCCACCTCTTTTACATGAAGGCCGGCATCAGCCGCTTGACGCTGCTGAAGCTCTTCCTGGCCATGTCCAGGGGGACCCACCTGGACTTGAACTGTCCCCACCTGTGCTACGTCCCCGTCCGGGCGTTCCGCCTGGAGCCGCGGGTGGCCGCGGGCATCATGACAGTGGATGGGGAGGCGCTGGCCTGCGAGCCCGTGCAGGGCCAGGTCCATCCCCGCCTCTGCCGCGTCCTCAGCGGCTCCTGAGCTCCCCGTTCGCCCTCCCTGCAGCGCTGAGCTGCCGGCACGGCCTGGCGCGAGGGTGGCAGAGCCTTTCTCCCACTCAGGAACCCCCTCCTTCCATAGCAATAGGTCTTGGGGGGGGGGCGTGGGGCTCATCCCCTCGCTTGCCCCCACGCTTAGCTTTACCCCCCTGGGACAGCCAGTGCTGTTCCAAATATGAGCCACAAGCCCCATCAGGTACTCCGTGCCGGCGAGATGCCAGCGTTGTTTTATCCTGGTACGAGGTCCCGGCCCCCAGGCGGCTGCGCCGGCACAGCCCCGTCCCCTCCCCGGCTCGGACGCACACGGTGGCATTGCTGTGTCCCCGCCCTGGAGCCAGTGCCACCCCCCAGGGAGGGTCAGGACCAATAGATCTAACACAATAAACCGACTTTTTAAAGAATGTTTCTACCCAAAGCTTCCTGTAGAAGCGGAGTTTATTCTTGTGAGAAATGCAAAATAAATATCTAGCGTTTGCAAAAAAAAAAAAAAAATCCTTCCTGGGTTTTGAATCCGAGCTCACGGCTGCTGTCACGGGCTGGGCTCACCCACGGCCCGGCTGCATGGACGGCAGGACAGGTTTAGCTCAGCACCGCAGCCCTTTGCTCCCTGACATCCCGGGGCCGGGAGCAGCACGGAGCGAGGGGCCGCGGAGATGCTGAGGACACAGGACAGGGAGAATTGCTGCCACCACCCACCCACATTTTTGGGGTGCAGCGATGCCTCCCTGCTCAGCCTTGTGCTGGGGCTGATCGTATCCAGGGAGCTCAGCCCTGCAGTGACACTTGGGGACATCCTGGGGAAAGTTCGGTGCCTCTGAGCGACAGCAGGGAAGGGCTCATGGAAGAGGTTCAAGGAGGGGTCGTTGGAGCTCAGGGGTTTGGCTTTCTGCCTGCACCAGGGGCCCTTTGGGGGGCTCTTGCATCACTTTTCTTGGGCTGCCCGGGGCCAGCTGGAGCCCTGCTACAGGTCCCTGCCCTGGGGCTTGCTTGGGGGGGATTACTCATCCTCTTTGGTATAAAATTGCAGTAATTAAACCTCATTTTCAGCGCTCAAGTACAAAGCAGAAGAGTAAACAGTGGTGGCTGTTTGCATTTATTCAACTGCAAACTATGCAATTAGGGTGGGAGATCCGGGAAAGAAGAGCACGATTGTCCTCCCTCCATGGCCTCACTTGCTCATGGAGAGGAGCCCTGTTCCTGAGCCAGCAGGGCAGGCAGCAGCTGGGAACCACCCCCCAAATAAAGTTATTTCCCCCGGGGCATCGGGCCATGTGTAAGAACAGGCTGAGCAATAACTCTCTAACCCTGCTGAGCTGCTGGAGGGAGAGCCCATGGCAGGGATGCGCTCCGAGCTCTCGCTGTCTCTGTCAAGGGACACGGATCAGCAGAGCGGAGCCGTTCAGGCTCACAGCGCCTGAAAGGCTCCCTGCAGGCTCCTCCCGGGGTCCTGTGTGGCTTCCAGCAGCAGGTTGGCCGGGATCGCCCTTGCCCGCCCTTTCCCTTTTCCTTTCACAGCTCTGCCATCACCCATCTGCTTCCAAAACCTGTTGGACGGCAGCAAAAAGCTCCTAGCGGGGAGCCCCCGGCCCTCGTCCTGCACAGCCCCCTCGCTCCCGGGACAGAGGGAGGGGGCAGCGGGTGCTACGAACAACTCCAGCACACCGAGACACCGCCCGTGGCGTGCACTGGCACCTCGAGCTGCTCCTGCAGGCTGAAGGGGACCAGGGAGGGCCCCCAGATGGGCAAAATCTAAGTCAGGACTCCGACTCCACATCACTGCTCCAGATTCCAGCAGCACCCGGCAGGAGCAGGATGCCCTTGGCCCCCAGCGGCTTGGACACGGCTGTGTCCAGCCCCATCCATCCCACACTTACCTGTGTGCTGAGGTGAGGAGCAGGGCAGGGCAGAGCTCCCAGCGGCCTACGAGGCAGGGGGGCTACAAAAGAGCTTTTTTTTTCTGAGTCTGGCCATGATCATCGAAACTGCTGTGAAGCCGTGCTAGGGCACACACCGAGCCACCCGCAAGCACCAGGCACCAGCAAGGACCACAGAAAACAAAAAACCCAGCCTGACAGATGCCCTCTGTTAATCTGGGTCTTGGGGAACAGTTTATAGAGAACCACAGAGGCAGCCCCTCCCTGCCAGGCCTGCCTGGATCCCTCCAGACTCAGCTTCAGCCAGCAGGACCCTGTCCAGCCCAAAGGCTGGCACAGGGATGTGCCGGAGAGGGGCAAGTGCCAGAAGTGTGGCAGCGGGTGGTGGGGGAAAGAAAGAGACAACTCACAGAACTACTCACAGAGGCAAAATTTAATGGCAAGTCATCTTCCCTCCTTTATTACACCTTGGTTAGCCAAACAAAAAAAATCTGCAGGTAAAAAAAGTTTTAATGGTCACACAGCACTTTATACATATAAGCAACCAAGCATCCACATCTGCACGTGAACGACACACCTCTAAGCATGGCCTCACATAGTCAGGTTTGTTTTTTTATTCATTAAATACTGTACAGAATAAAGGCTACAAACTGATTTTGTAATGCTTCTTCCCCCTCCCCAGCACTTAAAACAGTTACAGGCTGCTCTCATTTGTACATCACACAGTCGTGTAGCCAGTTTTAAGGCTAACAATATGCATCATGCTTTGGCTTTTTTTGTGTGTTTTTTTAAGGTTTTAGCCTTTTAAATTTTGTTACCCTTAAATATTACATACATACACAAAAAATTACATAGCTGCAGTGTGCTCACCACCAACCTCATCACCCAGGAGCTTCACATTATCAAAAGCTTTAGAAAATTTGTAAACCTCTGTGCACGCTTGGGTTTGGGACAGCTGTAGAGAGCGAGCGGTGCCAGGGGGAGCAGTGTCCCCTTCCAGAAGGCCAACATCCACCTCCTCAGAGAGAGCCCAGCCTGTGCAAAAGCTCTTGTGTAGGATCAGAGACTTTTTGGGCAAAGGGGAGGACGTTTGCCCAACCCCTGCCCTGTGAGATGAGAGCTGCAGAGTAAAGCAGGGGAAAACGGGAACCCTACAGCTCCTCCATCCCCAGTGGGTTTCTCCCTCTCTCTGTCCCTGGTCCTGTGGCTCTAGGGACAGCCACAGCCCGGCTCTGGGGACAGAGGGTGTCAGTGTCTGCATCACTAACCGTGGTTGTGCCTAGAATCAGCCTCTCTGCCTGTTCTTCCCCTGCCCTGGAGCAGTGACCCCAGCCCTCCGAGCTGCTCCCGTGCTCCGCTCAAAGGGATCCATTCACTCCCGTGGCCATGGTTACAGCTCCAGCTCGTCCTGCCCCGCCCACAGCTCCCAGCACCTCTGCACCCCAAACAAGCATCTGCCCGACCTCCCACCTGCCAGGCAGGGAGAGCGCCCGGAGCAGGGCTGGAGCTGCTGCACATATGATCCACCCACAGAGCAGTGTCTGGAGAGCTCTGCAGCCCAGGTCTTCATCACAGCCAAGCCGTGCATCCTCTGGAGCACCGGGAGAAGAACGTGTCTTCCAAAATCCCAGTGGTGGATGGGGACATGAAAGGGGCTGTGTACAGTCAGCCCCTGGCTCAGGAGCATCACATGGGGCAGCAGGAAAGCACAGGGAGATGGGGAGGGGGGGATTTGGGCTGGTGGGTGCAAAAAGCACCGCACCAATGTGCTGGGACTCCCACCGTTGTGTTTCTAACCACAGCCATACTGAGCAAGAGCAGAAACAAAGGAGAGCTTTAGCTGCATCCTTACCTCTGGCAGAGCCACCTGGTCAGCCTGACTCCTCCCCAGGAAGCCTGGCACCACTGCCTCCCTGTGCAGCTGCAAGGACTCTCCCTGACAGACTGTGCTCCCCATGGATGCTACGTGGGTGCCTCTCCAACACCTGAGCACTGGGCAAAGGCAGCAGGGCTGAGGTGTGACTGCCCAGCTTCAAATGAAGGTGTGTGCAGACAGGACCAGAGGCCTCAGGAAGGGGACTTGACCAGGGGACTCCAGCAAGTCACTGCTTCAAAGTGCTCATGGTCACCAGCTCAGGCTGTGACACACAGGCTGCCCTCACCAGGTGTTTCCCAGAGCACCCAGCAGCACCATAGTTGGGATTAGGGATGGGAAGTGCTGTGCCCACAGTGCTGCAGACCACAGCCAGTCCACCATAGGAAACAGCTGGCAAGGGAAGGAGCTGATAACAGCCCAAAACAGTGCTGCTGTAACAGCGCAGGAACCAGCACAAGCTGGTGCTGCCAACAGAGCCTTGCCATGACACAGCTTCCCTGGGGTGACCCTGGCTCCCAGGGCTCCTGAACACCCGTGCACAGCTGGATGAGGGAGCAGCAGCCATGCCAGATTCATCCAGGTCACAACAGGCCCCAGGAGCACTCGCTGCTGCCTGCCCAGGTGAGGCCAGGATCCAGGGTGGGTGTAGTGCTGTGTGACAGCCAGGATGGCTGGGAACAAAAGACACAGATACCTAAGCAAGAAACGAGGGCAGAACCCTGAATTCCATGTATTTCTAGAATACAGGCATGCATGGTGGGGAAAGGGAAGTTTGCCTCACTCTGGAGAAAAAGAAGTGGGGATGGCTAGACTTGCCTCCAGGAGACCGACCCGGAAGTAGCAGAAGTGGAAAGTCTGCAGCACTTGCAGGGCAGCACAAGTGCCAGTGCAGAGCTCTGGCCCTGCCTACCAATCCCAACTGGAAGAACCTTGTAGCTGCGGTGAACAACTAAGACTAGAGCAACTCTGTATGGTGTAGACAACTCCAATGCAAACACAATCCAATGTCTAAGTACAGATAAGCTGGGGTAGACTTCACAGAACCCATGGGAACGCCAGGAAAAAGAAAAGACTGGGAGGGCATCACCCTTCATTTCCAGAAACTACAGCAATCCCTTCTCCTGGCTGGAACCCCACCAGAACAAACTTCTGGGTGTAGTGCTGGGTGGGAAGAGTCCTTGTGTGGAAAGGTGCCCCAAGATGAAAGTGCAGAGGGAACGTGGCTGCAAGACTGCTTCTGTGCAGGTCTCAAATCTTACCATTGCAGGGTCAAACTTGCAAGAACAGCACGTACATGGGACAGGGGGAAGGAAGAGGGGTTGGGGACAAAGAGTTATTCATGCTTAAACAACCTTTCCTCAGAGGAGCCATCAGGCCTAACCACCTTCTTTGGAACAAACCAAGCTGAGGAAGAAAAGCTGGAAGGAGAAGCCAGTTGATTGGTAACAGCATTTGCCAATTTACTTTCTGCTGCTTTCCCTTCTCCCCTGCACCTGCCTGTCCCTAACCTGATGGTTTATTTGTCCTCTGTCCACTCTGGGATGTTGGCCCCTGCTAAGGCAGCCCGGTACTGCTGCAAGACACCGCGGATGCTTTTAATGAACCCCTTGGACAAAGGGAAGAGGGGAAACCCAATGTCAGGGTAACCGCTCTTCTCTGGCAGGAAACTCCTGTAGCTCTTTCTCCTTTTCTTTGGTTTCACACTGGGCTGCGAGGCAGAGTCCTGGGCAGCCTTCCCCTCGTCCGTTCGGTCTCTGGCCAGGTCCCCCCTGGCTTGGCCTGTGCCCTCCGAGTCTGAGTACTGTTGGAGGTCACCGGCGTTGGGCGTCGTGGTCGGGAACTCCGACTCGTCCAGCTCCTCCTTCCCGTCCAGCGCCGAGTCGGACAGTTCTGCAGCCACCCCCTGCTCTGAGCTGCCCTCTGCCAGCGCCCCCGCCGTGTCCCCGGGGCTCTCGGCCAGGCTGCCACCGGCACACAGGAGGGAGGCAGAGTCCGCCCCGTTGGCCTGTTCGTGGCTGCGCTCCACCAGCTCGTTGGTCTCCAGCCAGGACTCGATGCGGGACACCAGGCGCCAGCCGTTGCAGCGGAAATGCTCCCGGATCTCGTGCTCGAAGACCTCGACGGGCCGGCGCAGCAGCTGCATCATGGACTGCACCACGCGGATCAGCGTCATCTCATTGTAGCAGCGGCTGTTCTCGTAGCCCTCCTGCAGCCCCCGGTCGCTGTCGAAGCCTGCCTCGTTGTAGTAGGGCTCGTTCACCAGGATGAGACCTGCCGGGAGAACGGGACACCGAGGGGTTAAGGCGGGAACGCCAGGAATCGCCGTTCTCCTGCCAGACCACTCCTGCCAAGAGGGTCAAGATCAAGGGTCAAGCACAGGCCAGGCTGAATCCCCAGAACCTGCAGCCATACTGAGCAAGAGCAGAAACAAAGGAGATGCAAAGGACTGGTGCTGTAAGGGGAGCATAGTGTGATGTGGTAGGGACTTCAGACTCTGCAGGGAGTGGCATGTTCCTTGGCTGGCAAGAACAGTCAGCACAATGCAGAGCTCACACAATAGCAGAGGAGGTGAAAAGGGCAGGAAGGGAGAGGTTTCACAGCTCCTTTCACTTCCCTCCAGCAAAAAACCCCACAGACACAACAAAAGCTTTCATTTTCCTCCTCCTCCTCTTAACCAGAACAAAGGCCAGACTGCAGCAACAGGCTTTGAGCTGGCTAGGTTCTGCTCTATCCAGCAGAGTCCCATCAGACAGTGCAGTTCTGAGACACAGAAGACTGTGACAAGTCACCTTTACTAAGATTTCTACTGCTTACTTCTGGTCTAATGAAATTACAGGTATGTAGCAACAGCACCAGCACTGCCAGGCTGCTGGCAGCCTGCCAGAAGTTGCATTAGAGCTGAGGAGATCATGAGTCTCTCAAAACCCAGGCAGCAGGAGAGGAGATTTTCCCCTAACACCAAGTTGCTCCAGTAAAACATTTAGTATTTCATTTTCTAAATTTGGATCCTTGGCTTTGGAAACGAGGGAAGGCTTTTATTGTGGTGTCCTTCCCACACAGGAGGATACAGGTGGACTGTGGGAGTTCAGAGGAGCAGGAGTTGCCTCCAGTCAGCAGCAACCCTTGCCCTGTGCCAAAGGTTTCTCATCACATACCTGAGCTCCCTGCACAGAAAGTCGTCTATGAGGAAGTTATGTGATTTAGTCTGTCTGCTCCCAAACTGGATAGGGCAGAGCAAAGCCCCATAGCAGGAAGCCCTGCGGCTCGTCTAGGCACACCCCTGATTATTCTCTGCTTCGGTAGGAGCATAAACACCAGCATCATGTGCAAAACATGCCCCATGTAGGATGGGCGGGTGACTCAGTGGGGATAAAAAAAAAAGTCCTGCAAACAGGGCCCAGTTTAGCAACTTCAACTAACTTTGGTAACAGGCTGAGGACACGGTGCTTCACATCTGTCAGTTCAGAGTACCAAGCAGACAACTCTGTGCTTGGTTGCTGCAGTGAGAAGAAGGGAAAGCATTGTGTCAGAGCTCTGGGATGCAGCCAGAACTCTGGGCATGAGAAAACTGGCACCTGCTTCCATGGCTACAGCAGAGAGATAAGGACACTGCTTTGTCCAGCAAGGTGAGAACAAAAGGCAGCACCAACCCAGATGGGGTGGCACATCCCAACTGTGTGTCCCCCATAAGCCAACAGCCCTTCCTCCCTCAGCCTTTTCTGCCCCACAGACTTGGCAGGAGCATTTACCTTGGATGGAGATGAGTACTTGAAGGAGACTGGATTTACTGGTCCACCTTTCTGTCCCCTGAAATGCATACACAAATATGTTAAAGGGCTGAAGCACCATCAGTTTGCCCTGTGACTATTGTCAGACAAAGTGAGGCCCCAGCTGCTCTGCATTCCTGTTGCTGACATCCTGTGGCTCATGGCAGGAACCAGGAACTGACTGCACAAGCACGTAATGTGCTGGTGTCCCATCTCAATAAGACATCTCTCCGTTATTTTTTTACCAGCACCACACCCCCTCAGGCCAGTTCTATCTGGAACTGTGTAACCTTACACACCAGCCATCAGTTCCAACCCCTCCCCAGCTGCCCTGTCCTGCTCAGAACGTATTTCCCTGACTCTGCTTATTCCAAATATCCAGCTGGACTTTGTACCACGCTACATGATTTATCCACAGTGTGGAAGACAGAGCCCTAACCCACAGGCACACCCCATGCTGGTGTTGGCATCTCTGCTATGGCTGGTCTGACCACAGACTTCTCATTGAGGAGAGACAGCTGAGCTGAGTACAGACCCAGAAAAAGCCAAACTACACCAATTATCTGCTCCAGACACCTAAAACAGAGCCCAAAGCCCAGCTCAAGTACCACTCCAGCTCAAGCACCACTCAAGAAAGAAGTCACCCAGGTCTGGTAGGAAGTGACTTGTTCCAAAAACAGCCCAGCACAACCCCTGCTTCCCAGGAACAGGTGGATGATGGCATTACCTTGCCTATCCAGGTCCCCAGGAGGCTGACACACACTTTGCCATTGTCATACAGGTTGGGATTCAGTCTCCCACTGCACTGGGAGAGGTAGCGGAAGAGAGGCGGGACAGCGGGGTAGATGTTGGGGAGCTGGATGTCGAAGAGGAAGAGGCCATCTTCATAGGGTGTGCGTGTGGGCCCTTTGATAAGTGCTGAGAAGAGATCCTGTGGGGAGAGCCAGGAGGTCAGGCACTGGGAAACACCCTCTTACCCTGGCAGAGCTGTATTTACACAGGAGAGTGGGGATGTGATTGACTCAGCCCTTTCAAGTGTCAGCTCAAGCAACACATCTCAGGGCACCTTCCCCCACCGGAAGTCACACCCTGAGAGCAAAGTGAACCTTTGCATCTGAAACAAGGCTGTGGGGAGGACAAAAGCCCCCAAATTTACTCTCTGCTACACAGCCCCTTGCTGGCTGCCCGCTTGTCTTCCCACTCAGCACCCAGAACAGGGCTTCCCTGCAATCAGCAGCTCCTTTTTTGCCACCCTGACTCAGGGAATGCAAAAGCAGCCATTTTGGGTAATTACAGCCCTGTTTCACATGCTGCACACATTCCTGCAGCTCTAATGCAAAGGATTAGGGCTAAGCAGGGAATTCCAAAGACAGGGATCTGGATGCTGAGCCCAGCACTACCACAGAGGTATCTGAGAGCAGGCACTTGCCATTCGATCCTCGAAGGTTTTCACCATGATGCCATCAGGCAGGGAGGTGGCCAGCAGAGCCATCTCTTTCCGCACTGTGCTAAAGAACTTCTTGGCTTCTGGGGGCTGGAACTCCATTTTCTTGAAGGCATGGGAATCTGTGGAATCAGGAAGACAACAGAATTATAGCCTGCCTTCAGAAACTGCCACGGGTTCCTCATGAAGGCAAATCTACCCATGTGTAATATGCATCATGTGGAAAAGAGGAGTTAACTTGCTTTGGTGCTGAGCCAGGAGGCAGGAGAGATTATTTCCCACGCAGTACAGCAACCACAACCTGCATCTCCTGTTCTCACTGTCCCACACAACACTGTCTCCTGTGGCCCAGCCAGGAGCCCTGTCCCACAGCTTGGACAATCCCACAGAGCAATGGCTCTTTCTCTGCCAAACCTAAGCACAGCTCCCCACTTTCCCTTGCCCACACCTGCAGCTTCACAACAGTTTGGCCACCTTTCTCTCCCATGTCTGGCTTGTGAGCACCTTGGGCTCCACTGTCACCAATGTTCCACACAGCCAGATGCTCTTTTTTATTTCTGGCCACTAACATTGGTGCCAGTGAATAAGGACACTCACTCACCAAGGACACCTAGCAGAAGAACACCAACTGTTTTTGCTCTGCTCCTCAACCAACTCAGCCCTGAAAAAAAAGCCTGAACAAACCCTGCAACTTGCAAGAAAATGTCTGCAGTGGAAAGTGACTGATGTATGCAGCCCTTCAATGTTAGCCACCACCCTGGGAAAGAAGAAATCATGCTTCTGAGGCTTGGGAAGATGCGAGAGTGCTGAGATGACATCTAAAAGCCATGCTTAGGTCCCAGAACACACTGTGCTACAGAAATTGGCTTAATTTCTCCTTTCCAGCTAATGGGCTATGAAAAGGACTAAGAAGAGAGGATACAGAATCCAAAAGGTTTGAGGCAAAGGTTTTGGATAAAGAAACACTGCAGGACAGCAGTGAAGGACTGAGTATCCCACACTCACCTGGAGCATACTCCAACACAGAGAACACTTCTCCCTTGGCACTGGTGAAGGTGACTCCAGGCTTCCCTCCACTCTGCTGGCAGAGCACTGGTGTCTCACTGGGCCACTCTGACCTCACTGGTGTCTGTGCCTCTGCTTTTTCTTCCTTCTTCTCTGTCTCTACCATGGCTTCCATCTTTTCCTCCTCAGCAATAGCCACGTTATCCAAGGTCTTCTTTAGATTTTCCTGCAGCTTTTTAATATCGTCCAAGAACTTCTTCTCCCGAGTGGGTTTTTCCAGTTCCACAGTGGGGGAGGTGGGAGAGCCAGTCAGCAGCTGCTCCACAGTCATATTTTTCAGGCTTTCCAAGATCTTGATGGCCTCCTTTAGCTCCCGGAAGCTCTTTGGGGCTCCATCCTTGCCAGCTTTCTCTGTAGCAAGATCTGCAACTGCCATAGCCACAGCTCCCTGGACTTGTTCTTCTACTTTTTTCACCTCCTCTGCTGCTGGTTCCTCAGGCTCAAAGTCCTCAATTTTTGGATGGTCATCATCCATGAGGCCATTATCTGTCTCCCAGCTGTCACTTTCATCCTCCCACTCTGAGGATGCCCCGCTGGTGCTGCCATCAACAGAATCATAGTCTGACTCCTCAATTTCTGATTCAATATTGTACAAGTGCTAAAGGAGAGTGAAGTTACACGAGACTTAGGCTGAAGCAGTTTCAGTTGTTTTTAAAAGTAAGTAATGAAAAAGGAGTTTCCATTTGGAATTGGTTGGGCTGTTTAAACCCATTCCACCCATACTGGCACAGATTATGCAACCACACAGCCTCATCCTCCACTTTTTCAACTATGGTATAGGGAGTAAAACTAGGGCAAGTTCTAGATGGGCTGCAGTCCTCCCAGGTGTCTGGGAGCCAGCCCTGGAGAGTGGGCAAGTGTCCCACAGCTACCTGGATACCCCAGAGTTTCAGAACACAGAGCTCAGAACGTATTTGGTATCCTGTGAGGAGTTGGCATTTCTGGTCCTGCTTCTGTACCAGCAACTGTGTTAGCACAGAGCCGTGGTTTGGCTGCCTCCCCACTCTGTCCTTCCACAGAGACAATGCTGGAACCAGGAACACATTCCCATAGCAGCTCTCCTCTCCTGTGGCACACAATACTTGCCAACAGAGCCTTACTAGGCTGCTTTAGCTGTTATATGTGGCTACTGCTTAAAATTCAGCTAGGACAATGGAGTATCACCCAAGTTGCTGAATAAGCTCTTACATAAAATGTTCTCTTCCCTCTCACTACTGGAAGCTGAACACATCCCCACTCCATCCAGCCTCACCTCCTACAACTTGCTTTTGCACATGCTGTGTCTCAGGAGGTCTCTGCAGAGGTTTACAGACCTCCTCCAGCTTTAAGCACCAACATAGGAGAGCAAGACCACCTTTACAGGGCTGTGTTTGCAGTTACAGGAGGGGAGCATTTTATCCACATGCTTCTGACAGCTGAGTGACAGCCCAAGAATCCTCTTAATCTTGTAAGATATGACCCCAGAGGCTAAACCACAGGGACCCTCAGTCATCTTGTCAAAGCCTTGAACTGAACCAGCAATGTTGAGGCAGTCCTGTGCCACCCGGAGACAGGCAGCCAGCAGAGGTTAGCTGGGTTCAACACAAGTGACTGCAGGCAGGAAAAGCCATCAAAACTCACTGCCCTTAAAGCTAATCCAAATCTGAGTTGGAAAGTTAATTAGCCTGTTATGCCATCTTTATTTTTAGAGCTGTGAAAAAGCACCCAGACAGCTTGTCTCTGGGCACACGGTCAGGCATTGATAAATCATGGTTTTACCAACTGATAATTCATGATCCTGACATTTCCCTAACTCCCATAATTACGCAGAGGAGCAGAATCGAAGGGACTGGCGTGACACAGCAGAAGCTGCTGCAGAGCCCTGGCACTGCAGTGTGAGAACAGCCCTTTGTGGGGCACGCATCAGACCTCTGATTGTGCCTGTGATCCAAGCACATGTGACAACAGGGGGAAGGGAGACAGCAGCCTGCTTTGTACACCCCAGTCCCCTGCCATAGAGTGCAGGCATTGACTATTCTACTGTAATTAATGCAGAGCTGCTTGGTTTAAAAAGGAATCTTACTCAAGTACTTTGTACTTGCTAAGGCATCTCTGCAGTGGAGGCAGTGGCTGCTCTGCCAGTGACAGAATGGGACTCTACAGATGTAGGTTGTCTTGTATCTTTAGCTGTCTACCTTCATTCCAGGCAACAAGGAGAGAAGACATGGGATGAAATTGTATGGGGAATAGCAAGTATGAGTACAAGACAGTACAACAAAAGCCTTAAAAGAACTCCAGACAAATCAGTGGGGTGCAGTGGACTAGCAGTGTGGCTGTATCTGTATTTTTCAGCTTGTACTCAACTCTTTCCCTCCAGGAATAAGATTTGAGTCTGATCCCTAGGTTAGCTAAGGTGACAATTTGTGGCTCTGGCCCAGCTTCTGGAGGAGTTTATTTAGCCAAAAACCCCACTATGGTGGCATTTCACAAGAGAGACAGAACATGCAATCATCTTTTGGCAGCTCCCTGGCTGGGCAATGCACTAACCCAGGCTCCAGCCAGAATCAAAGTGCTCTGCAAAGCACCAGGTGCTGGAGGCCAGGAGCAGGGCTGTGGGCAGAGCTGGGAGCATGCAGTGCACTTGTGAAGGCAAAAAAAGCCTGTCCAGGCTTTCCTACTCACTAGATTAGAGAGCAGTTATGACCAAGCAGTTGCCCAGACCTCCTGACAAAAAGATGTTCCTGTGCTAACAGAACTGGGGAGCCACCTTATCATATGGGACTGCACCAATCAACAGAACAAGAGTCCCTTACCCAGTGAATCTCTCTATACACAGGATTTAAATCCAAATCTTGTCACTCAGCTAAGAATTACAGTGGTACTGGGAGCTGGAACAGGACCTCACCTGAGGCAGAATGATAGTCTTGGAATTGTCAGCCCACACCACTTCCACCTTACTGCTGACATCCACACGAGCCACCTGTCCGACTGAAGGCTGTGGAGACAAGAGTGGTTTGTCAGTCTCTTTTCTTCCCCAGGCACTTCAGTGCAGAGCAGGAAGGATTTGAGAAACACATTCCCCAGCTGGAGAACCACCTAGAGCAACACCTGCATCCTACATATAGAAACCACAAAACTCTGGCACAGAAGTGGGGAGAACTCTCCACAAGGAGCAGGAGAACTGGCCTGGCCCTGAGATCCTGATCTTTGACAGGACCAGTGGCCTTTCAGTGCCAGCAAGGGACAGGTCCTCCATGGAATGGGGGTGCCCTCTAGCGGGATGCCTTCAGCCCCCCCCAACACCCAGCACCAGGGGCTCCCCAGAGAGCGTAGGCAAGAACAAACAAGCCACAGTTGTACAGGGTGTGTAGACAAGGAGCACCTTGCCCTGCAGCAGGTTATTTAGGTCAGCTGAGCAGGCTGGGATGTGTTTCATGCTGTAAGAGCCACACTACATCTTAACACTATTTTAGGGCAGCAGGCTCAAAAGCTGGAGGTCTCTCCAGGGGGGTTTCTGCTACAATAGAAATTGTTCCTTCTTCCCCCAAGGAGATCCATCAGCTCAACAAAATTAACACGAACACAGCTCAGTCAGAGCTGAACCCCAGTCTTCTGTTGCTATGTGAAACCAGTTTCATGACAAATCCTTCATGGCTGCTCAAGAGCTCACAGAATATCCTTTCATTAGAAGTTACTCTGAAATCCTAAGCAAGAGTTTTATGAAAAGCCCTCAGGCATATGTTCAGCTCTTGTCTCAGCTTCATTCTTACTCTGCTGCAGACTGTCATCAAGGTCAAAGGATTTCAAGGTTACATCTCCACCAGACAGAGATCTGATGTGTTACTCATGACAGCAGGGGACACCAACACAAAATCATTTGGAAGCTAGGGAGTTTAGGATGCCCATGTGGGGCCTAAAGCCTTCCTATCAGCTTTTCCAAGTGTCTCCACCAATACCTGGTGACAGCCTGGTGACAGCACGGTGCCCAGCACCCACCTCGTCCTCCTTGGCCGCGGCTCCGTCGGAGTTGCCGATGCGGATGACGATGTCGGTGGTGCGGAAGCGAAAGTCCGGGTGATCGGCGATGTCGTACACGCTCACATCCTCCTCCTCCCCGATCAGCTGCACCAAGACAGTGCAACACATCAGCGCCAGGAGGTGGCACTGACCACCAGAACACACCTCCAGCACTCCAAAGCACTTTGTGTTTCATTTCATCCCTTTTTAGCTGCTCTGACAGCCTGCAAGGGGCTGCTGCTGTCCCTCTTTGTCACCTTATCCAGTAGCATGTGGATCAAGGCACAACAATGAAAGGAAACAGATATTCTGTCTCATCTGCTCATCCTCACTTTCACCTCAGGATCCATGTCAGCACAACAAGGAGATGTGCAACCAGTGTTTTATTCCCTTCTCAACACCCTGATTGCTCAAAGCAGTTCACTGGGGCACAAAGGGCAAGAGTTTACTTTTGAAATTATCCAAGGCAAAAGGAAGTATATGACAAAAAAACTTGTCATTTAACAAGAAACATCTTTCCTTTGATTTCTCCTGGAGAAAGAGAGCTAGGAACTCACAAATTAAGAGAATAAGTGGAGCACAACCCCAGGCCAGACTCATGTTCTGTTTCTGCATGTGAAGGACCGCGTTCAGTTATGACAATGCGGTCTGGCAGGCTAAAACAAAGCAGTGTCAAGCCCCCTCTCATCTCCAACTAGACTGCAATCTATCAAGACTCTGGAAAATACAGCATTCCTACAAATTCCAAGAAAAAGGCATTAAGGTAACTATGGGCAATAGCACCTGGCAGAGGCAAGCACAACAATGTGCAATAGATTGATTCTCTTCCTATGAACCACACAAAGATGTGGGGAGGAAAAATTCTTACAGTGAACTCAAGAAATCAATTGTCTGTGACAACCTTAGCAAAAATCTTCATCCATACCAGAACCTGATGATACCATGGGATGTAAATTATCTGTCTGGTCTTTGCTACCTCACAGGCATCTACAAACACAAAGTGACATCACCTCTAGCTAAGCCTCCCAGGCCCATAAGCACTGTTCCCTTCCTCAAGAACACACGATCAATGCAGAGCTGATTTCCAGGCTTATCTATGTTTATCTGTGATGCTTGTGTTATTCTGTGGCTGTTTTCTTTTAGCTGGTTGCAGGAGCCACTGGCTCCTGCACTTACCTCCACATCATCTCCACTGGGTTTCAGCTTGAACCACTTCACCACACAGGTACGGCCGATGTGGTCCCCAGACTGCACCACTCCATACAACCCAGGATCCTGGGAGCTCTGAGCTTTTGGTCACAATGGTAGGGAAGAAAACAGTCAAATCAGGCAAAGGAGCACAGACTTTGCTCAGTGACAGACTGTCAGTCCCTGGGCTCTCACGGCTGAAGCCCTGCACTTGTGAATGGCACGAGGAAAAACACTTCTTCCTACACAGTGAAAATTGTTGCCAAACTAGAATGGTAGAGCTGGAGCTGACGGGTAACTTTAGTTTCCACAGACTACGTGTAACCCAGAAGACCAGTCAGACTATTACTCAGCAGAAACGGCTACATAAAACAGCCTCTTATTTATGCATATTTCCTGCTTCCCAGCCTGAGTGCCTTCTAGTCCCTACTGCTGAGGGTCTACCCTTGCTAGAAAAGGAGCTGAGAGCCAGATGGTGTCATCATTATTTCATATCCAAAAGCTGTAAGTCTCCTTGAACTTGTCCCGTGGCCCTCACTAGTATCACCAATTCGTTTGGTGAAGAAAAGGGATTCAAGATGCCTCTGGATCCCAAAACTCTCCATGAAAGAAATGTGAGCCATACAGAGAAAACAGCGTGAGGTAAGCTGTTTGTTTCTCCCCTCTCATTCTGGGACAGAGCTCAGAGCTGCTGGCCCTTTCACGGTGGGCAACACCTGCAGAAATACTGAAATCCTAGTTTGGCTCCTTGGTATTTATTCTTTCCACATCCTTCCTCTTGTCATAGTTCAACTTTGGTATGTAAATAATAGTTCTCTGCTGCCATTCCCACCAAGTTAGCTGAATCATTGCTGTTCCTGTCAGGTGCACACCTCAAGCGAGCACTAACAGCTACAGAGCAAATTAGGGGATCCAAACTGAACAATACTTTGCAATTAAGAGCATTGTTCTGACACCCAATACCTCTTTTGTCCACCACAAAATCGCCAGGGCAGAACTCGTTGTTGTCCAGATGATGCACAGGGATCAGCTCATTGGAGCGGATGTTTGTCTCCACGGTGCCGTCCTGCCACATCACATCAGCTGAAGTCATCGTGGTTACCACTTCCACAGCAACCCTGGCAGCACAGAAAGGCAGTGAGTTACTAAAGGGAACATCAGAGATCAAGATGGACCTCAGCAACACAAAGCTACGTGGATTGGCAGGCTGGGAAGCAAGTCAGGAAAGCCCACGTAGAGCCCACGGATGCAGCTACACAGCAGGCTTTGTTTTGATAGGTTCTCAACCCCTGCAGGTGTTACATTGCTCAAGGAGGACTGACTTTCTAGGGAGCCCCTGCTGAGTTCATTTTTACTCCTATGGAGGCAAATTAACATCTACTAGAACTCCCTTTCTGCCCCTGACAGGAGCTTCAAATAGTTTGAAACTTGAGATCTTCTCCACTGGAGCACCTTCCAGCCTGACAGCTCTGAGGAGTCTTTGAAACTAGAAGAACACACAACTGGAAAGATAAATCATCACAGCCCTTCCAGAGAGAAAAAAAAAAACAAAACAAAAAGAAAAGAAAAGAGGCAACACATTGAATGTGGGTAAAGCAAAAGGATTTTGTTTAAAAGAGAAAAATGTCCTTCCAAGCTGTTCAAACACATGCGTGTGTCTACAGCTCAGAAATTAAATCCAAACATGCCACAATGGACCACATGCTGGCTCTCTGCTGGGAGGCTTCACAGGGATGCTTGAGGAGGCAAAGTTCTTGGGACAGGAGGGACAGCCTAGCTGGACACTCTTCGAATGAGCCCTCCACTAATTTCATCTCTCCTACAGCACAGAACAAACCAAATCCCACACTGGCTTTAAATCTTCCCTTTACTTTGCTGGCCAGGCCTTCCAGAAACACAAGTGCTGGATTTATGTTGGTTTTAGGACCAAATCAGAAATAAGATACAATAAGCAAATACAGCTGTTTGCCACCACCCTGTTTTTGCAGATGACAGAGAAATACTTTTAAGTGGAAACAAGTTTTTAGTAGGGCCAGCACTCAACAGCAAGAAATTATCAGAGCGTCTGTAACAAGCCAAGTGTGTATGTGATATGCAACAAAATGGTTTCTGCTGAACACAGGACATGTGCAGCTGAGGATGGGAGTGGAAAGACTGTGCAAGGAAATGAGGCACTCCTGTCTGCAGCAGTGGCTTCAAACAAAAATCAAGACTTGATGTTAATAAAAATTCCTGTATACCCTCACTAAAAGATATCCAGAGGTCTGTGCTGCACAGAGAGCTGCAGCAGGTCACTCACTGATGGCAAAGCCACATGCTGAGCTGGCCCCTGCAGCCAGACTGCTCAGGAGCTGACACATCACATGTGGTGACTAAGTGCAGGCAGCCCAAGCACTCGGCATTTCTCAGCAGTGACTGGCAGAACATCTCTGATGGCCTCAGCACCCCAAAAGATATCCAACAGCACTGGCCCTCACACTGAGCTGTGCCCAGCTGCCACATGTACCCTTCACAGCATCAGCTGGTGGCTCTCAGTCTGTGCTGTGGTTGTCTCTGCATCTCCTTGTATGGACCTGCCCTGATCCAGCACTGGAATTTCTTGGGACTGCCACAGGGATTTCTCCCCACTGCCTATATGGTGCAGAGAGCCACCAGGTGCCCTAGCTAAGCTCTCCTTACCAAAACCTTCAGTAAAACAGAGACACTCAGTGGGGGAGTGAGACATGAAAAGTGAACTGAGAACCTGTTCCCAGGAACTCTACCACACACTCCCCTTTTTTCTCACACTTGGATACTGCTCTGCTGGGCTTTGTGACCTTCAAATCTAATTTCTCCAGAACTCACAAGGAGTACAAGAATCACTCACAGGCAAGGCTAAATACCTACAAAAAATGCAAATGAAGTTAATGACATTCTCAAATTACTGGATCTCCTGAATAATCTCTGATAATGTAACTTTCCTGGGAGAATTCTCACATGTTCTCTTGTACCGGTTGATGCAGAATTTGTACACAACTAAGCAGCCCAGAGAAGCCAGGACACAGGCAGACCACTTGTCAGATGTCCTCGCATCCCATAAAAACAGTTTAAACATTCCTAAGTTAAAGGCAAAAGCTGCTGAGATCCAGTTTTATCTAGAAACGGGCAGATACATGCAGTGCTTCCTCCTCCAAGCTACTGAAATAAATTCCTCCAAGGCCCTCAAGGAGTGAGTTCAATTTATTCATTAAAAAATTCTAATATTAAGAAGTATATTGCTGGCAAAAATTGCAGATCTCAGCAGAGCAGGGTGAGGATAACAGAGACCACAGCAGCATTACCACCTGCCAGCTCAGAGCTCCGTGCTGCTCTGGAGACAGCTCTCTAGGATAAGCTGTCCATTCCTAGCGTGGTCTGTCCTCAGCCTCTCTGCAGAAGCTGCCAATAAGGTAACCAATTAGTGTCGTGTTTAAGCTGTGTGATCTTTATTCACCCCTTTCCCTGCACACAGGGTCTAGCACAGCACAGATATGCTGTCAATGCCCGAGGCACAGATGAAATGGAATAGCATCAGTGTCAGGTCACATGGCCCCAGTTTCATCAGAAGGTGGACTGAGGCCAAGCTGATTCCACACAGGCCACTGCACAGTCATCACAAGATAACTGCTGTCAGTTACTACCAAGCTGTGCCCAAACTCCCCATCACCCTGCACCTTGACTTCAGGTGGTGCTTTACAGCTGAGCACTTGGGTAAGGGAGATCTTGGCAATTACACATGGGTGTGGAAATCCAGCTCACCTGTCTCCTGGCTTAAACTCTCGTGAAACCTTGGTCTTCTTCTTCTTGTGCTTCCGCTTCAAGTTTTTGATGGAAAGAGGGATGCTCTTCTTGCGGCAGGTGCCACTGCCACTCTGGGATGAGGCAGTGGAGCTAGCAGAAGAGGTGACAGAACTGGTGTCATCAGTGTCATCAGCTGCCTCATCATCAGCATCCTGCTCCATGGACTGGAGCCGGTAGTCAGGCAGCCCTTCATCCTTCAGGAGAAAGGGAGGCTGCTGCTGCTGCTGCCGCGCTGCTGCTCCACCTTTCTCCTTCCCTGTTTCTTCAGGCTGCTCCTCCTTTCTCTCCCCAGGACTTGGTGCACTGTTGGAAGAGTCATCCAGCTCACACTTGGATTCAGGCTTAAGCTCTTCTGATTTTTGGTCAGCAGCTGCAGCAGACTCTTTGTCAGGGGCTTCACTGGTGCCCTGAGACTCCGGGGAGCACGACATGATCTTCACAATCTGCTTCTTCAGCAGCCGTCTCACCTGGAGAGAGCAGACATGGGTCAGACCTGTGCCTGGACACTCAGCAGGCTGCCAGCCAGCCTAAGGAACGCTCAGCTTTGTGCAGGGAAAAACAGTACCCATGGGGCTCTGCAAATTTCACCTGCAGCAGACTACTCTGCAAACCAGCATCTCACAGTGCTCTGCTCAGGAGCAGCACTGCACCAGCACAGGTACAGTGAGCTTTGCTCCTTCAGCTTATCTTAAGCATGTTTTGAACTTTTTTGTTATGGAAGGTCACAAGAAACTGCACAAGTTAATCCATGTAACAGGCACAGACAGAAAGGTCACCATCTACACACTGATGACATCCTGTTATTCTAGGAACACCAGGGCTCTACAGCCAGTAGGTACAGACCATAGCATGACTAACTCGGCTTAGGAAGCAAAAACAACTTCCTTGTTTCACTGTAGCAAGGATTTAACTGAACCTTTCAGCTCCATGAGAATTCTAAGGAAAATAACATGCTTTTAAGTCCCAGCTGTCAGAGCACACTTGAACCCTGCAATGGGCCACTTCTGCGTTGAGGCTGTGGTCGTTTTCTCTCAAGGCGTAGCTGCATGCTTCACCCAGAGCAGTCAGACCTCTCTACAAGGTGACTTCCCTGCTGGCAACAACAAGCCATTACTCTTCACAACCATTTCAGGAGTCACATTTCAGACCACATGACTACCAGGAAGATCTCTGCTTTAAAAGCCACAGTGACCACAAATGCTTAGAGGAGTCAAGGCCTCCTTCAACCCCTCAACTCACCTTTTTGGCAACTGATCCTTCACCCAGGACACAGTTCCTCTCTGGACATTCACAGGTGATTTTTGCAGGTTCCACTTTGTCTGGGAACACGTAGAGGCACCTTTCCCCAAGCTGCCTTTGGGCATGGTCAAAGCACCCCAGACGCTTTACCCTGGCAGAACAGGAGAGCCATGAGCACAGAACAGTAACAGAACCCAGCAGTGCCCAGGGCCTTCACAAGGCTGGCATGGCCTCACACCAACAGTGCTGCTTCAGGGGTGGCAGAGAACCACACCAAATCATTTCCAGGCACACAGCTCTAAAGGAGAAGTGGGAATCTCACCAGGGACTGGGTGGGGATACAAAGGGTTTGGGTGGGACACAAGACGCTCCTCTCCCTGTAGTTCCTCCCTTCCCCCCAGAGAGAGCTGTCAAGAGACATTTGGGTTTTTTTACTGTAATTTGAGAGTTGTTCCCCTTCAGCACATGAGCTCCAGGTAGGACCCACGCTGACAGTGCTGCTGTTCATCTGACTTGTGTTTTGGGCTTTCCTAGCCCATTTCGGCAGCTGCAGCCTGCAGAGGGCACCAGTTACTGCCTCAGCACCAGCCCGGGCGGCAGCCGCACCCCTGAGCCCCACCCCAGCCACACACGGAGCTGCAGCCTGTTCCAGGCAGGAGTAAAAGGACAAGGGAAAAAGGAAGCTGCTGCCAGAGCACTTTGTGCACCTGTCAGCTGGAGAGAACTTGGCACTAACAGAATGCTTGCCCTCGTGCTGGTAACTCAAGTGTCTGGTAAACTAATTTGGAAGTTGTTCTCTCGTATTTTTGAAGCTTTGGGATATGCAGGTATGCAACATGGAAAAAAAAAACAGCATTGGAAAACAGCTGGAAACAGCAGCATTGTGTCTCTTCACTTGATAGTCCTGTCACCCACAGTCTACAGGGCCTGCATGCTGGGAGTGAAAAGGGGTTTTCAAGGGATCTCACCTGGACAGCTTCTCCTGGCTGATTATCGAGGGAGGAGGGCTCACACTGTCAGTACCTCCAGGACAGAAGCTTTTAGTGATCCAAGTAACCTTTAGTTCTACCACCTGTACCTACAATGCAGTGATAGCAAAGGCAATTTAACATTTCAGAGACTTTCCCAGGCCAATGTCTCAGATCTGAAAGTTTACACACAGGAAAGTGGCAAACCTGCTTTTATCATTTAATGTGGGCAAGTGCAGTTTCACCACATTCAGGACAATCAGAGCTCCCCCATAGCCTGATCCCTGACAGAGATTCTACAGCTATTAACTCCAAGACAAATGGCTTGGGAAGGAAGATATGGTACATATAAATTAGCAGTCCAATGTCACAAAGAGATATGCTAATGGACTTGAAGCTGCTCCTTTAAGCAAAGAGTCAGCAATATTTCTCCCCTTTCGGAGAGCATGCAACATTAAGTTTCAACAGATATGCTCCTACTGCCCTAATGATCAATAGTACTGCCCTCTGTGTGCTGACACGTGATCACTTTACAGGGTGCCAGCAGGGACCCTTGCTAGGATGCTCAAAAGTCCTGCCAGTCCCCAACGAGAAATTCGTCACCTCAGAACACCACAGCCACAGCACATTTGCTCTTGGGAGGTTACCATGGCAAGCTGACTCTGCTCCAAACAGCCAGCCAGGGACCATGCAAAGCAGAAGGTGGCCATGTGTCAGGGTGTCAGTTCTTACCTCTTCCACCACCACTCTGAACTTGCTCTTTGTGCTCAGAACAGGCTTCACACCCGAGAGCCACTGTACACTGGAGAACACTTTAGATGGCCCAATGAGAACTTGTCCAGGATAAAAGCCATATGAATCATCAAAGAAGAGACCCTGTGGGAGAAATGGAGGGGAGAAAGTCCCATAAAGGACTCTAAGATTTAATATTCCAGCACTTCCCTTCCATCTTTTGTGATCAGTAAAATTAACTGTAAAGGTAAAGTCTGCAAGATGCCCATCTCCTGAAGGCAACCCAACAGTTCCTATAGCAACCTGCTCTGTCACACATCCAAACAGGACCAGGACTCAGCACAGGAGAAGCAAAGGTACTTGCAAGAAACAAAAGATGCGTATTTCCACATAGAGGTTCTCAGTAACAAGGTAGCCAAGGTCAGCCAGGCAAGGACATGTCTCTTTTCCATGCTCTAATTCAAGTACCTACATCTTTCAGAGGCAGAGGATGTGTGCCTTCACTCCTTTGCTTGTCAAATTAAGTGTGTAAGTATTATTCCTGTCTCAGGTGGATTAGCTAATAGGACAGTTCTTTGAAAACAAAAACAGGACAGTAAACACAACAATTGCTTTCCTAGAGCTCCTTCCCACTGATAGTGAGATTCAGAGTGTGGGGGCGGACAGAGCAGTTTAGGGTAGATAAAATACTGAGCACAAAACTGCATCATGTCTTGTAATTTGTCAGAAGGGATAAGAGCAGTGTGACAAGATCTAAGTCAGGTAAGCATCTAACACACAGCAATTCTGAGCACAGGATCAAGAGTAACACTGGAGACAGCCTGTGATTCAGCCCAAACCGAGATTCCCCAGAGGACTCTGTACACTTTAAAGGCAGCCTGACTCAAAACAAGCCATCTCAAAATTGGGTAACCAGAAGCTGAATGTTGCCACAACATCCATTTAGTGAGCAGAAAACACACAACACAACCCAAAATAGCAGAGACTGAGGTATTGGAGAATATCGAGTGACAGACCACTCCTTTTCTGTACAGAACCAGAAAACCACAGCAGCGCATCCTATTGAACTGATATTCCATTTACTCTTCAACAAGCTGGCATCAAGTTTTAGCACAAGTGCAGTTTTAGATCAAAGGAACCTTTGCTTTGAAGGCTGGGAAGGATAAGAGCTCAGTGCTTTGCTAGTTCCTAAGAAGCACACGTCATCCTCTGTCATCTCCCAACACTGCTGCCGGGAGTGCAGCAAGGCCCTTTGGAAGAACAAGCAAGCTGTCATCAGCCTTTGAAGGTGAGAGAGGTTAGAGCCCATCACACAGCAAACTGTTTTACCCAAAAGCCAGCAAAACCTTCCCTGCCATGTGATTTGGAAAATGCCAGTATGGTGGCAGCTCTCCATTCAAGAGACACCATGGACTGCAGTAACAAGGGACATTATTTTACATGACCTGAAAACCTGCTTCTAGCAGAACACCTGTTAAACAAAGTATCTTTTTCCAGAAGACGAACAGTTTTTAAAAGCAGTAAATGGGGTAAGAGCTTTTAAAGCATGTGCAGATAGAAGGAGCAGTGAGTGAACTGCCTTGACACCAGCCATCTGACAGCGTGTTACACAAGTTGTTTACAAAGAAACCAGTTGGATGTATCAATTGTAATACCTCCTCAAGCCCTGCTCAATACTAACATTACCTTTAAACTGTTACTGTAAGTGATACATTCTTAGGATTAATAAATGCCTAGGAATTTTGCCTTCTCCCTCCCTCCTGCACAAAAGGTTTCCAAGACAAAGTTGATCAAAAGGACTCTCAGGAGAAGCAGCAGCTCACCGAGTCACTGACGTGGGGACAAACATCATACAGCTTGGCTCCATCTTCTGTGCTCATGGAACACCTGGAAAGCAGACAGGAGACACGTGGTCACATTTCCAGAGCCATCACCCCAAAAGCAAACAGTGCCCAAGGAACAGACACTGCCTGAGCATGTCTGGCCATGCACCCAGCAGTGTATCACTGAGCTTTTATGGTCCAGAGAAAAACTGGTTACAGACAAGCTGTACAAGCATTAAAGGTATCTAAAGGTCCCATTCAACATGTAAAAAACCAAGCTATGTAACAGGCTGGGTACTGGACAATAACCGTCTGCTGCAAAGGTCCCATTTGTTACTCAGGCCATGCTAGGACCTAAAGGCAATTTGGGCATATTTCCTTCAGTAATAGCTTCATTCCCAGAGTAAGTTCTGGTGGCATTTCAAATGATTCATTAGGAAGAGGTTTTGTAAGCAGTACCTCACTTTACACAGCTGTGCAGGAGCTGGTACAAGATTCCAAGCAAAGTTTTAAATTGCATCAGTAACTGCAGGTTTTACAGATAGCTATGTGTGGCTATTTCTCACTCCTAGTTTAATGTACACCTAAGAACCTTCCAGCCTGGGTTAACTGCACAGTAACACAGTCAAACTCTCAGATGCATCCACCAATCATCTGCTACAGCTCCCACATTACTCACTTAGACTCCGAGCTGGCTGCAGGATTGGGGATTTGACTGTTGTGTTTTAAAGACCAATGTCAACACTCAACTTACAGGACAGATGGGTTATTCCCCAGCTGCCAGGCTCAAACGTCTCTTGGCCCTCCACAGATTCCTTCCTTCCTTCCCTTGCATCTCTAGTTTGTTGGGTAAGACAGACCTCAGTAACAGAGTGAATGTAGTGTACTCATAAGGGTTAGCATACAAGTCACTGTCTCACATGTAAAAGGAATAGAATTCAGATCTTTCCCCTGTCTTTGCAGAAATTTCACCATATATTTCTTTCAGTATCTCTGGTTAAATCTTTCTCTAGACTTTGGACTGCTTTCATTTATAAAAAATTCAGTGAAAAAGAAAACTGTTATATCTTTTGGCTACTTTTTCATCTTTGATAAAAACCATTAGCTTGCAAATTTCCATCATTTCAAAGACCCATTTTTAAGGTAAGATTTCTCCCTGCAGCTCGGTGAAGTTATGCTCTCCTACTGAGAAATAGTCTGGAACAAACACCCATCTTAAACAGCTACTTCTGCAGAGAAAGCACAGTTTAAAGACCAATGTGCTTTAGCTCTGGAGCACTGATCTGCTGGGATTGAAAATAATTGTCACCTTTCAGACTACAGCTTTTCCAGAGGGTTGTCAATGAATCTCAATGTTTTCAGAGAAAGATGTATTCTCCTGCTCCAGGTCCGAAGATCATGCAAGCAGATAACTTATCACTATGTAAATGAAGCCCAAACTGTTTCTAGTTCTCATAAAACAGGATTAGGATTGTGAAAGGCAGGGAGGACAATCTTCCACAGGAAGAAGTACCTGGCTCCATTGGAGAGCTTGAGGATGACCTGGTTCTTCAAGTCATAGACCTTGCCCAGCCAGCAGTCATAGGCTATGTAGTCACCATACATGAAAGGCTGTGATGAAAATAGAAAACAAAACTTTATAAATAATTGTTGTAGCTGGAGCCAATTTTTATCACAAAGACTAATTTTTCATTCCAGAAGAGCTCATATCCTACAATCTTCCTGCAGGCTGTGACCTGGGAAGAATTATGACATTCCTGCTCTTCACTCCCAAATTATCTTTATCTCAGAGGAGAAAGAACAATGAAATCCTGCCCCACCTGGTCTCTGGAAATCACCTATCCACTCAACTTTTTTTACAGCCTGTTTAAACAGCAGTAGTGTTGCAGCTCAGCAGCTCTGGGCCACAGCCATGGGCTGCCCTGGTCAGGTTGCCACACCAGCTTTCCACACTCAGTGCAGGAATGCTCACACAATTTAATGTCAGTCTAGCCCTTCAAGACTATTTGGTCTCAGCAATGTGATGAGAAACACAGAACAGATGGGGAGACGAGGAGATGCTGCATCATCTTCTGCTAGGGAGGCTGCTTGCAGCAAGTTTAAAATAAAACCAAACTGCAGATGCATCTCACACAACATGGATGCTTCGCCTTCAAGAGAGACTTAAGTACAGCAGCATCCCTCCAAACCACCAGGCCCTGGCTCCCACGTGTATTTTGGCTGTGCTCTCACCCAGATATGCTGCAGGTCTTTGCTGTTGACAGGGTAAAGGATGCAGTTGGTTCCCACCAGCTTCACAGCACACTCGATGTTGACGTCAATTACAGTTCCACACTGACTGTCCTGAAAACACAAAAGGGAAAAAAGGTTTGTTACCTAGGGAAGATCCTACATACAAATGTATCTGTTCTGTGTACATGTTAGAAGTTCAGAGACAAGTAAAGTTTAAGACTAAATCCCCTCTTACCCTTCAGGTCCTTGCTGCAGGGGCATTTCACACAACACTGTGAGAGCTCAGAAGGTGAGATTACTATTATAGACCTGTAGTGTTTTCTTCCCAGTTAGAATCTGAAATAGCTGCTAAAGCAGAGACTCCTGCACCTGGTCAAATAAGACCATACTATATCAGGTCATTAGTATTTACCTGCTTTAAAATCTGCCTGGCTCCCAGCTCTACTGGACCATCATGCAGGTACTGCCTTGAGTCAGCAAAGGCAGGGGTAGATCAGCAACAAAACAAATTATTTAAAGCTGTTGTGACTTTAACTCACATAATTTTTCAGGACATTATGAATGGTCTCTATTTTGTGTCATACTGAAAAAAAAATCTGGCACCTGTGGTCAAATGTCAAGGTTTGCACTCAGATAACTTACAGCTGGTCTAATTATAAGATGGTCTGTCATTATCTCCCTCACTTTTTAACAAAGTTTTAATCTTTTTTGTCCCCAAGAAAAGAAGGCATGCTGTCAGGAGCCTTCTGGGGGCAGCTTGGCAGGGAGCACACAATGTGCATGTTGATCACACATATGGTGGAGGCCTGCAAGGAAGGGCTGCTAACCCAAACACTGTCAAAGGCAGCAGCTGCCCTGGCCTTCTGACAGCTAGGACAATCAATATTCTTATTTATTAAAGACCACAAGTCCATTATCAAAGCTGACTGAGGGCCAGCATGACAAATGCCCTGGTATGAGCTGTCCTTATCTCAAATATCAAGGTCTCTGCTCCAGCAGGACTCTAGCACAACACTCAAAGGGCTTATACCCTGCAAGAAGTGAAACTGTTTGCTCAGTTTTCTTCTTTCAACCACAAGAAATGTTTAGTCAAGGATTTCACTCAGAGCCCTGAGCAGCCCTTGTGGGAGTTCAGGAGTTTGCTGGTGCTCAACTCATTCAGCTTCATCTTGAGGACTGGCACTTGGAGCAAAGACAGTCCAGGTTAATTCCTGGACAGACTGCTAAGCTGGCTTTTGGCTGGCTTGCTCTCCACCTGCCTGCTGCTAGTTCTGTGCTCACAGCACACCTGCCCAGTGCTCTGCAGCCCTGAGGCTCCCAAGGCAATGGGATCAGGAGAGTGGGACCTGCCCCAAGCAGAGCTGTGCCAGCACACAGGAGGGCTGGGAGAGCCAGGCTGGCAGACCCCAGAGCAGCAGGGGCTCATTCCCTCCAGCTGCTCCACATATCACTCCTGTTCCTTTCCAGAAGGGCTGGGAAGCAAAGGGAGCCTTTCTCAGCTTCAGCTCCATCACAACAGACTGCAGCTAAGCTTGTTGCCTGCACAGGCTGCCAGGAAAGAGCCCAGCAGAGCTGTACCATCATCCTCACCTGAAAAGAGTTGGCCAGAACTACACTGGCTTCACAACAGCTGCTGCCAGCACGATTTGAGCCGTGGGATGAGTGAGGCCTGCTCAGAAGTGGCACCTGCTCAACAAACCCACAGCTTCTGCAGGCTACAGCACAGCCACCTGCCCTGCTTTTCCTCCAGAGTGAGCTAAAACAAGCATACCCACACCATTCTCTGGCTATGCTTTGCAGTTCAGGCCCTGTGTTTTAGGTTGTTTGTTAGTCAGAACAAAAAAAAACCCAGAAACAAACTCCTTGCCCTACACTGCACGTTTCAGAATTAATTTTTCCTTTATCAGCAGCCAACATGACAGCAGCTCTGATACATTATACAATCCAAGACTTGTGATTTCTGTGGCTCATATTGACTCCTGGTCTAAAACCCCTTTAATGGATGGTCAAAGTATAGCAAGCAATAAAATCAGAACTGGAGTGACTGATGTGCTCCAGCACCCTCCGCTTGTTCTAAGTGAGCTTCCCCATGGAGAAGGTACCTGCACCACCCTTAAGGTGCCTCCCACCTAATTGGGTGCTATCAGTCATGGCCAAGAGCAACAGGTTTAGCTCAGCTTGCTTCTCCTTCCTTATAAAATGTTTGAGGAAGTGCAGAGCCCCGTCTGTCATTAAGAAAGCAGAGATCAATGAGCTTGATCTGAGGTTGTGAGCAGCCCCAAGACCTACAGGGCTGTCAAATCACAGTTTTCCCTCACCTGCCACTGAACTTTCCTTTACTATGAGTTTACTTATTTCCCTGTCACATGAAACATTAGCCTGTGACAGAGGATGCAGATTTGCAGGCTGAGGGGTTCTGCTGAATCACTCTGAATTTATAGCAGTGCTCAGCAGTGCAGTCCCAGCAAGAGACCTTGCCAACTCGTCTCATCTTCCAGGGCAGGTCCTCAGCTAGCACAGCTCAAACACACCCAGCCTTTCATTAGCTGATGCCATTAGAGGAGGGGCCAAATGAAACAAGCTGACATTTCACAGTTTTGTTACAAAAATCAGTTTCCATCAATTCCAACAGAACTGGAAAAGGGAGGTGACTGAACTGAGCGAGGAGAGCTGATGGCTTCACTCCACAATTGAGTGCACTCCCTAGACCTTGTTCCTGCTTCTTCTGGTACCCTGACATCATGCACCACACTGGAGATACTGAATATTTAAGCAGTGAATGGATTCCTTCCCCATCAGACAAGAATTCAAGGCAGACCAGCAAACTCCCATTCAAGTGAGCAGCAGCTCTGGAAACACAGCCTTCAGTCCTGTATCTTCTACCTCCCATCCTTCCACTTTTTCCCTTAGCACTCTCTTTTCTAATAAGAGGATCTTACACCATCCGTATTCCTTTGTTTAAAAGGGATAGCATAGCCCAGCATCCTTTGAAGCAACAAAATCCATGTGTCTGACAGATTACAGACCTACTTCCTACCTTTTCCCCAAATTAGCATATCACCTGAAAAAATTAACTCTGCCACTTTTCCTGCTTCTCTTCCAGGCCCAACTGCATTCAGTGAAAATGATCTCATTTTATGCATTTCCCCCTGAAGCAGTCTTTTCCCACACACAGTACTCAATGAGAAGCACATGGATTTGAGTCAGCTCTCCTCTCTTGAGGAACAGAGGATTTTGAGTCCTTCCCGCTCAAGGTTAAAAACAAGCCCTAGGAGAGTGTGTTGAATACAGAATAAGTTCCACATTCTCCATTTGCCAGGCCAACTGGTGCAGGGCAACCATCCCACATCCTGAATTTGGCAGGCTGACAATTACAGGTTTTCTATTTTAAATGCTCCTGTAATTTTTGGAATATATCTGTTAGCAAGCGAAGCTTTTCTTTGGGAATAAAGGAAGTTTATTGTTTAATTTACCACTAACATTTAAAACATTTGAGGGTGAGGAAATATAAGTCATCCTCAGGTTTGTTATGCTTTTTAATAGAGAGAAGAAATAATAAGTTATAATCTCACCATTCCATCAATTAAAAAAAATGAAGTTACTGGGCACAAGGGTCAAGCAAATACCATTATTTAAACATGCAAACGGACAAAAATGAATGTGCAAGACAACTGCTAGGTAAATATCTACCAAAATATGTGCAGCAAGCCAGGGGAGCCAATTTCTGCTCAAATGAGAATGGAAATTGCAAACAAAAGCAGCATATCCATGTTTGCCAAGAGGAGAACAACCTGCTGTCCTGAAAGCTTAAAATGACTAAGAAGCACTGGATAACAAACAGTTGAGAGATAGGACTCAAAACATCCCCCTTGAGTGAGAAGAGTATACTGACAACTCCAGCTGTGCCAGGTACCACACTGTGAACAGCTGATAATTCCAGTTTCTATCTGTTGATTGTTTCAGATGAGAACTCTTTCATAAAGCTGCAGTTTTAGAAAAATATGTTGACTTCAAATTTCCATTTCAAACAACCATTAAATTTCTTAAGGAAATACTTTGCTTCAGCAATTTTCAAATTATCATTCAAGCTTTTTGTTCCTTTTCTTCTTCTTTGTAATATTCTGCGAAAAAGGAGGTCGGTTTACTTGCATTAATTGACAAAAAAAGGCTTTATTTAAAAATAAAAAAACCCAAACAAGCCAGGCAGGTCAGAGAACAGCCTTCTCTGTCCCTGCACCAGGCTGCACACCATGTGGTGCAACTGCAGCAGTTAGTGGCCAGCTGCTTCCTTCATCACAGCCTTGGTAGCCACATTGCTGGAAGCAAGTCAAGAGAAGATAGAGGCAAGCACACGGCAGGGCCATATGGCTCAGGGTTAGAGGTTAGCTCTGAGCAACAGCAAGAAACTGCCAACCTTGCTGAGCTCCTAAAGAGAGCACATCCCATCTGATCATTGATACTCAACTATCTCCCCAGTATTCCCTACATGAGACCCAAATCCACACATCCCTGATAGGCACAAGTGCCATACAACTAGAACAGAGTGGCTAGGACATAGAACAGCATCCAGAAAGAGCAAAGGGAACAATTATCAGCTGCTGTTTAAGAACCAGCTTGCTTTCTGTCAACCTAGCTGTGTTGGATATTCCAGCAGTGTTGGGTTTGCTGCATTTCTGGGAGAAGCTGGAAAAGATGCTGCTTAATGTAGACTGAGAGGTGTGTCTGAAAATATTGCCTCCAAATTCTCTACCAGAGCACACAAAGAGACAAAGCTAAGCAATTGAACTGGGATCAGCCCCTACTCCAACCTCCTTGTTAGGTCTGAGAGAGCAGGTCCACAGTCCCCACATGTCAGAATGGGTTAATGTAAAACTTTAAGAATGGCAAGGTACACAGGCTTCTCGTCTCCTTCCCTGACCATGACCACGACCGCTTGCTCAGGAGACCTTTGCAGATATGCAACTGTAGAGTAGAAGAATTCCATTTTCACTGGATGCAGCTAAGTCTATCCAACACACTAAAAACAGAATGTGCTCAAAGCATTACTGTCCAGCTCCATTCAGGCAATTTGGCAAGTCCTAGAAATTTATGTAGCAGTACCACAATCAAAAAGGGACAAAGAAAAGAAGCACTTACGCTGGAGCTCATGTGTCTGACCACATCTCGAGGGACCACTGAGCGATCTTCAAGCTTCAGCTAAGGAGAGAGAAGAGAGATTGGCTTTAGTCATGATCCCAGTCAGAAATAACATGACAAATACAAATACACGACATCCCAACCCTCCAGACTGAGGAGGATTGCAGCAGAGGATGCTGAGGTACTTCCATACAGACATAATCCCCTTGGCACAGTTGCAAAATCCAGTTGACAGATCTGACATCAACAAACAGGGGATCCATCCATGACTGTGCTCTAAGTCAGCAGACACATCAAAAAGGGTGCAGACATTGACTCATTCATCCCCTCAAGTCTTCCTCTCCTCTTCCTCTGCCTGCACCATGCATCATTTCCTACCCACATCCAGTCTATGCAGTAGAGAGGACAGAAGACACACGAAGCAGCACGTCACATCACAGTTCTGTGTCTCATCCTGCACACTTTTCACCCAAGATACTCCCAAATATCTGTGGAAAGCCTGTTTAGCCTGGGACACATAAAGCATTCCTGTACAGTAAGAAGTCTTGTCTGGCAGGGGAATAGGCGACAAATCCACTGCAGCAAGCACTTGTCTTGGAAAAAAATAGGAAAAGAAATGGCTGTTTCTACACTTGGAAGCTCTCAGGCACATGCAGGTAACAAAACATCAGTAAGACCATGGATCAAGTCAAAGCATGGCTTATTCCAGCTCCTGCTAAAGCACTTGCTGGCAAAGAGCTCATTCTGACAACAAAGAATGTGTCTGGACCATCCTTATGTACCCTACAGCAGCTCACATAGACCTGTGGGCACCTGGAGTGCTCCTGGAAAGGGAATGTATCACTTGATGAATCTCCAGTGATTAACCAAGTGATGTCCTTCCAAAAGTGGCCCTTCATCCAGCTGTTTCAGTGACCTCAAGACTACTTGCAAAGTAGTGTTTTCAACAAGCTTAAAACTACAAAATGCAGCTGCCATGGAATACACTGGAATGCTACATGAGGGATGATGTCCTACTGGAGCCCACAAGGCTGAGCTCCAATTTCAGGCTTGCTCAACCTCCCAGTAACTCAGGTAAAATCTCCCTTTGCTGAACAGGGAAAAGACTCTTTTGCATTTCAGTGGTCCAGAAGTTATTTGCATTGGTACATCACTCTGAGCCCTGAAAACACACTAATTACACACCCTGTGCTCTGGGAAGTTCCACATGAATGCACCATCAGAGACAGAACCTCTCTCACGTGTCACTTTCAGAACCAACTGTGCCACTGCTGCTGCATTCCTGGCTTTTCCTTGTTCATCCCCAGCCTGAACTCCACTGTGCTTTGTCAGCATTTCATCCTAACCCACTCCCTGGCTTACAGCCTACTTTACTAAATTAGACAAATCTATAATCCAAGAACAGGATCTGGAATCAGACCAAAGACCTGAGTATTTATCATCCTCGTGACTGCGTATTTCAGTAAGAGAGGAAGAGACCCAGCCAGACAGGCTTTTAGACCCAACTTCTGGAGTCAGAACCACACCAGAGTGGGAAACCTGAAGCCCACAGCACATTCCCAGATTGTAAAAGTGTTTTCACTGCTTCCCACATCCCACTGCAGTATATAGATAGACATCAATTTTATACAGCTTCCTAAAATTATTGTTAAATTAAGTACTGTATAGGCAGCCTTTTAAAATCCAGAATCAGGCTGCAACATTCCAGTAAGTACTCAAGCATGAGCAGCAGTTTGGGTATTGTAATTGAAGTATTCTCACTGCACAGCTCCAAGTGTATGATGATACTTTCATTTCAAAATGCATTATGGGCTTAAATTGATGCATTATGTTTCAACACATCACTGTTCCCTATGATGCAGCCTCTGAAGAAGCCAGATCATCAAGATGATTCGATGTTACCCAGCAGCAGCAGCATCTTTGGGTTAGTCAATGCTGGTAAATCACAGAAATTGTAAATCAGCAGCATTCCCATTTTGTGATCCTTCCTCGAGAATATAATCTTACAAATTCTTCCCACAGCAAAGCATAAAACCTTCTCTATAGGGGGACTATATTTAACCTATTTTCAGTCTCTCGGCTTTTAAAGGCAGCACTATTTTCAGCTGCATGTGCCAGACCCACCTGTCTCAGTCGCAAGGAAAAGCAAGAAAAGGAGCAGGCAGAATGCCAGCATCAACAATAAATACTTCACAGGTCTGTCATGTCATAAAAGACTCAAAACCCTCAAGAAACCCGACCAGAGTAAGCTGGAATGGCTGTTGATGAACAACAACAGTTCAATCATTCCTCCTGTCCTCTGTCACACCCAGAGCAATGTGATCATCAGCCGATGGACAGTCCCCTCCCTCAGCACTGAGGGAATTCTGTTGCAGAAGCACTTTTAAAATAGGTCCTCACAGCTCAGTTGCTATATTTACCTCTATGAAAGTCAGTATTAACATGTTCAGTTCTAGCCATGTGCCTCAGTAACAGCCTCAAGAATGAGAAATAAGTTTCCCAGAGATGCTCTGAGGAATTCTAGGTTCCTGTATGCCAAGCTGAGCTCCCTCCTCAAATGAAAGATGTGTTCTGTGTTGCCTTTTTAAAAAACAAATTCACTTTTACAAATGTTAAATAAGGCAAACCAAAGACACTCATCACTACACACACATTTTGCCCTGGTGAAGAGATATGACACACACAGCCTGGGGTCATTTATGTTCCTTAGGGCCTCGACTGCAAAAACAAGTGGCAGAATAGCTTCGGCCCCCATTTATTTCCTTTGCTATTCAGATGCTCTGTTGGTGCTCAGCACTGAATCAATGCCTGAGCTCCACAGCAAATTTACTCATCAAAAGGCAGCAGCTGCAATCTGAAGAACACCTGATACTTCGGCAGGGCTGATGATGCTCTCAAACCACACACAGCAGGAGGGGTACACAAATTCTGATTTTCTGCATAGAGAACAAGCATCAGCAGGACCACATTCCCCTTCTCAGCTGAGTCATCTCACCTCAAATGAAATAAAGGAGCCACCAGGGCTCACATCTGGAACTGGGCAGACTGGGAGAGTACAGACATTTCCACTGAGCATTAACTCATTAAGTCCTGGGAGCTTTCTGCTTTCATGGACTTGCCTAATTCGTTATTACAAACTTGTCATTTGAAACAAAATCTTTGTGGTTTGGGTTTAGTTTGTTTAAACTAACAGCAGAGGTTGAGAGAGATGTCTGACAGAAAACTACAACCTCGCTTTAGCAAACAATTTGGCAGTGAGGTGCAAACATCCCCAGGCAGGGGTGGGCTAAACTCCTACTGCGACTCTCTGGGATTAATCTCTCAACTCCACTGAAAAAATGCAAGATATGGTGCCAATTTTCCTCTCCAACAACTCCCCGCTGACAAGAGCTCAAAACCAGAGCAATTTACTTTGATGATCTGGACTAGCCACAATTGCCAAGTATTGTGGCAGGTAAATAAGCAACAAACACTTCAAGTTCGGTGGCAAATAATAAAGGAATTGCTGGGATTGATATAGAGACAACCAGCCCTGGCTGGTGTGTATCCAAACAAATTGAGTACTGGAGATACTCAGTAGTGGCATATATCACAGGTCTCTCTCTGCATACCTAAAGCAGAGCTTAAATTCACTAATTTGCAGTTTAGGTTTGCTTGTAACACCATCGGTACCCAACAGTGGACAAAACCACTTCCACACAGGCTCCAGCTACCGGAGTCACCATTCCTCAGAATGTTTTATCCATCAAAGGAGGAAGGACAACTCATTCATGCTTACTGCCAGCACATCCCTTCCTTTCCTATTCCCACACAGTTTCTTTCCTGCATGGGGCAGGAGTCTCGGTATCTCACTTGAGGAGAAACAGAAGGTGGTAATTCTGCATGCAAGTAGAATTTTGGTTTGCTACTGCCACATTGCACTCCAGATAGACAATACTGTCACAGGAGGTAGGGATGAAAAAACTGTCCCCTGCTCCAAACATCCCAAGAACAGAAACTGGGGACGTTTAAACACAGATGGGAACCTGAATGCATCAACACAGTCCTTAGTTGTTCAGTGTCAGATATGCCAGGACACACCTTCCTTCAGAGGAGCTGACTGCTGAGCTGCAGCAGGTTCAACCCACACTGGGACACCAGGAAGGACAGGAGACCTCAGCACTGCGACTCAACACTCCGCTACACACAGATTTGGGAGCACCTTTCAGCTGGATCAGCCATGGTTTTACAGCTGCATTTCTGCTCAGCTGCCCAGCAACAGAGAGCACACCCTGGCTGTGGCAGAGGCACCTGATCCAGTATAATGCCTGCCAATGCCAACTCCCAGTGTAAAAGTTCATGCTGGGCCACTGCTGTCTCAGATTCTGGAGCAGCTGAGGGAGCTGAGGAGGCTCAGCCTCGAGAAAAGCAGGCTTGGGGGGAACCTCTTCCTTTTCTGTAACTCCCTGACAGAAGCTATAGCCAGGTGGAGGTCAGGCTCTTCTCTCAAGACAAGAGGAAGCAGCCTCACATTGTGCCAGGAGAGCTTTAGACCGGATATTAGGAAAAATTTCTTCTTAAAAGGGCTGTCAAGCACTGGAACAGGCTGCCCAGGGAAGTAGCAATCACTTGTAAATCCTGGAGGGATTTAGAAGATGTGCAGCTGTAGCAGTTGGGGACATCATTTAGTGGTGGGTTTGGCAGTGCTGAGTTAATGGTTGAACTTAAAGGTCTCTTCCAACCTAAAGAACTGCCATGTCTGACCAATAAAGAATTACATTTGCCCAAGGAAGATAGTGTGATCCAACAGCCTCTACCTCCAACACAATCACTGTGGTGACATCACTTTCTATTCCAGACACATTGTGAATTTTATCCTCCAAAACAAGAGCTCTGGAAATAAGCTCCTACAGATGGAGGAGAAAAAGCAGCACACACACATTGGTATTTGCTTATAAAAATGAAAATACAAGGCACCACAAGAAAAAATGGAGGAAAGCACAATGGTGGATATGAAACTCTGTACATTGACCTGCTGTATGATGGTTGAGATGTTTATCACTTCAGCTGACTCAGAAGTGATTTACCTCTTGACTTAAACAAGGACCTGAACAGCAGTGGCCACCACAAGGGCAGAGAGGCCAGGCTGTGACCTGCACAGACCTTTATCTTCTATTCAGTCTGGGCTACTTGTGCATTTGACAAGTCCCAACCCTTCCCTTGCACATCTTGTGTAACTGATCTCATTTATAGCATTGCTCCCAGGCTAGGCACCTACAAGTGCAAACAAAAAAGGTAAAAAAAGAAGAAATTATTTGCAATTTTGTGAAGTCTATTCTGAATTCTCTCAATGGGACTAAGAGAGAAAGTGTGAGGGAAAAATAATAATGCCTCTTTTAGATGTATTACCATTTTCTGGCCTCCTTTTTAGTCAAACCAAGGTTTTATCTATAAAGAACACGTCACACTTGTCTTTTTGTGACAATGGAGAAACATTGTGATGGAGGAGACATGAACTAGGTACCTGATTTCTGTCTAACATCAACAGTTAGAACTTTAGACTCACACAGATGGATGGGGTTTTTTACGCTGCACTGGAGAGTTCTCCTGGCAAGTCAATATCTGAATCTGTTCTGGAGCTAAAAATTAATCCACTCCCTGGGACATTCCTCCAGGGTCACCAGGACTGTCAGTGTCCTACAATCACCACATCAGCATTCTGTTTCAAATGGACAGCACCCACGTGAGAGCTTGGAAGTTGCCATGGAAACTTGTAACATCAATGCTCAGAAGACGAAGAAAACCCACAGGTTAAGAGCAAACCACAGGGAAAGCAACTCCTGCAGCAACAGGTAACAAGGCACAACAGACCCCTCCAAACCTCAGGAACACACCAGCTAATGCTAAATCCAAATGCCTGGTGCTTCACTGAGCTGACACACAGGCTCCTTGGAGGTATTTTGAAAAGCCTGGACAGCCTCTCAGCACCTGAAACCGGCCATGAAGTACCACAGTTCCCATGCCTGGTTTCTAAACCCAAAAGCAAATAGATCCTTTTCTCCAGTCCTGAAGCTGTGACTTGGAAACCTCTACCAGATGCACTGGTTTGTGACTGGGACCACTGCCAGGCTCTCACTGGAGGTTAAGAGGAAACCTTACTACGTGAAGCAGCTCTTGGCCACCACCAGCTCCAGCCCCAGGCAGGAGGAGAAAACAAAGCAGCTCCAGAGCTGCCTTGGCACTGGAATGGCTGTGGGATGTGTGCTCATGGAAATGGGCAGGAGGGAGCACAGCTGGCAGCAGCCAACCCAACTCAGCATCCCCCAGTTCTTATTTCTTTAACTCTAAGGTCTGATTACAGACCCAAATTCACTTCAGCTAAAACAGTAGTATAACAGTCAACTCAACACAAGCTGTTTTTATTTTAAATCTAGATGAGGTGTCTAAAAAAGCAAGTCAGCTGTCTAAATATAGCATGGATACACCAAGTTAGATGACAAAAGTTCAGAAATTCAATGACCCAGAAGATCTGAAGCCAAGATATTTTAATATCTCTTCAGTATCAACACATTACCAATGGCATCACATACTACTCTTGGAAAAATATGTTCCATATCCAAAGTTCACTTCCCGTGAAAGACTTGTGTTACAGATTGCACTGCACATGAGCAGTTGTAAAAAGCAACAGCTTTTTACAGATTCCAGAGAACCCCCTGGAAGCCCAGAATTGATTCACACTGTGACATTTGAAGTGGCACATGTTGCTTCACTTCTAACTGGAGTTTTCCAGCCCTGCTGGGTTTTTATGGAAAAGAAAGATGGGCAAATGGGACAGAAGACAGGCTACTAGAAACTTACGACTCCTGAGAACTAAAATTCTACTACCCAGAAGAGCTGAACAATGAGCTACACAATACAGAGGGTTTTAAAAACAAGCCTTGAGGGATGCAGCTGCAAAAACATGAAAATAAATCTTTTGCACTGATTGGTACAAAAGTTCTGCCTATGAAACCTCCTGACTACTCCTACATGGCAAGTACAAGTACTCTGTGGCTCTTCCACACAAAAAATTCAAAATCTGCTAGAGACAGGAGGCTGTGGAGACTCCTGCATTACTTACAGAAGAACTATACCCTTCTGGGGTAAGGTCTAAACTTTTGCCTGCACAAGTATTAAATGCCAGAGTAGTATGTGGCTTCCTACACCAGCACAGAACTAAGCTGGTCACTGCTCTGCCATGTAACTCATACCTTTAATTCACAGAATGATTTGGACTGGAAGAGACTTTAAAACCATCTCATTCCAGCCCCTGCCATGGGCAGGGACACCTTCCACTATCCCAAGTTGCTTCAAGCCCTGCCCAACCTGGCCATAAGCACTTCCAGGAATGGGGCAGCCACAGCTTCTCTGACACATGGTGATTTTCACCCATTTACTTTAGCATCATTCTGCATTTTCATAATATGGTATTTCTCGTCATCTGAAAGCACTCAAAGAATCACAAAAGGAGAAAATGTTTAAGTTACTTAGGAATTGCATCAGGAGAGTAAAAATTTGTTCAATACGATCAACTGAACTAACTCTCGAGACCCTTGAGTGACTCAGGAACACACAGTTCCATTTGGCTTGGTCAAAGGAAAGACAATGAGCAGGATCTTTGTTTCCTGTGTTCCGTGCAAGAGTCCAAAAGCTTGTTCATGAGGCTGCTTTGGGCAGTGCAAATACCCCCCTGTGAAAGGTCAGGTTGATGATTAACTTCAGGTACAGAAGGACAGAAGAGTGGTAGGCAGTGGGGCTGCTAAAATGCTCCCCTGACCTAAACTGATGCTTTAGAACACTTCACAGAGGCTAAGATGAAACCAAGACAGCTTTGCATTGAAGCAGCTTTACCTGCAGGCAGTCACCTGATCACAGATTACAATTCTTTTGTTCACACAACCAGCAGCTCTGAATCTGCCAATCATCCAACATTCCGCACATCCACAGCAGCACAAACTAAGATTCACCACTAAGCCAATCCCAAGCAGTGCCTGTTACCTGCAAACTACTGTGGATTGATTGTACAGTTTGAACATAACATTTTTTTCAGAAAACAAGAAAGAGGCATGGCCTAAAGCAGAATTTCCTAATTAGCCCATGAAGATTCCATCAATGGTAGGAGTGAACACAGCAGTTTCCAGCCCCAGGCCAGCACACAGTGCTTTAAAACACGCATGCCTGCCACCAGCTGAATGTCTACAAATCTCCAAACCCCCTGTACTAAGAGAACATGATTTTTTTATCTAATTACACACAAATTGTATCCAGGGCTGCCAGAGCCAGGCAGCACCTGCCATCATGTAGAGTCACTGAGTAAACAACAAGTGAGTTCGTGGCAGGCAGCAAAGAAGTCTCTGCAACACCCACAGGAGACCAGGCAATCTGAAAAACGAGAACCAGATCACTGCCTGCACATCACTATTCCCTTTTGACACTGCTAGAGGTGCAGGGAGGCTTGTAACACAGCAGCTTCAAAATCCAGCTGTGTCATTAGTTCTGATAATCTCCCAAAGCTGCAAAGCCTCCCTGCAGACCTGCAGCTCTCATAAGGCAAAGTGACAGCTCTGTAATTTGTCTTTATGACACATTATGGAGACAGAAACCTGAAGTCACTCAGCTGAGTCCCTTCCAACTTCAGGCTGAAGCTTCCCAAGTCTCCTTTATTTTCACGCTGATCTGCAATGGACTTATAGCTACTTTTGTTCCTATTCATATTTCTGGCCACACAACCTATTGTTTTTTATTTCTGTATTCCACATTATTTTTGGGTAATAAAGTACAAAATTCCTTCCACAGCAAAGTTCTGGTCTTTCAGTCACAGCCAAACAATGCAGGATCTTCCCCTCCTCCCAACAAAGATCACCTTTGAGCCTCCTGGCAGAATGACACAGAGATTCTACTTTCCTTTTCCAAGATGCAGAATTTGGTTAAAAAGTCTGAATAAATCACTGGATGAACAAAAGTTCACTGTAATTACAACACGGGTAAATGCTGTGCTTTGGAGCAGAAGAATCTGGCTTTAATAGAAATCTTTTGCTAAGCAAAAGTAAACCTTCTGCTTGGATTTCCCTTGTACAAGAAGTATTATTTATTTTACTGGCAACAAATCACTTCTGTGGCTCTGCATACTTACATGACTTTTTGGAAAACACTACAACACAGATTCCCTGGCCCAGTGAATGCACCACTCTGAAAACGAAGTACAAAGCAGTAATTCAAAGGAAGGAAGATAAGACAACAGGAAGGTTACTGAGTTGTTATTACTTACAGGAAAATAAGTAGGTTTGGGAGCATTTCCCAGAAGAAAATGTGATTGGGAGAGAGGAGGATCCTGGAAGCAGACAAGCAAAGCTGCATAAACAACAGCCACTCTCAGCTTTTCACTATCCTCAGCCTAACTTTTCTATCTGGTGTGTAAATGCTCAACACCACCACACACCCACACGTGCCAGCCTGGGTTGGATGCCTGAAAAAGGGGTAAAGCAGCAAAGACAACCTGGTCTCTAAAGAAAAAAATTACAGAAGAGTTTGAATTTTCCCAATCTTGCCATCAAGTGCTGTTTGTTCAAACTGTACATTCCATATACTCACTCCCATCAACCAGGACATTCATCTGGGAACACAATCAAACCCTGTGTCTGCAAAAAGGTTTAAAAAACTTTAGAGGAAATAAAAATAATAAAATACAATAATAAAGTAAAAATAATTCAGAAAGCATGAACATAATGATGCTCAGCATAAAGATACAGAAGGATAAAGTTTAAAAGTACATGGCTATGACTAGAAAATATGCAAAGATTTTTCAAGAGAAGATTTAGTGACTAGGAAGACACTTAGAGTCCTACAGGGAATCTTTCAAAGATGTTCCCAGTTACAGGATTTAATTTGAATGTTGGATTTCAGTTCTTAGCAGCAGTTTATAGTAAAAAATTATCTCACTTCTCAGTGTTTACAGTTCTTGCCTCATGTACTCAGTCGGTACACAATTCTGGGAACTTCAACTGTTAAACAGAAAAGACAAAAGGATCATCCCCGTGGGCAGTGTTCCAAAAGCACAGATTATTACAGGACACCCCCTCCCATCTTACAGTAAGATGGCAGAGTAAAAGCAATACTACTCTATCACCTCTAAGTGTTTGAGGAAAGCCTGACCAAGAGCAGTGCTCCAGCACCAGATGGCACTGTTACCTGAGGAAACCCGCAGGAGACAGGAGTCACAGACACAGGAGAAGCTGGCTGAGAGCAGTAAGGAGGAAAGCGGACAACATTTTGCATGTACATCAGCCAACACTGCTCACAGAGGCTGCCTCAACACCCAGGCAGTAAAGCCTCACTCAAAGTACAGATCAGAGCCAGCAATCCCCAGGAAAAAACTCAGCAGCCCCATGCCCAGTGTGTTAAGAGATGCCCAGTTCCAACAGGATCTAAGGAATGGCAGCAGAGAGCCTGGTGAACATCTGACCACGCAGGTGAAAGCAATGGCTCTGCTGCTCTTGTGGCAGCATCTGATAAACTCTAAGGGAGATGCATTTGACTGCTAGAAGAAACTCCCCTGAGGAGCTCATATGGATGCTGACACCATCCAGTGTGATAGGAAGAAGAGATTCCTATTTCAGCCTCCCATCTGGATTCCCAGGATTCCCAGCAGCCCACTGTTTAAACTTGCCAATTAAGCTGTGTTCCTCCTTGTGTGCAAAAATAGTTTGTCCAGTAGCTCTTTCATTTACCTGAAGCAAAAGAATTCCTCAAATTCTTGCCCTGGGGGGGAGATGGCAGTTATTATGCAACAGGTTTTCCAGGTTCTTGCTGGACCTGGATGGATGGGGATGCTATCCGGACAGCATCAGCAGCATAGAAATTAGTCACTGGCCACTCTGAGCTGCATTTGGGGCATACTGCCAGGTCTGGAGAAAAGAGTGGGGCTGCTCAGATCTCCATTTGCCTTTCAGAGGATAAAAAAGATGTTGTGAGGAATTCTGTGTGACTGTTGCTGGCCAATTCACTCCCAAGGCACAACAGGTGTACCTCACCTTTCTACATCTTTGAGAGTAGAAATAAAGAGTGTATCCATAAAAAATATTCCTTTGCTCCACATTCCTGGAGCGAACCAGGGTGGGCTCTTTTGCTGAGCTAAACTGGACTCTCTGATTGGTGGTAACTCCGTGCTAGGGCTCAAAGCATCCTCCTTCCTCTTTCCAATCTGGTTAGCAGTGTGCAGGAGAAACTCCTCATTAGCCCACAGCAAAAAAAATCCACCTTGCAACAACTGCCAGGGAACAAGAAGAGGGAGACACATCAACAGAAAATAACCGTGTCTGCTTTCCAGCTGGTTAGCTCATTTGCTGCTGCTGTGAATACAAACCAGCCATTTAAATTAGCTTCTAATTGTTCACAATTATTCAGACATAGCATAACCTGCAAGCAGGAAGATGTCAGCAAGTAGGAGATAAAGAATGGTTTCAGATGCCTTGAAGATTCACATATTCATGCCTTTCAAGTCTCACAGCCTGCCATCTCCAGCAATGCTCCTCTCTCACAGACCCCCCAGATGTACGGTTGGCATTGCAGAGGAAGGAGATAATCCATGGGTGCTCCCACACTTAAGGTTTCTACTCTTTCTTGCTCCCATTTTTGGACTGGTTCAAAAATTAAACCAATAATATTTTGGTCTACCCCAGTCGTTCACAGTCTCTGCACACACAGGCAGTTTGAGGAACACTATTTATAAAGCTGCTTAAAATTCTGGACACAGCCAGAGCTCTTTGATGGGATGTCAGCCATGCGACACCCGAACGTAGGAGGTTGACACAGGATGGTTAGTGTAATACAGCCCACTTTCCTTTTCTTTCACCCAGAGCCTCCACTACCACCCTCACAGGAGTCCCTTCCCCCACAGATAGCAATGTTTCACAATTGCTGCAATTTTCTCTCCTAGGGAAGAGGGAAGATATTAGTGTGTTATCCTTAAATCCCTAGTGTGCCTGTTTTAGTTCACATATGAGACTCAATGCAAGTCCAGTCTGCAGGTCAAATTACTTTAAGGGACTCAATCCAGGCATATCTTAAAGAAAAAATTCCCTCACATTCAGCCCTGTTTGAATCCAGAGCTACAGCACTGCCACAGAGCCAAAATACTCAAATAGGTCTAGGAACTTCAGCAAATTTAATAAACTTGAGCAAGAATATTTTATCAAGTACAGAATCTCCTAGAGGAGACAAAATAACCCTGAAAAGCAATGTATAAATAGCTGTAGCTGAAAGCACAGCAAATGCTGTGTCATGCCACATTCCCAAGTCAATCCCAGGCAGCAAGTGCAATGAAGCTGCCCAGCCTCCCTTGTACCTTCTGAGTTTCATGCTTGCTCTGGAATCAGAGCATCCTCCTGGAGAAATATTCCTGGTTGATCTCACACACAGAACACACTCCCCAAACACACTGCAGTGCCTCAGTGCTCTGTTACATAGGAGGAATGCTGCATGGACAGACAGGCTGCCAGCAGCCCGACGAGAAGAGAGATTCCAGAGGCGGATCAGGACCTGGCTCAGCTAAGAAATACAGGATACTCAGGCTGGCCTTGGGGGCACTGCCCACAGCTAGTGATTAAGAGCACTCTGGGGACACCCAAATTCAGCTGACGAGGAAACCAGTGCTACTGTCTCCTCGTGGGGACACCGCCAGGGCAGAGGTCTGGGGTCACCTCGCTCCCTCCTGGCCCAGAGCAAAGGCAAACACTGCTTTAAGAGGTACAATGGCCAATGCTTGCTCCAAGGCTGGGCAAGCATCCTGCAAAGGCTTCCTGTTAAATAACATGCCTTCTGAGCCAGCTGTATCCACAGTTAAGTCAGACATTGCTTAAAAAAAATAAAACCTTTACATTCAGCTGAAGCAACCTCTGGAATGCTAGAGAGAATCCACCCAAATTTCAGTGACAGCGTGGGTTACCCTGTGCGTGTGTTTATTTCTGATAAACAGCAAAGCCACTCCCCCAGCTCACACTGCAGAAGAGTATGTGAATGCTACTGGGACAATGCAGCACAATTGCATCATTGCCCAAAAAACCTCAGCTGCATTTTCTATTCACTGAAAGAGTTTCAGTTATCGTCCACATACATAAATACTGTATTGGCCATTACAAGAGGAACAGTCCCTACTGAATCCATACACCAAGCTAGAGAAGCCCAGATATTTAACGACTGGATTTCTGCAACCCCTGCACTGTGACATCCCTTTCTGTGAGGGCGGATCCACCACCTGAGGAATGGCTGGGGGAAGACTAAAACATCTCCCAGCCACAGCAGATTTAATTCACTGCCTTCTGCTTATGCACTCTCTAATAAAAAAAAGCAATCAACCTTCAATTCCTTTCAATAAATCTGAAAAAAAATCTCAACAAGAACTGGTGACAGTTATGATACAATAGAGACAGAAATATAAAAGCCCTGCAGAGTCTGACTCAACACCCCTGGAGCAAAGCCTTGTTTCTCCCACCTTGCACAGGTAAGTCCACTGGATTGATGACTTCTTCCTTCCCATCTCAGCCAGAACACAAAGCTTGCAACACCATATTTAAAACTCATCAATGTCACCATACAACATCCCTGTATCATTTTGCCTTCGGATGTTTTCTTGGCTGACTTCTAAACCATTTACTGTAAGCTCTCCAGAATCCACCAGCAGCCTGAGACAACACAGCATTTGCCCAGCAGAACATCCAACATCCACATGGAAACACCACTCTCCTTTCCACATTACTCTGCAGGTTCAGTTATTCAGCAGCATATTTGATGTGACAATAATTCAAGGTTATAGCTCGGGGAATCTTCCTTTCTCCCCATCTCTTCCTTTGGAACTAAGCAACCAAGCAGCACATCTAGAGACGGCTCACAGAACTCACCGAGCCTCTGGTGTAAATAAACACTTCCAGCCATAGCACAGGAACCACAGGAGCAATCAAGCCAGATGTTCCCTCGTTTTGTACAATGTACACACAGTTCCCATTCTAAAGGGTAGGCTGCTCAAAGGTAGATTTTTAAGTTTTCATCTACACATCTTTTAAAGCAAAATCCTTTCTATGTGCATTAATCCTTGCCAGTGTTGTTTTCCCCTGGACATAACATACAGACAGCTACAGGATTCCTGTAGGAATACAGCTTTATGCTCCTCTGGTCTGCACAGGCTCTACAGCCCAACAGCTATAGAGCAATCACAAACTACTGGGAAAAAATATCTCCCAGGATACTCAAATACAGTTTTCAAGAAAGGCTTAAGTGTTTAGGAGACCCCAGCATCCAGAGAGCCCCCCAGGGGAGTAACACACTTCTAGATCAACCAGGAAGCTGTGAAATATCCCATTTTTAACAAGAGGAGTGTTTCTGAGAGACCTGGAACTGCCCCTTCACTAAAAACATTTCTGAAAGGTCACCTCTTACAGGCAAGCAAGGTGAGATTGTTAGCAGAACTCACCCCAGAGCTGACAATTTCCCCATAAATGTCTAAGACTAAAGCCGCAGAATTTTCCAAACTGGGGTTTAAAACTGTTTTAAGGGATGCTTTGCTGCATCTTTCACCTTGCATACAGATCAGGAAGCTGCTCCTAGCAGGAAAATTTCTTTAGCATCTTCTTGGCCCAATGTCACAAACATCACACAGTAACATCACCTGTAAGGAATTTCAATGCAGAACTGGTTAGAGAAGATTCTAAAATAGCACTGGGAGATGTCTTTTTGACTTGGAAACTGTCAAATGTTTTACATTTACAAAGTGTATTTGTTCCCCTCCTGTCCTTCCCACCCCTCCTTCAGATGTGCCAGCTCAGCCTAAGGTCTAAGATGAGCCAAGGTCTTTCACCTAAAGCACCTTCACTGCCTCTGTGGACTCCCTCAGGTGAAACCTAACTGGATATAAGCATCTCTACTGAGATGTCCTTAGAGAAGCAAGTGTTCACTCCACACAGCACAAGCAAAAAGCAGTAAAAGCCTGTTTGCCCAAAGTCAGCAGCTCTACCTCCACATGGCCAGGCAGTGAGAGGCAAAATTTTCCCCTCTAAAGAAAGCATTCAGAACACCCTTCAGAACAGAAATGTACCAGGTCCTAGCACAGACACAATACAGAGTCTTGCACTGTACCCATGCTGACAGTAAATATCTTAACCAATAAGAAAAAAATACTAAAGACAAATGATAAAGCTAATCCATTACAAAGCCACTGATCCCTGTCTCTGCAGTGGCTTGACTCCAAGCCCATGCTTTGTACATCTGGATGCCTTTGCATCTACACATCAAACAATAAAAACAGTCTGGTGAACAACTAATCAATAGTCTCCTCTGCAAAATAAATTTTACCTTCTTAAGCCAAGTCTGTTATCCTTGACAGCGAGCCCCATATTTCCTGGAACTGTAATTCACTGGATGTCTACTTCCTAAAATTACCTTTTTTGAGGCTATGTTGCTATGCACATATACAGCAGGTGAGTATTTATCTGGCTTTAACACCAGATTCTGTTATGTGCCGTACATACCTAACGTACATAACACATCCTTTGCTTTAATGACTTCAGCTATAAGAGAGGGATTTCAGCTATCACAACCCCAGTGAAACACTGAGCCATAAACACAGGTAGAGCAGATTTGCAAACACTATAAAAATACCCTTGCAAGATGATTGAGAGGGCTCTGCTCCCCTGACAGCTGGAGCAGTGTTCTGCCTCTTCCTCTTCTGAAAAACTGAGGTTAACTGAACTCTGCCTTTACCCAGCACTGACAAAATGCCACAGTCAGGACTGTTCTGAAAAAGCCTTGAAACAGGGACAATGCTGCAGGCCTGTGACTGAGGAAAGGAATGACTGGACAGCAGATTTCAGAGTTGCTGCGAAGTCACATGGCATGAACTGAACAGGGTTAGCACAACCGTAAGCAGAACTGCTCCGAGGTGCTGAGCCCCAGCCATGTTCTGGGAAGGATCCATGGGTTCATAAGCCTTAGGCTGCATTATATGGCCTGTCAGTCCTAATTAAACACACAAACTAAGTTCCTCCCTAAAACTGCCCCCGCTCATTAATTGCCACGCTACACTACTCAGATGTGGCAAGCTTCTGAAGAAGATATGTAACCCCCAGCAGCAAATCCAACCAAGTCACACAAGGCACTGCCAGGACACTCCTATGCTTACAACAGCGATTTTTACTTATAAAAGGTTGCTCAGCTTTGCAGGCATATGCAGGGTACTGTGCCACCAGCCACTGAAATGCAGCAGCACTGGGGTTGAACATGGTACCTATGAAAAACCAAGAGCACTGTTAAACTGGGGACAGTAATACACCAAGAAAATGGCACTTCTCCATGCAAAGGTGAATACTCTGCATATCCTCAAGCATCTACTCATGTACTCAAGATACTGTCAAGATTAAAAAGTATGTTGAGTATACAGAAAAAAAACCCAAAAGGCACACTTTTGCTAGGAATATGAAATGACCCACAAAATCCAGAAAGCACCTGATGCAGTAGAATCTTTACTGAAAAGTCCTCAACTGTGAACATCTGCATAACAACCACCAGCCTGAGGCCTGCTGCTGACAGGCATGCCTCATCTTCCTGTCAGAATTTTTTGGAGGATACATCCCTTATCAGGTGTGCATTAGCTGGTCCCCTGCGTGTTACAACACACACCTTTGCAACAGAGTCAAGCAGTCACAACAGAGTACCTCCTTCTCCCCACACAGCCAGCTTCCATCCCACTTAATTCCTGCATTTAGATTCATTTCTTGGATTCATTTCTTCACTCATTACCCCAGAGGTTTATGCCTGGCTCAGAATGCCATGAATGCACTGTTACCTTTATCCTATCAGACACTTAACGGGGCCTCAAACCTCACTGCTCTCTTTACCCTGGCCCTGGGCTCTGACACCAGAGAAGTATGATTTGGACAGGGAAAACATGGCACACAGGAGGATGAACTGGTCAGGATGCCAACACTAAAGCCTTAAGGATTATATGTGCCAGGCCATTCAGTAAGGCTGAAACTGCTGTTTAATTAGGCTTGCTTAATGAGTCATATTAAATAGCATATATAAAAGAACAGGTTTTCTAGTAGTGCAAAGACCTCACTGGATTATTGTGGTAAAATGCTGCCACTACAATGGAGTAGTTTTTCATTTTATATACTTAACCATGACCTACATTCCTTTGCTCAAAGGAGCTCCATCTCCAGAGGGAATGTGCCTCTTTAATCAGCTCCAGCATTTTTTCAGGGTTCAGCAGGGATGGATGGAGTGGCCTTATGTCTCTTCAGATAACACAGATCACAAAAGTTCCATGAGAGAGTGGTAAAAAAACCACCAGGTTCATATTATGGCAGGCAGCACCTGCAACCGGATCCGATGGGCACCCTCTGCTCCAGAGCCCACTGGGACTGATGAACACCAAAGCTTTCACATGCCCCTAGCGAGCCTGGCCAGCTGCTTTACCTTGGACAAGAGCTTGTTCCCTGGAGAAATTGCAGCCAATATCAGATTTGAGTAGGAAGACAAATTCAGGAGCTGGCTTTGGGGCACTCTGCAAGCTCAACTCTTGTCTCCACAGGAAAAGAGCCTGTGAGCCATTAGTGAAGACAACAAAGGCAAGCAGTCTCATGGGCTGCATAAAAATAAAAAATAAAAAAAATAAAATTAAAAAAAAAAGCAGCAAGTCACACCTTACACCCAAATCCTTAGGTATAAGGATTACACCTAACCCTTGTGTACCAAAACTTCTGGGAAATTCAAACTGCTTTCAAGATCCAGCCTCTACTAATGCAGAGCTAGCAAAAACCAACCTCCCAAAACACACACACCCAACCTACCCTAGGAAAGTCCCCAAGAAACCAAAAATGAAACATTGAAAGTTCGAAAGAGAAGGAATTTGTGTGAAGCTGCTCTGGGGCAGCATATCCAGGGAGCTGGGCCCATCCCTTAGAGCTGCAGTCTGAGCTGCTCAGAGCTTCCCCTGGGCATACCAGGGACACGAACACACTGTCAGGCGGGCATCAGGGACAACAGCTCACACTGAGCTCATCAGAATGCAACAGGAACAGAGAAAAGGCAGAAGAAGCACTGACAGAGTAACACACCTCACTGCCACAGCCTTTGGAAAACACATTTGAACAGCGCATTCTCCCCATTGGAATTGTTTCAGATATGTTTTTCAATTCCATATCAATTTTAGACATTCAAAAATCCAACAATTTTTACAGACTGAACCTCATCATTTTTCTGCCCTCTCCATCACCAGCAGCAGTACAAGTCCCTTATCCCTCTGAAAGCTGCTTGCTTTGTGGATGCAGCATGCAGAACCAGGATACGCCCAGTGCTGCAAAGCTCAACACCACTGACAGCAGTAAAAATAACTCCTGCTTTGGTACACACTAAGCAGTTAAGAGCAGGAGATGCACAGAGAACGTACACACAATAAGCTGTCACAAAACAACAAGGATTATGTTCCTCAGAAATAGGTCTCAGATTTAAACAGATATGAGATCACCAAGGGTGGGGTAAGAAAACCACAGATGAAGAAAATCCCACGATTTTTCCACTGGTTCGTATCACTCCAAACAGAACAAACTAAGGAAAGATCAGGCTTAAAGTTCCCTGTAATTGGAAGAAAACAAGCACATCCTCTCCTTTTTCCTGGTATAAACTCCTTCCTTTTTTCAGGCAGCTCTTCTGAGACACTGGCTGGGAAATGTCAGTGAAAAGAGCTTTGCACTAAGACAGTGGTCAGGCAGGTCTTGCAGCCAGACCACATCCAAATCCAGGCTCCTTACAGCAGGACAGACCTGAGTCTCTCTCTGCAGCAGCAACCAGCACCACAGACACCATTTCTACGACATCCACCCCCTCACTGCAGCACCAGCACATCTCAGGTTCCTGGTGCTGCTCCAGCATCGCATCTACTCTAAAACTTCTCCATCCCACGTGCCAAACTTTGGGAAAAGAAACAAAGCTCCCAAACCCAGCTGTGTGCAAGCAAGCACCCTCACTCTGTACAACATATATGCTGCTTCGGCCCCAAATTCAGAGCTCTTTACAGCTTTCAGTCTGGTCAGCAGACCAGGCTAAGATAGATGGTAAGATAAAAATAGGAATTACTAAAAATCACTTATACAGAGGTGTGGTACACTCTTGCCCATCAGTGCTTGAGTTTGCACCACAGCCATGCTCCAGAGCCTTTTCAGGACTACATTGTCACCACAGTGCCATTACCCACAGGCTTCTGCACTAAAATCCTCCTTGACAATCAGAAGCAGAGCGACACAGGGATAACTTCCATGGGCTTTGGGTGTCCAAGTTCTCCAGCCAGGTGCTCAGAAGCCTCAGTGTTAAAGTATTTAAGTACCACGCACCTTTTGAACTAGAAGAGCCTGGAGATCTGAAGTCTGCTTAAAATCAAAGCCTGTAATTCAAAAGTCCCAAATCTATTTCATCTAACAAGGATGTTTTTCATGAAGTAGCTTTAAAAAAAGACATCAATGAAGTTTAAAAGAAGCTGCTGCTCTCATCTCAAGACCAAGTGATGAGTGGTAGAGTTCATCTCAGTAAGTGATCGTAATAATGGCAATTTGCAATTGAATCCTACTTTTCTTCTACCACATGTACCCACCTCAGACCCTTCCACAAAGTTCAAGAAATACTCCAGGGCTGAATGGATGGATCAAGACAAACTAGTTTTCCTCCACAGGAACTATCAGTGCCAGAAGTATAGTCCCACAACAACACCGCAGAGACAGCATGTGACAGATAAATATTCCACTGGGAAAGTCACCATGGCTCACTCTTTCAGAGGACAATTATAAAAACAGAACTGTGAAGATACTTAACACTCCACCAAAAAGCAGACTGCCAGATGTTACCAACTGTCTGGGCACTCAGACAACACTTCTTTTCATAACAATGGGGAAAAAAGAAACCCTTGTGATGTGCACAAAAGTAGGGAACTGAAAAATAGAGTTTCCTGGGGAAAAAAATCCCTTATGGTGGCAGAATACCGCGGGATAAAACCAAGACATAACTAACAAGTAACATTTTAACAACAGCAGCTTTTGTGAATGGAGTACTGAGATGATTCAAGGCAGTATTAGAGTTTCAAAACACTTCAAGAGTAGCTCTGATCGATATCTATCTCACCATTACAACATCTCTTGGCAGAGAAATGAACGTTTCAATACATCCAACAAAGACAATGCCTCTCTTGGCTCTGAGGCACACACTCAACAGTCACTCAGATTTCACCCAAGTGACATTTCAGTAGCACCTGCCCCCAGTGAAAACAGCTATTTATAGCAAGGTGGGTGTTGAGAAGGGTGATTTCACCCATCACTTGAGGCCTGGGTGTAAATCACAGACTGCATGCTGTCATTTCTGATTAAAAGCTCTTCCCAGTCTCTAATGAAGATTTGCCACTTTGCTAAATCACACTGTGGCTGAATGTGGCAGGTGCCTGGTTTTCTTGAAAGCAGGAGATAAACTCAAAGGCATTGTTTGGATGAGACTAAGCTTAAGTAGCTGCACTAGGTATGCAGAGAGCACATACTAACCTTGCAAGTTCCTCCCGGAGCCTCATTTCCATGAGAACTGAAGAAACATCCTTTGTTTTATTCTTCTTCAGAACACAGATAATCCTGCTTCATTTTATAAACCCTAAAGCAATTTAGTGGTGGGAGGGAGGGGGAAATGCCCTTTTAGCTAGTTGTTCACTAGCAGGAAAACCTAAAAGCTCAGCTCAACATCACTCAGTTCAGATGCAACATTCCCAGGCTAGAAGGTCATAATTACTCAGTTAAGCATTTTGAGAATATCTAGGGATCTTTTCCTGATGAAACTGGAAAATCGAGAGGGCAAATGGATGCCCTGCCTGCCATCCAGACCAGGGTAGAGATTGCTCTCAAGAGCAAGGAACATACTATTGCCCTGAATAACTTAATTCCCAGAGAACAAGGAAAATAGCAAAGATAAAGAGATGTGAAGAGAAAGGGTCTTTGAGTCTCTCCAGGTGTGGAGAGAAAACTAAACCTAATCAAAGGGCATGAATGCTTCAGGAGCTCTGAAGCAGCCAAATGGGATCAAAATCAAAGAGCTATGAAAAAACAACCTGCTACAACAACAAACTTTTGTGTACAGCAGCAGTACCTGATCCTCTTACAGCACAGCAGAGGAACCTGCAGAGCCAAGAGCCCAGCTAGCAAATACTTAAGAACTACAATTTGGTGTCTTTTCTACCATGCTCAGTTGAATACACAGGTTGGACAATGATGCTCAGAATATCATTTTGCCTCTAATCCTTTATCTTTTTTTTTTTTTTAAGGCTTTGTTCAAGTGTTGCCAGCACTGCAGATCAGAGGCAAGCAACCTGAACTGTGCTAAAGCTGGGCTAAGTTAGCAGCACTAACAAGAACAACTGGCATTTCATAAAGATTCCTTAGGCTGCTTCCAGAACAAGTATCAAGGACTCCTCAGCTCCTGGGGTGTTCAGTTTGCTACCACCATCACAAATTCTTCCAGCATCAAGAAGCAGAAAGGAGACACAGAGCAGAGCTCTAAGACTGCTCATAAATGCTTTTATAGAATGGCTTGCTAGCCCAAACAGTACCAAACAGCCACAAAGATCCCTGTTCTGGAAAAAAAAACTCTCCACCCTGAGTTTGTTGCCCTCTCAGCAGTTCAAGAACACAACACTCATTCAGATACACAGGTACAGGAGCTCAGAGATGGCAATCTGCCCTACAAACACCACCTTCAAAGCTGATTTTTCAGTCCCTTCATTTCTCATCACAGCTCTCCTGACAGCAAGCACTTATCACTGCCAGATTAGAAGAGATTACCATAAGAGAAAGTTAAGGTTCTTGTCAGTCACCAGGACAGTCGAGTGCACTCAGTGGTTACTATCAGAGGTAGCGTGGGTGATGAGACCTCTCTACCCAACTGACCATGGCTGAAGTCAAACACCGTTTGTCAAATCCAACAGGGTGGGTTTCCAGCACTGCCAGTTTCCAATCTGGCACAACCACTAAAGTGGAAAAAATTGCTTTTGCAGCTCTGCTTTGGGAGCTCTCAGATAAGAGCATTTCCTCCAGAGCTGCCCTGCACGGCTCTATATATGCTAATTAGAGACTGCTGGAGTTCAAGAGAAAGCAACTGCATGGGGCACTAACAAAAGAAACCAAAGCATCCCTGTGAGGGAGACATGAGGTGTGAATGCACATGGTGTGTTTGCACCCAGTACCAATTAAGCAGCAGAGTGCATGGAATTAGTGCAGCACACACACTCGGGCTATATTCACTATACTAAAACAGGAGGAAATTCGAATCACAATTATTTTAACCATTGTGCACGAGCAGACAGATTTCAAACGGTAACCAATACATATGGATGGCAATTTGGTACTAAATTATGTTACTGAGAATAGAAAGATAATACAGACAGCACAATTAAGAGGAAGCCAGGGATTCAGCCCGGATTTCTTCCAAAGTTCAGAGTGTCAATACTGAGAAAAAACAGAAAGACTCATCTAACCAAAGAGTTTACACATTCACTGAAGTGACCAGAGCAATCACCATATTGGTGATATTTATTTTCCATAAATTAAATTTTATCTAAGCTCCACAACAGAACAAGAAACACAAGAGCAGATAACATAATATTCCTGTGAAATTACAAAGCATGCTCGGTGCGGAAATTGTTTTCATCTATCACTTGGGCTCAGGAAAGAAACACTAATAGCATTCAACAAGGCACTCGAGGCTGATCAGGCCAGCCAGAGCCAACTCTGCTGAAGAAAGCACGGTGTGAGCTGGAGAAAGTGTGGACAAGAGTTGCAGCAATAGTGGGGAAAGAGCCTCTCCAGGAAGGAAGCTAGTGATATACAGTCTGAGGGTGAAAAAGGAGAAAATAATTGTGCCTCAGCACATAATAGCACATTTATAAAGACAAGCAGCTATTTAGGAGTTAGATTTGCTTTTTACTACAGGAGATGGGTGTAAGCTGTTTGCATGTTTATGCTAGAAATTACAACTTTTCTCATCCAGACTGGGACAGGTTCCTAATTCAAGGAATCAAAGCAAAGAGTTAACTCTTTAATAGACATTCTCTGAAAGACAGAGTAGGCTGCTTCTGCAGTGATGCCCTCAGCAGCACCACAGAGTGCCCACAGGGAGTTCCTGCCCAGCACACATTTTGTTACAATAAAGCCACCCTGCACTTTGCTTTATCATTACAGGGCAGATTTCATTTGTGAACCAAAGGAGATTTTTCTCCATCATGTACCAGCACAATCCCCACCACCACACAAAACTAAACAGAGGAAGTTTCTGGCCCCAGAGTCAAAAGCATCAAAAAGCCACATCAGCTATACAGGTCAGATGTTGTGGGTGAAAAAGTAGTTACTGAGTCAATGACACACTCTGGATCTGCTTGTCCAATTCTAACACAAAGTGAGATCTCACAATATTGACATTAGGATGATAAAAATATCACTTAATTAATAAAGCCATTCTGGAGTTTCTTCCTAAACTAAGCAGCCAGGAATGCTGGTGTTTCCTGTACAGTGTCATCTTCCCTGCTGTGGCATTCCACAGGGTGCTCTCTTCTTTCTTGTATTTCAAGAATGTACAGAGATGCACAGTCAAGGAAGTACTGTGATTATGTACACTACAACTAGGAAGAGCTACCCAAGCTCTTTGGAATACACTTGAAACCTTGGCCAGACCACCCCTTACAGGAAGCAAATGAACAATCCACATGTGCAGACTTAAGAAACAAAAAACACAAAAGCAAGTTTTAAACAAAGGATGGAGATTCCTCCTCCTTCTTCCCTGCTCCCACTTTCTGCTTAAACTGAACCTATGAAGAGTTTACTAAGACAAGGCTGTAGCACAGCATGGGAAATCAGAGCAACTTCAACAACCTGCAGCACAAATACAGAGAAAAGACTTCTGACAGAAGTTGCATGTGCTAAGGACAAAACAAATCTGAAGAGGCGGTTCATGATGTATCATTTCCAGCCAGTTATCCAACTGTGTAGTAACTCTAAATTTAGAAAATGTGGCTATTTTGTCTCAAGCCTAATGCTGTTTCAAGAAACTTGCACTCGGAGGCTGAACAGAAGCATAAATATTACTTGCAATAGTCACGAGATTTATTCACTTGGATTAGATACATAACCCACCTTCCAAGTGGGGAAAAAAACCCAACTTTCATCTTCAAAAGCAGACAGAAGGGCAAAGCCAAAGGACAAGTAGGGCCTTGCTGGAAATCCCATCAACTCTCAACAAAAATATTAAGCAGTGCTCCACACACACTCACTCCAAATACTGAAAAGCAAAGATGTGAGGGCAGAGAGCAGAGGCAGCACTAGACACCTGGGATGGGCAGCAGCCCCTCACACTGCTGACACCTCTGGCACCTCTCCAACAGCAGGTAAAGCAGAATAGCTATTTTAGTGCCATGAGGGTAAAGGAAAACGCAAAGGTTCCTTGGTGATCAGTACTACTCAAGCTCCAACTGTTTCAAGTATAGCTGCTGCCAACAATTTCACTGAGGACTGAGATTTACGACCAGTTCTCTAACAAGAGATCTTGAGCCAAGAGCCACTTGATTCTAGAAACACCACTAGGAACTAAAGAGTTAATCTCAGCTGCTCTTCACAGACTACACTTCTCATCCAGCCTTGCAAAACTCCCAGCTCACTAGATTTACACCTAAACTAACTTTTAAAACACTGGGCTACAAAGTTTAGCTCCTCACATAAGTGAAACCAAATCAAACTTGAGTTACTCAATGCCAAGTGGTGAGTACACAAGCATCCCATTTCACACATATGCCAAATAACCAATGTATTGTGGCTCTGCCTGAAAGTAATTTTCCCAGACAAATCTCTGGCTGTAACTGCACTGAGCCATGTCAAAAATTGGAACATTTTTTTCCACTGAGCAGCCAGCTCATGCTCTTGAGCCCTGAAAATGGTCAAATAGAGAAAAGCACTGAGCACACACCAGGAAAACACCACCTGGCAGCACTAATGCTGGCTGTGTTACCCAGAGTCACCTGAGGGGAGAGTTTTTGTCACCTTTCCAACACCCACCGCCACATCAGAGCCCAGGAAATGCTTTGAAGATGAAAAGTGCTACTTATTCACTAAGTAGCCTTTATCAGCAGAAAAGCAGCACCGTTTCTTACACTCAAATGATTCAAAGTTCTTTTATTCTCAAAGAGGTTATATACTTTCAAAAGTAGGTAAAAAATAAGTCAGTCATGATGGAACTAATTCCAGCTCACCATATTAGTGTATTTTACTAAGCAGAAGATTCATCATCCACTGACAAATGACAACTGTACCCAGTCACTTCCACAGGAATAAGGTACCAGAACTCCCAGCTCCAGGCTAAGAAAAATAGTCAAAAGCCTTAAGCTCCTCATCTTTCTGGGTGGTGATTAAGTAGCCCTCTTCACCTGTCTCCAAATGCCTCCCTCACAATCAGAAAAGCTAAAGGGTTTACAGGCAGCAGTAAGAGCAAACCACAGACTGTGTTGATGTGTGCTGAATGCAGAACCACACGGTACCACAGCTGCAGTTTTATTGTACAAAACCAATCCTGCTTAATGGACCAAGGGTATGGCTGTGCAGTTTCTCTTCAATTCAAGAGGCTGTAACCAGAGGCCGTGAAGTGATACCACAGCAAATGCAAGCTGAGCATGGTTTCCTTGTTCCTAATGCACTCCTGTGAATTTAATTTTTCCTGGCCTGGAAGTTACAGTAAGACACCAAGTGCTCCTGTCCTCTCCTGGCCTGCTCTGCTGCCAGTCCTTGGTCTCACCTCCTGCCAACAGCCTTCCACTGCCCATTCTTTCACACAGAGAGCAGCAGCACCAGCTGTTGAGGAAAGAAACAGAGGTCATGATTTTAAAGACAATGGCAAAAGCATGGAAAAAACCCAGCTTTGCAATCCCAAAGAAGCCTGCCTACCTACTTAGAGCATCCAACATACATCATCAGGGAGCTGATTGTTCAAACCCTTTGAAAAACTGGACAGATTATTTATGGTGTAGTTTGATATGTCCCACTTTCAAGTTCTCAGCATATGTGCATAAAAAGCATTTCGTATCTTGGCTTCCACTTTGTATATCCAAGCAACCTCATACACCATGCCAGCAGCTAACACAGCAAGCAAATGCAAAAACCCACCAAAATTACAGAGGCTTATTAAGATACTGGTCTAAGACACCACTTCCACACATTAATATTAATTTGTTAAATTTTAGACCAGCAGGTCAGCAGGTGCACTGTTCACACTCTTACCTCACAGCATAGAAGCATCAATGCTATTCAGCTTAAGTCTTCCCAGTAACCTGAACTGAACCCCAGCTCCCTGCAGTCAGAGCTTCTCTGGCACAGCTTGCACCTGACTGATGGAGAAGGCTGAACAAAGCATAAAAGTGATGCCATTTCTTTAAAAAGCAATCCAAAACATGTACAGACATATGGATTTCTTAGTCTTCAAATCTGCCCACTCTCAACCCATGGTTTTGGTGTTGATCTACAGGTCATTCTGGGAGAGGAACAAATTCCATCAGCAGGTACTTCCTGGATCTGTCTCTCCATTAAGTTGCTCTAAACCTTAAGACAATTAAGGGCAGAAAACAAAGATAACATCACCTCTACTTCCCCTTTACCTCTCCTGCACATGCACATATCCAACATAGCTATTAAATCCACATCCAGCACCACCATATTTATCTCCATCTACGCTACACCCTGAAGATTTCATCCCAACAAATGTTCACGACTTCCTCTTGTGTCTCTTCCAAGGCCTAGTCCAAGTGCTCCCAAACATAGGGCAGAAAGCACAGCAGACACATGACTCCATCCCTTTCTTTTGGCCAGACGTGCAGTCAAACACACACGGGAGGTAACATTAGCCCTGAAATGCACAGGAAGAGAGATTTTCTATCCAGAAATGCATCCAAGTCTGTAAGGCTCCAACTGCACAAAGTTGGGCTGTGTGTGCTCTGCACCACCACAGACACAGGATCTTCTGAAATTCAGGCAGCACAGATCAGACATTAAATTTAACATTAAAGCTAAAAAGACACCTGTCAACTTGAAACTCAGGCACATCTGAAAGTGCTGCAGCTATTACAGTACTCAGCAATCCCCAGCATCTTTACTGTCAAAACCACTGCTGTTCATAGTATTTCATGTTTTTAATCACCTCTAACAATCATTACCCCTCAAAGTTTCCTGCTCCCTTCACAGAAACATTTGACATTCAGAAAGAAAAAACCCTATCCCAGTCCCGGGAAACTATCATTAAGAGAAACTCACTTTTGCTTAACTTCGCATATTCAGCTTAGCAGAATATTTTTGATTCAGACATAAACATGCACATTTCTATTTAGCAGCCTAAAAGCAAATGGAAGAAAGCCCAAACATTACCATGGAATCTCCCCTCGGGTTTTTTTTCCCCTAGGAGTTAGCATTCTCATACCCTGCCACCAGTCTAAAGGTCTCAGGAACGGGACACACCAGCTACAAAGGTAGAGCCTGAGCTGAGTTACAAGTCAAGTACTCTGCAGAACTACGTAAAATGCAGAAGCCAAGCCATCATCTCACAGTTCCAGGAAAGTCAAGACTGCCAACCTCAAAAGCAAGCACAAGGATTTCAGCCCAAATGATCAGCTCCTGTACTTAGGATAACCTAAACACAGGTCCCTTCGGGCAAAGACCCTGCACACGGTGGGAGGTAACAGCAGAATGGAAAAAATGAGGCAGGTTTTTCCTAAGTAGCATTTAGGAAGGTGTCATCACCTTCTGAGCCTTTGAAATCCCCCAAGCAATTAAACAGTCAAAGGAGAAGAGGCTTTTAGCTTTCCAAACACCAATTATTTCCCACACCAACACAGATGTTGAACACTAAATAATAATGTATTTTCTCTGAAGAGAAGAGAGAAGCTGAGGACAGCTGCCATAGGCAAAGCAAGACCTTGTCCCAAAAAGCAGCTGTCAAAGCTGCTGCTATTTAACTTCAATAAAGAATCTTCAGCCAAAAAAGGAACTTTATAAAATTGCCTGAAGTCCCTTTTTGCCAGAGTCTGCACTGAAGCTGCATCGCATCAGCAAATAAACTTGTATGAGAAAGCTGCAGCAAAATGTCTCACCCACACAGGTATTTCAGAGCCTGTCATGGGCATTGATTGATTCCTTCTAAAGCTTTTAGTGCACATTAGTTTGTTTACTAGTCCTAAATGCATTACTAATTTAGTTTGGGGTTTTTTTAAGCTATAGCAGCACACTGAAAGGGAGCACACCTTAGAAGAGAGCACATCACAAACACTGCTCGCTTGAGGACAGGCTTCGTCCATTTTAAAAATAACACTCCTGTCTACATTTGGAATAATTATAATAAATGGCTTAGCCCAGGTGGCCACTTTCAACTCCTGAATTACCAATTCACTCTGCACACAGTACACAAAGCACTAACAGTGTACAATATTTAGTACTCCTGAGACTTCTACACTGTCAATTGTGCCAGATTCCACTTTTGCAGTAAAATATTAATGATTTTCCCCAAGTCTGTATCACAAGAGCATAACAAATCAAAGTAAAACAGGGAATTGACCCAAGGGTACCTAATCTTGCAATGGATACTCACAGGATGGAAAGGTCACACATTAATTGGTTCTATATTATGCAGAACTGCAAAAATTCCAGTAAGCCTTTTCTCTTGTCTCTAACAGCTACAAACATCAGGTGGTTTCAAAGAACCCCCCTGGGAGACTCACTGAAATGTCAGATGCAAGAAAAGGGTTAGATACACCTTCCTCACACAATAAAACCCACTATTAATAGTTTATGGGCATGGAATTTGTGTGCTGCAACAGAACCAGAGTTTGGCACTGTGGCCAGCATTTCCTCATGGCCCCGAAAAGGATCCTCCTGTCCCTCTTCACCTGCCCAATGTATCCACACCGCATCACTGCACTTCCAGATGGCCAACACCTCCCAGGTTTGAAGATGGAAGATTTTTAAGGCTGTTTTCACGCCTCAGCTGTAAATAAGTTGCAGAGTCACTAGCTAGGATTAAAATCTGAAGGGCACATGCTGGTGGGCTGAAATCCCAGCAGTGAGGGCTCAGAATGGCTGTGAATGGACAGAGGGAAAACACAGACCTTAAGGATCTTCAGAAACTCCTCCTGTGACCTTGTATTAGAGCCATGACCCAGTATCTGAGGTCAGGAAATCACAGGAGCAAAGGGTGGAAAAGAACAGAAGGTTTGTGTGGGATGAAGCAGAGCTGAATTCATGGAGAACCTTTTGGAGATAACATCAGAAGATTTCCAGGTAATGAGTTTATCAGCCACAAGATTATGTCTGAGGAGTCCTGATAGTTTGAATCTATTTCCAAAGCAAAGCTGAATGAGGTAAGAGAGTCATCCAAATTAAATCGCATTCTGGACCGCAGAGAAAAGGTTGCTAAAAACTTTTTTTAAATTGCACCTGGACTCTTAGGGCAAACCTGGGGTCTTGCAATGGTCCCTACACATACACAGGCAGTGCTGATTTATCACAGCATCACACCAATCCCTCACTCCCAGAGGCAGGCACAGGGAACTCGGGAGGCCTGGCTGGCTGAAGGCCTTCAGATAAGATGCTGAAACACAACACCTGCACTTTCCATTTCCCCCAGCTGCACAAGAGGCCTATCTGCCTTGCCCAGGCTTTGTGAAAATGAAAGGTGGCAGAGAGCTCTGATGCTTTCAGGGGAGAGGCAGGAGGAAGAGCAGCAGCATCTTAAAGTTCCCCAGAGCCTGACTAATACCTAGGACGTTCAAGTATTTCCATGAAGTTCCCAAAGGCAGCTCTAGTGTGCAGTAGGAATGCTGAACTACAGCAGAGAGATCCTGAAATTAAAATTCAGCTGGGTCCCAAGCACTTCTGATAATTTGTTAGAAAACTCATCTGGTGTCCACAGCAGTTCATAGAACTTCCAAACCTGCTTTCCAAATTACATCCAGAGATATGTGTTTAGCCAGCCAGAGGAACTGCTTTGCAGATTTGTTGGGTCAGGCAAGACCTGACAAATACATTTGGAAAGGGAAGCTTTCTCCTTCAAGGTCTGCTTAGATTTTACAATACTCAGCAACAGTGATTTCCCAGTGTCTTAAGTGGGTGATACGGCCATGGAAGGCAGAAAAATAGCACTTGAAGCCAGAGAGAAAGAAATCCTGACTCTTCTTTTATTCACATCATTGTTATGCTGCTAATAACTATCAACAGGGGAACCAAAGGCAGGAACGTGCTCAAATATACAATTCTTGGAGGAGCTAGTGGGGCTTCGCACCAGCTGCTAAAGCTCGATCTCAAGAGAAAGTTTCTATTAGTGATTAACATCAGTAATTGTGTGCCTGGGTTTAAGTGGCATTCTGCCTACCATTCCCAACAGGAAAGAGCAACAGCAAGTGTTGAACTTCCAGAAGCAACAGCAAAAATGACTGGACATCCTACATCAAAAAAACCCAAACTGTCCAAGAAAAGACAGGAAAGCTCAAGGATTATAATTGGGTACAGAAAGTTGCTTTTGACCTTTGCACTGGAAGCCAAAGATGCTGTTTCACTGGACTCACAATTTTCAATAACTTTATTTCTCCCTCGGTTACAACACTTGCTCTATCCAATACACACACCAGGATTCCCAGATCCTGAAGCACCTGACAAACAGGAGGTAGACAGGCAGCCAGTCTTCTGTGTGGAATCAGGGTCTGATACACTAAACAGACACACAAAAGCCTTGGATCCAGGAACACCTTTACCCTCTGCCCACTTCAGATTTAAGGGAAATAAAAAGAGTGCAACAAGCATCCTCTGCAGTCCAGGGTTTAGCAGTCACCAGGACAGGTGAATGTTTTAAGGACACCAAACAAGACTCTCATAGCCAAAGATGCTAGAGAGTCAGGCACAGCCAAAAGATGTAGGTAACAGCACCAAGAAGCCAACAAACTTTAGACCTAGAATAACCATATAATGCCTATGGTTTGTACCCCTCCCGGCACAGACAATGACAAGCATGTCAGGCTTACCTGGCTGGTTCTCACACATCAGTGCAACCCAAAAGGGGCTGGGTGAGCAGACAGCTAAAAAACCCAATTATAACCACAAAACCATGATCAGTGTCACTGCATGTTTCCAGTGGTGTCAGATTTGTTTTCAGCAACTCCAAACTGCAGTGCAGACTGTACACAACGCCTCTCAATTTGGTTAGTGGGCAGCTTTCCAAATTTAAAAAAAAAAAAAATCAATAGAAGTACACCTAAATTTCTCAAGCACTCAGGAAACTTTTCCCCAGGGTCCATTACTAGAGTGGTAAAGGCACCTACACCAGGGCAGCAGCACTAAAAGGGAAGACAAACAGACTGTTTATTTACATAACTGTCTTTGATTTCTGATCCTCCTCAGTCCAGCTTTTTCTAGCACTGCAATGGGTGCAGTTACCAAGTAACTGAAGTCAGAGCTTACACTTCTGGATTTGGGAACCCAACAGCACCAACTAAATCCCTGTTTACTCACCCAAGAGGAGGTGGCTTTGTTTAGATACTGAAAATCAAACTCAACTTGGGACAAATTTTTACTGCAACAACACACAAAGATTTTACTGGAAGGCTACAGTGATCGAATGATGGAGTTTTTTTAGAGAAAAGGGTTGTTTTTTTTTTTTAAGGTAGAAATATATCATGCGGCAGTATCTTTTCAGAATACCTGTTTTCATTTTCCTTATCTCCAAGCAGTCACGTGTCTAATGACACTACCACCTAAATTTAGCTCATTCTGTAGCACTGGCAATCCTAGCGATGCCTTTAGGACTGCAACACACCTTTCTTCCTCTCAGTCTCCCCTCTCTCCTGCGGCTTGTGGGGCCGGTTCTGAAACAGCAAAGCAGAGGGTTCTCCAGAAGCCTCCTGCTCCTCACTGCCAGCCCAGAGGAGCACGGGGACCCTGCAGGGACAGTGCAGGCACCCGTTCTGCTCAGTGCAACGCCCATCCCTGGCAGCCCCTTTGTGCTCTATTACAGTGCCCCCCTCGCCTGCTTTTGTCTCTGAACTGTCAGTCAGCATGGGCTAAAACCCCAGGCCAGACCAACTTTGGGAAGTGGGAATATTCCAGTGCACATCTACACCTTGTGCCTCGTCAGATATAATTAAGATGCCACAGATTTACGTGCGCCTCATTAGCAAGGGGTAAATGCTCATGTAAACAAGGGCAGATCCAAATCGTGTTTGCTTCCTGCTGAAACCTTTATCCAGGGGTGGTTTCCCTGCTCGACTGCTGACTCCCCTAGAACAGGCGATGACGACACTGTGCAATAAAGGCTGAGACACCGGCCTACAACTCCAGCAAGTGAGAGATGTCTGGAAGTTCGCTCAAATCACCTTCACAGGCACGCTTCTCCTTATACCAGCAAGCCCCACTGCCTCAGCAGAGCAGCCGTGCTCTGCCATCAGCACAAGGCAGCAGCAGCATCCATGCTGGGCTGCCAGAGGGAGCGCGATGAAGGGAGGGAACGGGATTTCACACTCTGGAGAACACCGTCCCCCTTCCCCGCTCCGGCTGCACGGGCAGGCAAGGACGGGCGTCACGGGGAAAACGGGGCAGCAACCTCCTGCTCGGGAGCCTCCAGCGCACCCGACCCCAAGCCCCGCAGGCCGTGCAGGCCCTGCCCCGGGAGGCCTCCAAGGCGGCGCCCCGGTCTTGCAACCGGCGCCAGCGACCCGGGGAGAGACCCGGGCCCGTGCAGGCCGCGGGCCGCCCCCCGCCCCAGTTACCTTGGTCTCCTTGACGTGCTGCTTGATGCCCTCCGGGTACCACTGCACCCGCACGTAGCCCCGCCGCAGCGGGCTGGCGCGGCCCTCCTCCCCGCCGCCGCCGCCAGGGCCTCCTGACTCGGAGCCTCCCGAGCTGGCGGCGCCGCCGGCCGCGGCCCCGCGCCCGCCCTCCTCAGAGTCCTCCTCCGAGTCCTCGCCGTGGATGAGGCGCACCAGGCCGAAGCGCACGGAGCCGCGGTAGCGGCCCGACACCAGGTCGTGAGAGAAGAGGAGGCGCTGGGAGCCGCCCGGCGGGGCGGAGAGGGGCAGCGCGGCGGGGGGAGCCGGGGGTGCCGGTACCGCCGGTGCCCCCTCCTCGGGCTGTTCCGCCATGGCGCCGGTGAGCGGGAGCGCGCGGCCGGCAGGAGGGGGAGGGCAGGGGAGGGGCGGCAAGTAACGGCCNCGGGGACGAGGGGGCTGCACCGGCTGCTGATCCCCAGGAATCGGGGGATTGCATCATCGTCCCCAGGGGTGCGGGACCGCATCGTCCCCAGGGATGGGCGGCCGCGCTGCGCCGTTGGCCTCGGGGATGGGGGGGCTGTACCGTCTGCTGATCCCCAGGAACGGGCGGATTGCATCATCGTCGCCAGGAATGGGGGTGCTGCATCCTTCTCTGACCCCCAGGGATGTGGGGCTGCTCTGCATCATCCCTAGGGATGGAGGGGGACAGCAGCATCATCATCCCTGGGGATGCGGGGGAGGCTGCATTGCCTCGCCCCCAGGGATGGAGGAACCTGCATCATCTCCTGGTCCCCAGAGATGGGGGGGCTGCACTGCACTGTCCCTGAGCCCCAGTGACTGGGGGACACTGCACTGCGTCATCCCCCAGTTCTCAGTCACTGTGGGCTGCCCTGCATCATCTCCCACTCCGCAGGGATGGGGGCTGTGCTGTTTACAGACCCGTCTGCCTGGGCACAGGTGGAGTCCATCCTGGCACTGGGTACTGCTCGATGCTGGGAGCTGCTCTCCAGCTGACATCAAAGCCTGGTCTTGCTTTTCATGGCTCTTGGAAGCCCTCATTAGGGTGTGCAAATGAGCCGAATATTTGGCTTCATTGACTCTAAGGATTCTTCCCCTCTGTCTGCAGAGATTTTGTAAATAGAAAAGTTTTTTTGAGCAGGTCCTGCTGCTCTGGCAGGCAAAGGACTAAAGGAATCCAAAATAGCCTTCACTGCCTATCTTTTTCCACAATACATCCTGCCTCTTCTCTCCCTAAACCTTCCTGCCTATGCCCTGCTTGCTTGAATATCAAGAAAATGCTTGAAATCCTCAGCCTAATTTGTTCTCTTGCAGAAAAGACCCCAGGAGCAGCAGAGCAGTGTTTTCCCTCTTGCCCTCTCCCTCCTAGACTGCTCTGCCTTGGCTGAATGCACCAGCTGGCTTTCAGTCCACCTTCCAAGGTTTCTTCTTTTAGGAAAAACAACCAGGATAAAGGTCTGTCCATGTTCGCCTCCTAAATTCTGGAACCCTCTCCTCAAGAATGGGATTTTCCAATCTTGCAAATGGCCCTAAAGCCCTGGGAAGCAGTTGAGAAGAGGCTGGGGAAGGCAATATGTGGGTGATGGGAGCTCTGCCCAGCTCCTCACTAACCCTGGGTGTGGGTGGCAGGGCAGCAGGATGCTCGAAGGGATGGAGAAGTACAAGCTATCCCTGTCCTGCCTCCAAAGCAGGGAGCTGCAGGCAGTGAAGCCTTCCAGCCCGTCTTCTCCCAGGCCACGCCAGCATTAAATCGCTCCCCACACCATCTTGTTAATCAGAAAGGCAGCATGTTGATGTGATTCCTTGCTGTAACATTTTTTGGCTTCAACGCCAGGGATAAGAAACAGAATAGAGCTAAAAGGGACCATTGGGTGGCTAAATAGCAGTATGCCCCATAGGGAAAGGCAGTTTAAATATCCAGCCAGCTCCACTGTAGGTTTACAGATGTTTCTAGGGATATGCTCCTGGAAATATAGACCTGTGCTCCTGGGAATACAGACCTGCATCCACAAACCCTGACCTCTGTGAAATGGACAAGCTGTAGGGTTGATAGGCAGCATTCAGAACTTCTAGAGCACATGAGTGCCTCTGACATGAGGATTTCACCCTCTGACCATCGTTGTGCTGGAGGGGCAAGTATGACACATCTCCCCAGGGCATTCATCCAGCTCACCTGGAGCTGTGGACAAGGTACCAACCCCCTCTCCCTCTGTAGCCAGGGAGAATTGTGCCTTTGTGGAAGCAGAATCAGGCCTTTGAGAAATGCAGAAGGTGCCCTTTGACTTCATTTAATCTGATGCCATGTCTGCCTGAAGTTTCAAAGCAGAGCTTTATCCAGCACAGTGATGCTCCTCATCATCTCCTTAATGTACATTGCAATAGCCACTAATAAAATATAGATACAGTAATGTGCCACAATCATGTGTGGAGATGGAAACTGTCCCTCTTCAGGGCAATTATGTGCTGAAGAGCAGTGGTGGGGTTTCAGGTAGCCACAAATAGCCATGAAAATAATCACATTATACCCCTGACCAAGCTCACTGCAGGGGGATTATAATGGGGACAAGTCAGGGCTATTTGCTCATTAGCAGGAGTCGAGCTGGGTGTGTTTTTGCACTCTGATCCCAGCTGGAGATCTGATATGCTTCCATCAGGAAGTGGCACTGAAGGAGGACTGATTGCTTTTTTAGGACACAACAGCCCAGGGCCTGTGCTGTCACAATATCGACAGCCTTCAGATTTTACAGTGCCTGGGTGTCAAAATGAGCACCTCCTATTTAACATCACTATTCAGGTGTCCACTGAGGTACCTCTGCAAGTCCACACCACCCAGAAAAACACGCAGGACTTCTGCAAAGTGACACACATCAAGCAGCCTCCCTGCCCAGTTTAGGGACAATTCTTGCTGGTAAGGCTGTTTTGGGTAGGGATGGCCTTTACTCTGCAGGAGAACATCCTCCCTGGAAACAAGCTGTCCTTGTGATCTAACCACCTTATGGCACTTAGGTTAGATCACCAGCATCTTCCTGCTAAGATACTGCTGCTCAGAGGGTGTGTCAGAATGCCTGGAGGTTGCCAGAATACGCAGAGGGTGCCAAGATGCCCAGCAGGTGCTGGGATACCCAGGACACCCTTTATCTCCCTGTAGAGTTACTTGTGAAAAGCAAGCCCTGTCCTTCCTCCTTGGTTCTCTCACAGGACATCTTTGCAGAGGCCCTGCAGGTTTTAAGGAGCAGGTGCTGGGGGGCCTGCCAGGTACTGGGGATACCCACAGGATACAAGGAGGCATGGCAGGTGCCAAGGATGCCAGCAGGGTACCAGGATGTCTGCTGGGCGTTGGGGATGTCTGTCAGGCTCTGGGATGTCCGCAAGGACTGGAATGACCGCTGTGTGCCGGGATGTCCACTGGGGATTCCCGGCAGGTGCCAGGTGCCCAAGGGTACCGCGATGCCGGTAGGTGCTCGCAGGTCCCGCGACGTCCTCTCGGTGCAGGTGCCGGGCTGTCGCGGGACTCTGGTGCCACCTCGTGGGCTGTCGCCTCCCGGCGGCTACGGTGTGGCGGGGGGAGCGGCGACACGGGCCCGTGGCTCCCCAGAGGCATCAGCCCTGCTCGGAGCCCAGGGGCTGCAGCCGGACGGAGCGCTCCACCTCCCTCTGCTCCGCTCTGCCACCCCTGCTTGGCCAATCCTCCCAGTTTTGCCTCTTTTGCTGCTTCACAGAGGCACAGAGTCCCTGTACTTTTCTGCTGGGAAGAGCTGGTGCCTTCAGGAAAGCTGTTCCAGAGCAGCTCGTGTCACAGGGAATGCCTCCAGACCTTCCCATAGGGCGAGCTGGGGGTTTATCTTCATCATGAGCAGACAAACAGCTCAGCAGGAGTCCCTTTGTCCCCATTAACATCAGGGAACAGAAATAAGAGCAAGTGATGCAGCATATGGCAATCCTTCATCCTGTCTCTGTGATCCCAGAGAGCCTCCGCAGGCTGGGTGGGAAGGGAATGAGATGGCCTGTGAGATCACTTCCACCTCAAGCCATTCTGTGATCCTGCAGGAATCCTGATTACCCAGCCCTTCCCCTCTCTGGTTGTGCTGCCCTGGCCAAACACTGCTAGCTCTCCTACAAAAACCTCAGAGCAGCATCACCTTGTACATTAACAACTCCATGAGAGCACAATCCTCCTCTGCTCCCTCCTCTCACCCTTTTCACCGAGACCAAGACCTCAGAACCCCCAATGGGGCTGGTCCAGGCTCAGCCTTACCCTCCAGGGTTTTTCTTCCCTGTGGGTGGCATCTGGTCCCCAGCCATCTCACCCTGGCTCCCAGCAGCAGTGTGCCCGGGTCAGGGTCGGATCGACGGCAGGACAGCTCCTATAAGCAGCACGATGCTGTTATTGCCAGGGTGCTGGAATCTCCTCTTCCCAAAGCCAGACTGGCTCTAAACTGCTTAGAGGTCCGGGTCTGGAGGGTGGGGCTGCCTCTGTTGAGCTCCTTGCCACCTGCCTGGCCCTCTCCTCCCAGAGAAGCTCCTCAGCCCCCACTGACCCCCTTCCCCCTAAGGACTGTGCCATGAGTGGCTGTGACCTAGTTACAAACCCCAGACCACAGAGAGGAGAGGAGGTTAATCACCAGCAGTGCTGTGCTCCGGGCAGAAGACAAAAGAGGTCCTGGCTGGGTCCTGACACCCAATCTGCTGCTTTTGGCTGAGGTTGCCATGGCCAAGCAGACACAGCTGAAACTGTCTGGCAGACTTGTTTGTTCTGCTTTCTTAAAGGTAGAAGAGCAGCAAGATACACCAGCCCTGCAAAGGCATGTGTTTATCTACTGCAGGTCAAAACCAGAGTTCAAAGCCTTTTCCCCTAACCATTGCTGAGAACCCAAATAAGCTGTGAAGTAATGTCCTTTCATCCTTTCATCCCTTCCCCAGCTTCCTGAGAGTGTCTGTGGAGAGAATCAGTCCCGCCACTGGTGGGCCAAAGGGAATATGCCAGAGGAAAGACATATACATGTACATTTGCATGTTATTCATATTATATAAATACATATATAAACACTTCAGAGCACAGAGCAGAACAAGCCCCTCCAGGTCCTGTTCATAGTGTGGGCCTGGGAGCTGGCCACCCTCCATAGGAGCTCTGTATTGCTATTTTGAAAGAGCAGCAGCTGGCAGGTTCCTAAACCACAAACCTCTGCTCCAGCAGAAAGGCTGGAAGCACGCCGGCTTCCCAGGGGCTGCTGGTGAATTAAAACCACTCCTGGCAGCTTGAGAGGGAGCACTGGGGGATAGAAGCAGCAGGTGGGCAACCTGGCAAGTGCTGAGAATATCCAGTGTGTCCAGAGAGCTCCATCCTGCTGGGAAGTTACAGCAACGACAAGCATCAGCACGAGTGATGAAAAGGAAGGAGGTGAGGGAGAAGTAAATCAGAGCCCAAAGCTGACCTTGCAGCAATGCCAAAGTGCAGAGCCCTGCTGTTAGGTCATTGCCAGGAGAAAAGCATCACCCTCTTGGAAATGTGGGTCCCCATGGCTAAGCCAGAGGAAGGTGCTAAACAGCAATGTAAACAACGTCCAGCTTGGGAATTATGCAATTACGTGAGTCTGAGAGAAAAACCTCTCCAACGGCGTCACACAGGGAAGGATCCCCATGCCATCTGAATCCCGTGATGGCAGACCCCGCCTCAAAGCCAGGGCTGCAGACACCACAAGCAGCTTAATCCGCTGAGCACCGGGATAATGGAGCACGGCGGGGCTGGAGACACAGCAGGGCGCAGCTGAGGAGCCCCTGAGCTGCGTGTGCATGGCTTCATTCCCAAGCCCTGGCAGAGGGGGGGGCCAAGCCGTGATTCATCTGCCTCCCACATGTCGCCCCTCGCTGCAAATCCTGCCGGGGGATAATTGCTGTCTTCCTGAATGGGTACTCCAACAGAGGGACCAGCCCGGCTGCGCGGCCGCAATGACAGCTCGGGGCTCTTTGAAGATGCTGAGAGAGCTGCTAAATATGCAAATCTAGGCACAGTGCTGTGGCTCTAATTTAGTGGAGTTGTTGACCCTCTGCAGCTGTGTGGGAGCAGGAAGAGACAGACCCAGCTGAAACTGTGGAATGCGGCATCCCTGATTGACTATTCCAACCTCTGCTCTGCTGGGCTTTTTTAATGGCTGGGAGTTGCTCCAAAACGCCATTTCTGAAGAGCAAAAAAGCTGCTGGGTCATATTTCTGTTTCAATTCCCTGAAAAAACTTAAAAGAGAGAGATAAGGGCATAGCTCCAGGTCATTTTTGCCCATGGCTGGAAGCTAAAGCAGGTCCAGAGCTGCCCTGGAAATGTCTTCAGTGGAGCAAAGCCAGCTCTGCCTCCTGCTCCAGGCTTCTTTCAGATCTGCGTCTGGTTCCCAATGATAATGATTATGCCAACATCATGCTCCTGCCTGGGATAATCTCCCATTTATTACACATGTCCTGATGGGGACAAACATCACTGGCTCTCCCTGTCCAGTTTCTTATGTAACAGCACCCAGGGACAGAAGGCTGCATGGGGAGAGATGCTTGGTTTTTGGAATAAGCTCCTTGGGCAAGAAACCTTAGATCTGGCTCCCCATCCTACAAGGAGTCAGCTGATTTCCTCGAGAAACTCCCCCCTGCTCAAGCCCAAGCAATGATCATGCCTGGCACAATCAGCAGCCTCCCATCCTTCCCCAGATAAAGCTCATCCACTCTGGGCAGGGCTGCCTTTGGCTTCCTATGGGCTCCTGACGCTGTTGGAGAGATCAGGATGAGGCACAGGGCAGTGCCCCCTTTCCTGGCTAAGTCCCCTGCTCACAGAGCAGAGCAATCAGCTAAATGCTCTAAATGCTTTATCCCTCTGCAGCCAGTCACGCCAGGAGAAAAAAAAAAAAAAAAAGGAAAAAAAAGCCTGAAGTGATCCCTTTGCTGGCCTGACACCTTAAAGCCTCTCACTCTCCCTGTCTTTCATCGGAGTTTTAAACTCCTTAGGATGTCATCACGTGCTCCATGAATAACAAATATATATAAGCAGGGGCTGTGGAGGATGCAGCAGACAGAGGAGGGGAGGGAAAACCCCAGATCCTCCTCTCCTGCCAGCACTGAGACGGCACCCCCGGAGGCAGGTGGGCAGGGAGCGGCTCGGGGTCCCCGGCTGGTAAGCAACACATTCCTGTCACATCCCGGGGGTACTGACTGCCTTGGGGACAGCTGCTGGATCCCTGGCCACTGCGACTTGCTCCTGTATGCCAGGACCGGGGGAATTTCCCTAGGGGGGGTGGGAGGGTGGCATACAGATCTTAGCTTGCTGAGAAATGGTTTTGGCACAGGGGAGGGTGTGACTCTCATCCCAGCCCCTGTCTCATCCCTACACATCCAACACGTGCCCCAAAACCGAGCTGCAGGGACTGTTCTCACTGAAACCCTCTGTGTTCTGGCTGTGGGAAGATCTTGAGCTATTTTGCAGAGAGTATTTGACTTTAAGACTGGGTGAATAACTCTACTGTCAGCTAATTAAAAAAATCCAGCTCCAAACCCAGGCAGGCAATTCATAACTTAATAAAAGATGTAGCCAGGGTAATGTGCACCTGCCTGTTTATTTACCTGTGAGCATCTCTCTGGACCATGGGGATGCTCTGATTTCTGGTGCACAAACACAAGTAACAGCAGGAAGAATTTACAGAGCAAGCTTTTGGTTCACTGCTATGACACACAAATATAGTGGGCTCATCTCAGGCAGGTCTGGCAAGGAGTCACAGCACAAAATTCAACCTGGGGTACAAGTGACTTGAACAAATACAGGAGGCTTTGCTGGAGCATCAGAGCGCAGATGAGCCATGGAGAGAGAATTTTCCTCATCACTTACTCTGGGATCTGGGAAGAGTTTCCTTCACTTCTGCAGGTTTGATGCTTCCCCATGGCTGTGCAGGGCTTGTGGTTTTCTCCAGGGGTGGGAGCACTGTTGGTTCCTCTGTGCTCTTCAGGTTCTATGCATCCCCCCCTCCCCAGAACACCTTTGACTCTTCAGGGAGCTGAGAAGCAAAGCAAGAAGTTCATTTCAGAAAACAAACATAAATATATCATCCTTTCAGATGTATAACCTGGGTTGCCAGGAATAACATGCTGGAGGGGACAAAATACAAGGAAAACAAGCAAGGAGCGACCTTTCCTCTTCCCTGACTACTGCTCCAGGGTGTTGCTAGTTGGGGTCTCAGGCAATTTCTAAAAATAGCTGGAGGGATCTGATTGCCCTTTCTCAGTTTTCTCTAGTGGGACTGGAACAGCCAATTAAACACAAAGTTTTGAACCCTTCAGCTCCGTGGATGTCCCTGTAGAGACTTCCTGTGACTCAGTTGTTTCCAGTCTTCATATGCTCTGGGATAAAGACTTGCTCTTGGACAGTGGGCACTGAATGGTGGCTGTTGGAGAGCCAACAGCCCTGAGGAACCTGGGCTGGTGGAAGATGTCCCTTCTCCCTGTGGGGGGGTGAACTACATGACCTTTAACAGTCCTTTCCCACCCAAACCATTCCACAATTCCACAATCCAGCTCCATAATTCCCATGGCAACTGAAATGCTGGCCCTGCCTGAGGCCAGATTCAACTGCCCTCTCTGCTCTGCCATCCCTGCACAGCCATCCCCAGCCTGATGCAGCAGCATCTCCCCAGCAGCACCCCCAGAACTCACCCCAGGCACTCAGCACCTCCCAGGATTATACCACCACTGCATTTTCAAGGTCCCCTGAGCTTACCCTCTTGCCTACTCTGGGATGTATTCATGCAGATGAGTCCCTAATCCAATTAGTAGGATGAGGAGTTCCAGAAGATTTCATAATAAGGTCTACAAACACTACACCCACCCCACACTCCCTCAGCACCCCACTCTCCCTGCCAGCTCATCCTGTTTTACTTTCCTCCTGCAGGAGCATGAACCACCCATTCCCAGCATGAATTCAGCCAGTTCTTGGTGACTGGAATGAGCACTGGGGATACTAAATAATTCCCCTGCCAAGGAAACCCTGTCTCCCTGATGGATCTGATGCCTTAGGTACACATGCATAGCCAAAACAGCAATTCATTGAAAATAAATCCCAAGACCACCCTGTCTCACCTCAGACTGGATGAGACTGGCATTTCAAGCATCCATCCCTTGGCATTTTGGGATGGAAAATTCCCAGATTGCGCCAGTTGTACCTCGTGCAATGTTTGTGCTGGTAATGCTTTGGTTTCCATAAATCCTATTAGCTGGAGGCAAGCCTATAATTAGCAGGGAAAGCCGGCACCTCTGAAACAATAATCAAAAATGACCCAGATTTACTCTGGCCTCACTGGAAATTGCTTGCATATTGGTCTGAGTTTGGATGGATGGTTGAATGAATGGTTCTGATAGCCATTCCCACTATTTCTGTCTGCAGGATGCATGTGCTTAGTGAAGTTATTCACTCAGTTTGTAGTTCTCTCTGGGTTTATTAACTCAGTTCACTCACACGTGAAAGCAGAGGCAGATTGAAGCTACAGGCTCTGATCCAGGCCAAGGGATTTGTCTGGGCTGTGCAGGAGGGGTGCTGCCAGATGACCTTGTGTGCTGGTGACCCTCTTGGGGGAACCCGTGTTGAAGGTGGAGTGTCCTGACCTGGGCTGTGGCTGGTGAGATCATGCCACCCAAAGCTCCTGGGACAGGGGGCAAAGCCTGAGGGCACCTCACCAGGAAGGATACCCAAGGCTTTCAGCCTCAGTCACCTGCTCAGCCCTGCCAGGGACCCAGCTCTGTGAGCGTGGACATGACCTAGGAAGCCAACAGAGGTTAAGCTGTGTCACTCACCTGCTCGGTGAGTCAGAGGAGGGGGTAAATCCTGCAGCTCGTGCTGCCTGGAGGAGGTGGCTCTGGCTGCCTGATGTGTGTCCCTGCCAGGGCACCTCTTGTGGCCTGGCACTGACCTCTTACTCCAGAACAGCTGTGCTGTTCCACAAACACCAGATCATCACAAGGAACTTTCACACAAATACTTGTTTTACAGCTCTTGGCTTCTTGCAGGCACATCCCACCCTGCCGGTTCCCAGGCCAGCAGCAAGTCTTGCTCCAGGGTTCTTTTGCCCATCCAAGTGCCTGGTGCTGTCATGGGATGGGCAGTGCTGGGCAGGATGCTCAGCCCCCTACCTGCTCCAGCTCCAACAGCTCTGGTCCTTCTCCCTGCTCTGTCCCACCACCTGTGGGACACACCACACTGTGGTGGATCACTGTGCTTTTGTCCTCCTGGTCCCTGGGGTTTGCTCAGCTCACAGTCAGTGCCAGCCTCCTGTGTTCCTCAGCTCACAGTAAGGGCAGCCGGGGTCACTGTGGGAGGTATTTAATGTACACACACACACACACACACAGATCCATAGGAAAAGGGGGACAGACAATCTTAATGCTGTCTGTGACCAACAGATACTTCTGCTGGCTAACAGCGCTGGAGGAGCTTGGCTGGAATAAAGGGTGTGGGAGCCGGCAAGGACTGTCCCGAACACAGGGAGCGGTGGGAAGCCAGGCAGCAGGATCAGGAGGAGGAGGAGGAAGATGTCGGTGCTCAGCGCATTGCCCTTCCTGAAGCCGGTCCATCTGCAGTCGCCCCGCAGCTCGCCCGGGGGCCAGCGCCGGCACACGCTGCCTGCCAGCGAGTTCCGCTGCCTCAGCCCCGAGGATGCCGTCAGCGTGTTCGAGATCGAGCGCGAAGGTACGGGGCACCGGGGAGATCCTCTGGAGGCAGCAGCTGGATCCCTTTGCATCTGTTTCCAGTCTCTTGTGCTCCCTGTAATGGCGAATTCCCCTATGTATGCCCTCGTGGGTGGGATGCAGTGGCCGTGACTTGTGGCCAGGCCACCACGGGCTCCCTAGTGAAGAGGAACAACTGTAGTTAGTGAGCTGGAGAAGAACCACGGCCCCAGCTCACCCTGGGGTGGGGATGGTGGGAGGGGATGCTGAGTAGGACCAGCTCTCCCAAAATCTGTGAAAGACAGGGTAGGAAAAGTGGAAGTGGGAGGAAAGACACCACGCTCTGCCTCGTACTGCAAAGTAGGAGGTGCCACCCTGGCAACCTTTCCCATTTCCTTTACCATAGCTTCCTTCACCCAGACTCATCCAGCCTATTTCTCCATCTTCTGCAAGGACAGGGGCACCCACAGAGATGCTGAGACAGAGGGTTCAATCCAGCACCCACTGCTGTAGCTCTGGAATCAGCAGAGTTAGGAGCTGGTCACTGGGCCATGGGGAGTAACTGCCTTTGGAGAAGCAGAACTGCTCCCTGGAACCATCTGTGTCCCTCAGAACTCCTTTCGATCTAGTAGGAAGCAGGATACACGCCAGAACTCCCCATCACATCTCACTTTCCCTCCCTACATCAGTGCTGGGAGTTTTTCCGGGTTGGGTGTGCTTTGTGTCTCTCACTGTGATCACCACTGCCCCCCTCCAGCCTTTATATCGGTTTCTGGGGACTGTCCCCTGCACCTGGATGAGATCCGCCACTTCCTGAACCTGTGCCCGGAGCTGTCCCTCGGCTGGTTTGAGGAAGGGCGGCTCGTGGCATTCATCATCGGCTCCCTCTGGGACCAGGAGAGGCTCAGCCAGGTATGACCCAGTCCTTCCCACCTTGTGCACTGGGAGAGGCACTGCCAGAGCCTGGGGAACCACTGGGGACCAGGAGAAGCTCCCTGAGGCTACTCCCAAAATCTTCTCCCAGGACTAACTGCTACAGGGCTGCTCTGGTAGAAATGAACCTTCTCATTAATTAATTTAAGCGATGCTGTTAAAAAATATGCCAAGTAATTCCCCTTAACATTAATTTTAAACTTAAAAGCCCTCTGAGCACGATGGGGGGAGGCGAACAGGGATGGGGAAGATGTGAACTTTGATTCTTCAGGGTGCAGAGAAGCAGGATGGGACCCGCTGGTCCTGCTAACCACTGTCCCCCCTCGCAGGCAGCGCTGACCCTGCACAAGGCGCAGGGCTCGGCCGTGCACATCCACGTGCTGGCCGTGCACCGCACCGTGCGCCAGCAGGGCAAGGGCTCCATCCTGATGTGGCGTTACCTGCAGTACCTGCGCTGCCTGCCCTTCGCCCGCCGCGCCCTGCTCATGTGCGAGCCTTTCCTCGTGCCCTTCTACCAGAAGTGCGGCTTCGAGGCGCTGGGGCCCTGCGAGGTGACCGTGGGGGACCTGGCTTTCGTGGAGATGCAGCACCCCGTGCGGGGCCACGCCTTCATGCGCAGGAACAGCGGCTGCTGAGGCTCCTCTGCTCTGGCCTGCCTGGGGGGATGAGAGGCTGCAAGCCCTCTGCATGTCCACCACTGTGATCCATCTTCCCTGGCTGGCCCTGGCTACAGCTGCTGCCTCTGTCACATCTGCCTTCCAGCCACATCAACCCGGCCCCATCCCATCCCTGCAGGGCTGGGCACAGAAATTCCTGCTGGAAGCATCAAATCCCTGGGCTCTGCTTTAACCAGGGCTGTGCTGACAGGTCTGGGTGGGCTGCAGGGCCATGAGCACCCTGGGATGGAAAGGCTTTGCCCTGGGAATGGCTGGGGACTCTGCTGGTTTGAGGGCACTGCAGTTTGCTGAGACACCCAGCAGAGCCCCTGCAAACACCTGCCCCAGCCTGGCACCCCTCCCACCATCACCACCACCAGGAGTGGAGCACACCATGGCCAAGCTCTCCCTGAGCAGCTCCCAGAGCAGGCAGGGGCCCTGGCAGCCACCCCCTGCCCACAGACATCTTTCCAGACCCCTTGGAGCACATTCCCAGCCCACAGCCACCCCCATCTGCACATTACAAAGCCTTCCCAGGGAACCAGTTCAAACCATTTGGTCCTCCCTCTCCCAGACCCACAACCAGCCCAGGACAAGCCTTCTGCAAACAACTCAGGTAGTTGGAAAGCAGCAAATAAAGATGTGGTGGTGATTTTCTACACAGCCCATGTGTGTTCCTGCCCTGCTCTGATCATGACCTCACCACAATGGCCAGAGGGAGGGCACCAGCTGGTATGAGGGGAGCAATCCAGGACCCCTTGGGACACCTCAGCCTCAAGGGAGAAGGGGCAAATGCAACCTCAGGTCATTCCGAGAAGGGTGGGGATAAAGGTAGGGGTGACTCTGCCCTCAGGCAGGATCAGGAGGTTCCATGGATCCAAGTGTTTGGCTTCTCCTTCTGCTTGAGACCCTCCAAACCCTGTCTCCTCCCAGCGAGGGTTCTGAGTGGCCCATCAGGGCACGGGCACCAGCCCCAGCTTGCCCTCCCTCCCTCCCTGCCACGCCAGCCATCACCAAAACAACCAGAACCCCACAGACATGCTGCATCCCCACGCCCAAGAAGGGAGAAGAGGCCTCATGCATCTCATTAAATACAGGTAGAAATTTATTAACGGGGGGAAACCCACAGCTTTTAAAAAAAGTATCAAAAAGAGACAAATGAGGTGAAGTGTCTGTCTTTGGCTGGAGCAGCAACTGGAGGGACAGAGTGGGGCTGAAAACTGGCCCAGAGTGGAGGGAGGGATGCAGGGATGGATGCAGATCCTTCTGGGCTCATTCAGCAAGTGGTTGTGGAGAGGGAGCCAGGCTCTCAGCCCTTGAATATTCATCCCAAAACACCCTAACTGGGGGATTCCCACCTACCCTCATTCAAAAGCACTGAGGCCTCCAGCACCAAAGCAACACATCTCAGGGGAGAGACAGCCTGGCACCAGCCTGGGTCCAAACCAGCCCAGCGGGATCACCTGGACCCCAGGAAGGACCTGCCTTCGTGCCGTGGCTGCTGGGAAGGAGAAGATGCTGGGGAGAACAGTCCAGGGCTGGGGGCAGGTAGGAATGTGCAGCCTGGGGCAGGGAAGAGGGAAGCTGACTGCCCCATCCTGTACTTCTCCATCTGACCAGCACCACTGGAGGGAGGGTGGGCTACCTGGGTCTCCACACTTTGAAAAAGGGAAAGGGGAAACAGCAGGGACTCAAGGCAGAGGGTGGGAGCAGTGACAGCTTCCTGAGAGGTCTGTGGGCTCCAGAAGCAGCCACACGAGCCCCCCAGGGGCTTTTCTCCATGGCTGCCTCCCACCATGGCACTACAAACACAGTCCTTGCCACTTTTCCCCTTCCAAAAAGAGAATTTCACTGAAATAAGGGAAAGAAAAGCCCCCTGTCCCAAGTCCTGCCTCTCCATCCAGTGAGGAGCCAGGCTGGAAGGCACAAGCCTCCTTGGGGGGCCTCAGGGGGAAAGGGACTGAAAAACGTCTTTGAAGCTTAGCTCTGAACATCTTGGAGCCACGACAGAGACTCCAGGGAGCCCAAAATGGGGAAACCCTGAGTCTAAAGAGCTGTGGGTAAAAAGAATTGCCCCTGCAAAAAGGGGGTTGTGTTCACAGTATGAACTGCAGCGCTGCAGGGCACTGAGGTCAGACGGGGCCCCAGGCATGCAGGGGGACAGGCTGGAGACTTCAGCAACTTCACCCCAGGACTGGGAATCCATCCTGGCCATGGATACACCAAAATCCCACTTCCCTCAGCCCTTTCCCCACATAGGCAGCAGCCAGAGTCAGTCCTCAAACCAGTTATGGCTTTCCAGCATCAGGAGGGAGCCCCAAAGGGGTTCAAGGCAGGGCTGGCTCAGCCCTGCATCCCCAGCATTGAGCAAGGGGTACCCCAAACCGTCCCTGAGGATGGAACCATGCCCCATCCTGGAGCAGCCACCACCATCTCCTACAGGCTGGGGAGGACCCACCCCATGGAAAACATCACCTGTCCCAGCCCAATCCCTGCCGGCAGGGTCAGTGCAGGACCTGCTCCAGCCCGTACTTCTCGCAGAACTTGCTGGTGAAGGGAAGGCAGGTGAGGTACTCCACCCAGCGCCAGTTCACGGGGTACACGTACAGCCACACCACCAGCGAGGCAAAGAGCCCCACGAAGACCAGCAGGGACACGATGATCATGGCCCGCTTGCGGTACTTGTCCACCGTGCCGAAGGTGATGTAGGGCAGGAAGGCGAAGGACAGCAGCAGGCCGCTCAGGAAGCCGAAGAGGTGAGCGATGTTGTCGATCCAGGGCAAGAGGCCACAGATGAAGAGGAAGAGGACGATGCCAAAGAGGTTGAGAAAGGCTTTCCAGGGTTTCTCCAGCACTTGCCAGCTTTGGAAGAGCTCCACAAAGAGGCAGGCCAGCAAGCCGAACTGGGACCCGGCAGGGCCCACCTGCAGGGATGGGGAAGGTCAGAGCTGGACACTGTGTCACCTCAGACACACCCCATGTGCCCCAGGGATCACCTCCTCCCCTAGCAAAGTGCATTTGGCTCCTGCATCCCTGTGCAGGATCCTGCATGGGACTCAGGGGTAGGAGCCCGGGCACAGGAGGACGAGGAGGCGAGCAGGGTGCTGCTGTTTTGGCAGAGCTGATACTTTGTGTGACTCAGCAGCCAGACAGCATCACCCCCTTCCAGACCACAGCCCCATCCTGGCACACCTGTGGGAGAATTAGGGCTCTTGGCATGATCTCATTTAAAGGCTGACAGGGTTTGGCTGGCAGCAGATTAGCCATCTGCCTGCCCAGGGACCCCGCACGCTCACGGACACGTGGTGACATGTGACACGCATGGCATGTGCCAACACCACACGTGGGGCAGGGACACCCCCTCCCTGCAGCAAACCCTGCCAGGGGGTGAGAATCTGTGCTCCAGCCCCTTCCCCAAACCTCTGCCCAGGATGGGGATGAAGAGGGGTGTCCTTTGGTCCCTGGGAGCCGACAGGATTCGGGACAGAGCTCCCAAACCCTCACCTCTGCCCTGTAGGGCAGGAAGATGGCACTGGCCAGGTTGCCCGTGATGCCACTGAGGATGAAGATGATGGAGATGCGATGCCAGCCTGCCAGCTTCTCCAGGTCCCGCAGCACCGTCATCTGGAATGTCACCGACACCAGGCAGTGGATGATGCTGGGGGAGAGGCCCTGTGTTAGAGACCCCTGCCCAGCCCCGGGGCACGAGACAGCTCACAAAACCCCCACTGAAGGCACCTGTCATCGTAGTCTGGGAGTGCCCTCCCCTCTTCTCTCCCACCCAATCCTGATGGGCACTCCAGTCCCGAGCTCCCCCATCCCTGGGACATGGGGGGCTGCAGCTCACCCAGCATGCAGGAACAGGGACAGCCACAGGCGGTAGAACTGGTCAGGGACCTCTGGGTTCAGGAAGGGCAGGAGCCCACACACCTCGTCCAGGCAGTGCACCTGCAAAGGCAGCAGGGTTGTCCCCAGAGTCACAGGGAGTAAAGGATGGGTCACAGGGATGGGTTGCCAATGATGCCATGTGGCTGCTGTGAGGGGATTCTGGACATTGTGGGGTAGCCACATTGCTGTGGTGCTGGAAAAGCTGCCTCCTGCCCCACAGCAGCAAGAGGGGCACAGCAGCAGGACCCAGCCAACAGCCAGGCAAGTCCCTGCACTTTGCATTGCCCCTGCTCACGCCCATCCCAACCATGCCCCATTCCTGGCAGGACACTCTAAAGCCCCCTGTGATCAGCATGGCCGCTAGCATTGTATCCCACATGCCCTGCCATGCCTCCCTGGCCCTGCTCACCTGTGAGCAGAGTGTTGCCTCCTCATGGAAGTAGCCGTGCATGAAGTCGCAGTACTCCCGTGTGGTGATCTCGCAGCTGGCAGGGGGCAGGAGGGGGCTCGCTGGGGGCAGGGCACACTCAGGATGCTCCTGAGCATCCCCCTCTGCTCCCAGCCTGCTGCCACTGTGCTTCCCACCCCTCAATGCTCTGTAACCTCTCTCTCCCCCCACCCAGGCACATCTCTGGACACTGATGGGACAACACAAGGCAGGAGAGCAGAGGGTGGAGCCAAGCCAGGTGCCCCCTTTGCCACCACCCACCTGCCCTTGGTGCCGATGCAGCAGGGCCTGCCCTTGATCTCGCAGTCCAGGTGGGCAAAGCCCGTGTGGTTGGTTTTGGTCTCGTAGGTGCAGATCTAGAAGCAGGAGGGAAAGAGTCTGGCCCCAGGCTGTCCTTGCAGCCCGGTGCCAGGCTCATTGCCACTGCCACCATGGAGTCACCAGCTGATGGTGGGACCATGCTCTTACCGGCCACTTGGTGATGTCATCCGGCCACACATGGGGTGGGTTGGATGCTGGCTCCTCACATGTCCTGGCAGGAGGAGAGAGGTGAGTCAGGTGGGTCCTCCCAACACATCCCCCCCGCAGACCAGGAGCCCCCTCAGGCACAGACAGCTCTGGGACCTGCCTCAATCCTGCCCAGCAGTGGGTGTCTCGCAGCACCCCACAGCAGCTCCTTCTGCAGGTGAACTCTGCAGCACCCAGAGCTGTTGGACAACCCCACTGATGCCCATGGACATTGCCATCCCAGCAGGACAGGGCCAAGCACAACACAACAGCATCACCTGCTGCTGCCTGTGTTTAGGACAGGCCCTGCCTCAGTTTCCCCACTGATTCCCTCTTCTTTACCACTCTCCTACAGTGCACAAAAGCCTCCCCACCTCCTCAGACAAGAGGATTTAAGGCATCCAAGCTGGAAATGCAGCCCCTTCTGCTGTGCCCCACACACAGCCAGGTGACCAGGCCACCTCCACCCAGCTGCTGCTTCTACCTGGGGTCCTGGTGACACACAGCCCCTGAGGTCCGCTTCTCTCCTGAGCCCATGGCTGGTGCGTTGCTGCCTGGCCACTTGATGAATGTTGCCAGTGTCTCCTGCAAGGAGCATGGAGAGACTGAGGATGCAGCAGGGAATGCACGGCTCTGACCCCACATGCATCCTGCCCTGGTGCAGTGCAGGGCTGAGATGGTTTCCCCAGGGACCCCCAGCCCTTCCTGCTGCCCAGGGCAGGAGCACACACCGAGCAGTCCTGTGGCAGGGTCTGGATGCAGCCTGAGTTGTCGTTCTGGACGCAGCAGCCAGAGCCACGCTCCTGGTCCCGCTCGCGCTGGATGAGCCTCTCCACCTGCCGGTCCTTCCGGATGCAGGGGGAGAACTTGGCTCCCAGGTGGATCAGGTCGATCTGAGAGGGAGATGCCAGTAAAGGAGATGCTTTATCTGTGCACCTCCCTTTACTCCAGCCATCCCCAGGGAGAGTTTAGCAGGGGCAGGGGTGTCCACAGGCAATAGACAAAGGTCTCTGTCATCCCAGTGGAGAGAAGGCAGGACCATCCCACTGTGATGCCACATGTCCCAGTGGGATTGGGGCCCAGGCAGTAGGCTGGAGTGAGGTCAAGCTCTGCCCCCCAGAGGAGAGGAGCACCTCAGAGAACCCTGAGCTCCCAGGGGAAGCAGAGGGCAGAGCATGAGACCAGGGGCCAAGGATGTGGCAGGGTCCTTACTGAGCTGGGCCCGATCCAGAAGTTTTCCTGCTGGATGTACTTGACACTCTCATAGACACCCTTGTTCCTCAGCACCTGCCAAGAGAGGCCAGGGTCAGCTCGCACTGAAGGGGTGAGTGCTGAGGGAGTGCACCCCTGCCTCCCTCCACTCAAAAGGGGCTGAGCAGCCCCTTCACCCCAGGGGAAGGGCTGCTGGGTCCCACCAGCAAGGGAAGAGGGGAACAGCTCCACTCCCACCACATATTCTGCTGCACCACAGTGTGCTTGTCCCCTTGCCCTGGCTGTTTCACAGAGCCTCTCAAATGCTGGAGCCCCACAAGATGCTCCCAGTCCTTGCAGGGAGCACGACACCATGGGACACTGGTGGTTACAGTCCCCCCCCAAAAGATGGCTCTTAAACTTACTAACTCTGTCGTCACGTGCTGGGTGAAGCCAATGGGGGCGATGCCGTAGGTGCCAATGACCAGCAGGGTGATGAGAATGTGGACAAAGGTGATCCAGTATGTGAAATACGGCCTGCAGGGGACAGAACCCAAAACTGGAGCTGGTCAAAGATGGCTGGGCAAAGAGACACTGCAGTCCCCCAAACCCTGACCCCAAGCATTGAGGGGGACGGGGGACACACATCGGGGTGTCCCATATCCCTCACCGGTGGCTGTCGGTGATCTCCAGCTGGGACTGCACGATGCTGCTCAGGCTGTGCCGGTACGTCCTGTTCAGCCACTTGCCCACCACCCCCAGCCCGTAGTAGCGTTTCTTGCGGTCGAAGGCGAAGTGCTTCACTTTGGAGGCGATGCGCCTGCCCCGCCGCGGAGCCGGGCCTGCACTGCCCGGCACCGAACCCAGCCGCACACCCTCCCGCCTGTGGAGAGAGGAGAAACCCATCACACCTGCCAAAAAGGTGAGAAACACCTCATGGCCAGAGCCCTGGGGATGCTCTGAGATGAGGCTCTGAGCACCTCCTGGTTCCATTCTCTAAGGATCATCATCTAAGTGCCTGGTGCCCATGCAGGGAAGGCTGGGGACATTGTCCTGACTGCAGCCTCAGGGACAACACCTGCGGAGGGTTGGTACTCACAGGGTGGGCTGCTCCACCTCGGGGGACACCTTGGCATCCTCCCCCACCTGGTGCATGCGTAAGTATGTGGCTGATAGAGGAGGAGACTCAAAGACGTCATCAGGCATGGAATATGTCTCATCATGCATGTCCATCTGGAAAGGGGATGGATACGTGTCCTTTGATATGTGTTTGGTATGTGGGATGGCTCAGAAGCCCCCTGACTGAGCATCCTCCTGGCCAGGGGAAGTGGGTGATCCCCAATGACATCCCACTAATGACCCATCAGAGGGTGTGAAATGTGGCCAGATGGCAACATCATTCCCTGTCACACCCAAGGGCCATCACCAAGGCTGGGCCACAGCAGCCACATGCCTCTGTCACTACCCCAACACAGGGGTCCTTGTGAGAGCCCTGCTCCACACCCAGCCCCCTGTACAGGGCACCCGGACATGCCCCAGCTCCAGCAGCCAACATGGAATGTCACTTGCCTTACTAAAGAAGGACGAGTCCAGGGTATCAGCAGCATCGACCATGTCCTCGTCCATGAAGCTGGGGTACAGGAAGCTCCTCTTGCTCCTTTGCTTGGGAGCCAGTGGCTCCAGGACAGAGCGCCCCTTTGGCAGCACAAGCAAACGAAGGTAAGCAGCCAGAAGCCCTCAGTTTTTGCAGCACCGAGGGTTTCTCAGATCTTCCCTCTCCAAAGCCAAGTGGCAAGGATTAAATCCCAATCAGCCACCATAGCCCCTTGTGTGGGGAGGAACTGGCAGAAGATGCTGCCTTTAGCACCTCAGAATCTGCACTGGACCATGGCCATGTTAGTCAGCATGACAAGTGACCTCTGAATTCATCCGATCTCATACCCACAAACCTACACTAAGGTTTGCCCAGGGCTCCTCAGAAGTAAGAAAATTGCTGGAGACGTTTCCTTGCCCCTCAGCAATGGAACCCAGAAGCTGTTTTTTTCTCAGATTGTCCAATTTTCACCAAAACTTCTACTTTTAAGCAGATCTCAAGTTAAAAAAAAAAAAAAAATCTCCCCCCTCAAACGTGCCCTGGAGAGACAGCAGTCTCCCTGCAAAGGAAACAGCCAAGAAACTAAGATGATGGGTGAAGAACAGAACTGAAACCCGGCTGAGGAAGATGATCCCCCTCACATGCCCAAAACTCACACGGAGAAGGGCTGCAGCTGCCTTGAAGCTCATGTGGGCGACAGACTCCCTCTTCCTGCGGGGCAGGCGGCCGTGGCCCGAGCGGATGCTGTTGAAGGAGGCCAAGGAGACAACGCCGGGGGTGAGCGGGGGCAGGACGTGGTGGGGCGTGTGGGGACGGTCGGTGTCGTCGGGATGGCGGAAGGGACGGCCCCTGGCCAGCGGGTCCACGATCTGGGGGAGGGAAGAGGTGTCAGTGCTGGGAGAGCAAGGCTGGGAGCGGGACCCCTCCTCACCCCGAGCTCTACCTTGGGCATCTTGGCAGGTTTGGGTGACTCTGTGGCTTGGAAGGAGGGCACCTCCTGGCTGGGCAGCTCCATGTCACGATAGGCAGGCTTCAGCTTGCCGTACCTCATGCTGCAGTGCTGCAGGCTCTTGCGCTGCCACTGCTGCCGCTTGCCCTCCCAGTCGCTGCTGACGCCGAACCACTGCGCTGTGCCCCTGCACACATGGGCACAGCTGTCACACAGCTGGACTCCCACACCAGGTACCACCATTCCACCCAGGCATCCCCTCTGGCAGGCAGTTGGGGCTGGGGTGTCTCAGCCCAGCCTGCACCAGGGCAGTTTTGACCTGGCTGTGGGTCAAAAGGGAGTGGAGGAAAGTGATTCTTGCACTCCCTTCTGAGACACATCTCTCTAACCCCACCCCAAGTCCTCTGCCAGCACCCACAATGTCCCCTGAGTGACCCAGGCACGGCTGGACCCTCCCTGCCCTCACTTGCGGATGCTCTGGGACAGGGATGTCTGCCGGCGGAAGCCGGGCCGGCGCTCCAGGCGGGGCTCCTGCAGGCTCTTGCTCTTGCGGTAGATGGGCACCTTGGAGGGCTGCAAGGCAGAGCAGGGCATTAGGGACAGGATGGCACCTGGCAGCCCCCCGAGCCCAGTGGGATGGCCACAGCTCCAGCACTCACCTCCCTGTTGGCACCGTCCTCCTCTGCCTCCCGGGGGGGGATGACAATGGAGAGGTTGGGGGGCTTCTTGCTCTGCAGGCGGCTGCTGCTGGAGCGGCTGCCCCCGTTCTTGTCCCCCGCTGACATCTTGGGCCGGTGGTGGTCGGCAGGCTGGCAGAGTGCAGGGAGTCAGCCACAGGGGGAGAAGTATTCCCCCAGGAGCTGTTGTGTGAGGAAAGACTGGGTCCCAGGAGGAGATGCGGCCTCATCAGTGGGATGTCACCAGACTGAGCCTCCTGTGCCCCTGGCTGTGCTGGCAACACCTTGCCATCATGAACCCACCTGCTGCATCCCTAAAATCCACATTCCATCCCTGAGTTTGGGTGGATGGGAAGGCTTATATTAAACACTCACTCCCAGTTCCCTGGGGGTCACCAACACCACCCCTTCACCTGCTGAAAATAGAGCAGGGATGGCAGCAGTGACCAGGTCAGAGCATCCCCATCATCCCAGCACACGCCTGAGGGACACTCAGGTTTCACACCCCGCCAGGATGAGCCTGACCATGTGCCTTGGAAATATGGGGGATCCCAGCAAGCCCTGGCCAAGGCCACAGCACACAGCTGCAGCACATGGGACCACCAGCCGTCCCAGTTCGGCAAGGGAGCCAAGGGGAGATTGCAGGGGATGTCTGCATGGAGCTTCTCTTGCCTGTGCAGGGTGGGGAGGGGATGCACAAGGCCTGAAAACACCTGATCCACATGCCCACATCTCCCACACGGACCTGCCATGTGTTGGGATTCCACATGAAGGGGAGATGCAGGACACTCCCCTCTGGCACGTGCATGCACAGACCAGGATGGGAGACTGAATCTTCCCCGGCTCCACGTGCATGGAGAGGGAAGCTTAACTGCCAAGATGTGGTTAATTCCTCAAGAAATCCCCTCCCAAGGGTCCCTGCAGCCAGCTCTACCAGGCAGGGCTTTGCAGGAAAAGTAATTCCATCTGAGTGCTAGAGAATAAGTCCCAGATCCTATTCAGGGTATGAGGGCAATCAAAAGGGAGGCACAGCCCTCTCTGACCTCTTCCCATCCTCTCTGACCATGTGCCAGTGCCCAGGGGACTCACACAAGTGTCACAAACATCTCTCGTCCCCAAGGATAGCCACAGCCACGGGAATGGTGTCACCTGCCACGTTTGCACAGTGCCACTGGCTGCAAAACGCCAGGTTGATGCACAGGCCTGTTCCTCTCCCTGCCCAAGATCCCAATGACCAGACTCCTACAGCTCTGAGCTCCTTAAGGCAACATCACTTGAGCAACCAGATGAGTGATTGAGATCCCACCAGCCCCCTCTGCAAGAGGGTCCCATGGACAGCCCATTCCCAAAGCAAGAGTCAGGCACAGAGACACTTTTGAAGCTCCCTTAGCACTCAGAGTCCTGAACACAACCCTCCCCTTAGACCACACCACAAGCAAAGCCTGGCTTAAGGAGCATGGGGTGCCCAAACGATAAGCTTCATGGGGATGCAGGAGTCCAGAATCAGCTCCCCAGGGATGGGAAAGCCTGGAGTTAGCAGCACTAGCTGGAATTGCTGCCCTCCATCAGCTCCTGGGCCCTGTGACAGCCTTCTGCTCCTGCATTAAAACAGGAGCTGGGCTCCAGCACCAAAGCTGAGAGCAACCAACTCCCAAATTTCCCCTGTGGGTTCAGGCAGTGCTGGTCCCCAGGAGGGTCTCCTCACCTCATAAGAATGACAGGGATCCTGTGCAGTGATGGCAAACACCCAGGGCAGCTTTCCTCTGCCTCCGTCCTTCACGCACGGGAGCCCTGGGACACGGCCCAATTCCTCCTGCAGGGAGAGGCTGTGATGAAAAACCATGCATGGGAAAGCAGGCAAGGGCTGCAGGAGCATCCTGGCAGAGGGAGAGCTGAGCCCAGTGCTCCCTAGACCTTGGGGACAGGGCTGCAGGTGGCTGGACACCAGGGACAGGGATCAGCTGCTGCACAGGGCAGCAGGAGGAAGAAAAGCCCCCATTTACAGCAATGCTCCCTGGCAGGGAATAGCATGGGGCAGGCAGAGAGTTTTCCTCTGCCGCTGTCAGGCAAAGCTCTTGGGAAGCAAGACACCCAGGAAGAGCAGCATGGAACATGAGTGCCTCACTGGGTATTTCATAGCTGCTAAACTGGGAGAGTGCCAGGCTCAGCAAGTAAAACTTTCCATCCCACTGGTGAGCTGGAGACTCTGTTTGTTTTCCTCCCAGGGCAGCCAGCAATGAGCTCGAGATGGCAGCTGCTCTGGAGAGCTGGGAATGGGAACACACTGGTGTCAGAGCTATCCCTGGGCCACCCTCATCCTTCTCCAGCTCTGGGGAATGACTCTGAGTGGTAAAAACCAGCACAGCCTGCAGCACAGAAATTGCAGCCAAACTCTTACACCCCCACCCCAAAACCCCATCTCCAATTGCTCCCATCACACCCTGGACAGCCCCAGATCTCTGTGCTTCCCAGCAAAACAGGTTTGCAGCATGTTTCAAATCCTGGTCTCCCTTCCCACCAGCTCCCCATGCAGGGGGGGCTGGACTGGCCTCCCCTGAGGTGACTCAGTCCTGAGGGAGCTGGCACAGCCCGGCGGGCACCTGCTGTCCAGTCACGGTCACACGGCCGGAGCGCTTGTCACGGCTCTGTGCATTGGCACTTTTGGCACTGAGCACGAGGGGGAGGGCAGCGGCCCCAGAGGGTTCAAGGTTCCTGTGCTACACAGGCTGGAGGCAGCAGCCACCCCCTGAGCACAGATCCTGAGCCACCAGCAGCCTTATCCTGTGCCAGGCAGAGAAATCCCCAGTGGATGGGGCTGGGAAGATGTTTTCCAGCTCACCACGTGCCTGGTGCTGGCACCCAAACCCCCTGGAGCTGGGAATGGGCCAGACAGCACCTACATCCAGAGACAGCCTGCCACAGCTTGGCCGTCTAGGTCCCCTGCAATCCCAGGTCCCTGTCACCCCCCCAGCCCTGGCATGGAGGGCTCTGCCACCAGGAACGCAGCTCCCTGCCTGGCAGCCCTGGCATCAGCCACCCCATCACAGGGCACAGCTCGGCTGTGGGTCCCCAGGCAGTCTCAGCCCAGCCCCTGGACACTCAGGATGGATGTGGTGGCTTTGTCCTGGGGACAGAAAAAGGAAGTGAGAGGAGACGTGCAGAGCTGGCATGGGGGGATGGCTGAGCACATGCCCTGCTGTGGGGACAAGGCAGGTCACAGCAGCAGGGGGTGACAGGCATGGGACTCGGCAGCCACAAGCATATCCTGAGCTTGGTAAGAGATGTGCATTGGGCTAGCAAAAGGGTCCTGGGGGCAGCACATTGCCACTTCAGTCTGGAAAAGATCTCCATACACTGGGGCTGCTGCAGTTGTTGACCCACAGGGAGAGATAAATGGGCAGGGTGTGGAGGGAGGACCACCTGGTATGGTTGGTAAGAAGAGATCCCCCATCTCCCCTCTCAAAGCTCTTGACCACTGAAGGTCACCAAAGCCTGACATCCAGCAGTGAGGGACACAGCCTGTGCTCCAACAGCAGCAGGGCGGTGAAAGCCCCACCCTTTCCCAAGAGGGCAGAGGTTTGGGGTCACTGGGGAGCAGCTGGGATGAGGTTTGAGCCTTCAACCAAAAAAGGCACAAGGAGGATGACCAGGGCTGGCTCCCAGCCTCAGGGCAAATCACAACAAGCACTGACCAGAGGAAGCACACCCAAGGAAGAAAGTGATGGAAAAAATCACGCAGTTCATACAAAGAGTCACCGCAGAACACACTGGGATGGTCCAAGCAACACAAAAGGACGATCAGCAAGGCCAGGAGAGCAGAACTGGGACAGCCAAGCACAGACATAGCACAAGACAGCAGAGACAACCCTGTAGAGCAGCCCTGGCTGGAGGGCAGCGCATGCCGTGGGTTCATGGATGCTTGGAGAAGGATCAGGACCTCTCTCCCTGAGCTTGTTGGCACTGTGGGAAGGGACATTACTGGAATAACAGCATCTCTGGCTGGTGCAGTTCAGCTGGAGCAGACAGCAGCTCTGAGCCATCCAAGGGTGTGGGGCAGGGAGCGAGACCCCCATGAACACCCACCATACCCATCATCCTGAGCACGATGAGCCCAGCCCTTCCTCTCCACTCCACAGGGCAGTGAGAAAGGGGCCAGCAATGCCACAGAGCCCCCAAACACCCCCGCAGCCTCCACAGCTGCTGACACCCAAGAGCCCATCAGGCAGAGCTGCTGCTGCCCATAAATGATTCACAAGCACGTTAAAGACCTCTCTCAAGGCTGGAGCCGCGTTAAAAGGTGCTCCCAGTTATTAAGAGCTCCAGACAGGAAACTCAATTTGTGCAACTGCTCTGAGCATCAAGCTCCCGTGGACTCAACACCCGAACAGAGACCCAGCACCTTCTCTGCTTCTGCTCCCTTTCAAAAAGCTTTTTACCATTTTGCAGTCTCGAGTTTCAAGTCTGGAGAAAAGGAGCCAAAGTACAAACAGCTCTTGAAATAAAAACGTATTATTGGAGAAAAAAAAGAAAAACACTCCATTTTTCCCCACGTGTCCCAACCCTGTTACAACGGAACTGGATGGCAAAACTGTGAGATGCAGGGTTTCAGTCTGAGTCTTGAGAGAGGCCCTCTGTGCCTCAGAGGGCATGGTCAGCTGTCCTCTCCCTTATCACAGAGCCACATGGTCAGCACGGACACCCACAGGGGCTTAAATCCACATTTCCCCCAGTGGCTGGGGCAGGAATATGGGCTACGGATGAGTGCTGAGATCTTGCCTGATCCCCAGGGCGTGCAGGCAGCCAGCACACACCTCACCCACACCACCATTAAGAACATCCTCTCCCATTTTCCTCTGTCGGGAAGGACGTTGGGCAATGGCAGCTGAGCTGGGAACACGGCACGCCCCAGGAAGAAGGAAAGTGGCTGGGGAGATAGAGCATGGAGGGCGGGGGAGCTGTGCTGGGCTGATAAGGCGAGCCCTGCCCGCGGGGAGGGACACGGGGACACTCACACCACTGCACACCACTGCAGCTGGGCTGGGCTTCCCTGCTGCAAGGGCTGCACGGGCAGCAACGTGGCCTGGGGTCCCCGGCAGTCCTGGGTGACACCATCCCTATGGGCATGGAGAGGGAAGGATTTGCCTGCAGTGCCTGGAACGGGTGGAAAAAGCCATATGGAGGATTTCCCACATCCCATTTCCCAATCTCGTTAGTTCTTACCAGCTCAACAACCCCCACCCACCCCAGGAGAGCAAGTGCTGACACCCAAAGGCTTCCCAACCTGCTGGGGTGGGGTCCCTCTGTGCCACTGGCCACCCACCCCACATGTCCCCAGTTCCCTGGGGTGCACACCCCCTGAGAGCACAACAGCACTGCACAAACCCATCCTCTGCAAATCACACCGGTGTGGTGGGTGCTGCTGGGGGGACTGTGGCTGCACAAGGGGACCCTCAGCTCACCAGTCCCTTCCTCAGGCTGAGCTCAAGCCAAGTGGGGACTTTGAGTCACCCCAACGGCTTCAGGGAGAGCAAAGGGCCAAAATCCCCACCAGGAGCAAGGGAAGAGCAGCAGCTCCACCGGTGAGTGTGCAGAGGGGGCTACTCCCCAGGCAGGGTCACAGCACACACAAGGAAAGCTCTTTTTCCTTTTCCCCCAGCCTACCAGGATTGATTTAACTTGGATTTACCTAAGAACTGATTAATTACTCCGATCTACTGCAATTCCTTATTAGCTTGGCTTAAACGCACAGTGCACAGACATGATGGTGCAAGTGTTTCAGCCCTGGCTGCACATTCTGGAAGGGGCTGAGGGGTCCCAGGTCGGTATTTACCCAAGGGAAGGGGACAGTGTGCCTGGGCCATGTGCCTGCCATCCCCATGCTGCAGGTCATTACTGACTTCACTCCCACTTCCCTCCTTGAAGCAAAATTCTTTGTATGAAAGGTTAATGGGGCCGGAGGGGACACTCCCCCCTCTGGTTCTTCTGCTGAACACTCATTCTTCCAGCAGCTCTTGGTGCCAGGGCTCTGGCTGGGCTTGCAGACTTGCCCAGTCTCCTGCTGCCTGTTTCAGAGCACACCGAGCCACCCAGAGCAGCACAGGGCTGGCAGAAATGCCCCATATTTACAGAGGGTTCCCCTGCCCTGAGCTCTGACCATCCCCACGCTGTGTGGGATGCAGCAGTGGGAGGTGCTGCTCAGCCCTGTTCAGGAATTTGGCTCATCCCAGGGACAAGAGGAGCCCTGGGCTGGCAGCACGACGAGCCTCCTTGGCTGCAACTCCCTGGCTCTGGGAACAGACTCCTTATCTCAACACAGCCTTGTACAAAGTGCTGACAGCCCCTGTGCAAAGGGGGAGCCTGAGTGGACACCAGCAGCCTCCTTCTTTCCCATTCCAGGGCCAGCAGCTCCCAGAGGAGAGGGGAGAAGGACCTTGTGGTGTCCCTTGGGGCTGTGGATAGTGACACCTCTGCAGCAGGGGGTTGGAGGCTGTCCCCCAGACACTCCATTAAGTCTCAGTGCTCCTCCCAGCCAGCAGCAGCCAAGCGTGGGTGTGCCACTCCTCAGCTTCCTTCCTTTCACTCCTGATTGCAGGAGGCCTGAAGCACCCAGACCTGCACCCTGCAGAGGAAAGCCCCACTGGGAACAGCTCATCCCCATCCAACACAGTGCAAGCCCGGCACAAGGAATCCTACACTCACTATGGAATGTGATGCTTTTCCCACCACAGCATCTCATGGACCTGTGCCAGCCAGGCACTTTGCAGCCTCTCAGCTGCCAAGAGCTGGAAATGGGGTCTCCTCAACCATCTTCATCCTCCTGCCTGCTATCCCACCCTTGGAATGCTGCACCCACAGGGAAGCCACGCAGCTCAGCACAGGCACTGGAGATGCTGCTTTTTAAGGAGCCACTTCCCATGTCCTCCCCAGGAGAGCTTGGACTGGGTTAAGTCACCACATACAAGAGGTAACTGGTTAGGGGATCACCCTTGGAAAAGGCATATGATAACAGCACAGCTCTGGTGACATGTCCCTGCTCACTCTATGGATGAGCTGAGGCCAGGCAGGAGGGTTGGAGACTCCCCCCAGCTGCCCACGGGCACAGAGTGCAGCCTTGGGGTCACACACAACAGGAGGTCACTCCCAGCCTGGCCTGGTGTTCCTGCAGGCTGGCAAATTACAGGAATAACTCCATCAGACCCCCAGCACAAGCTGCAGCATGACACGAGGAGTGAAGCCAGCCCCATGGTGTGGGAGGGGGCACTGGCCACATCTCTTCTGCCCCAAGTGGGTCTGTCAGACCAGAGGAATTACATCAGGAAATATTACTTTTAAGCAATAAATCAATAAAACACAAACCAACAGAGACTGCTTGAAGGTGGGGGGGGCTCCTGGGAGCTGCAGCAGCTGAAAAAGGCACCTGCAGATGGGAGGGATGGTCCTGTGGCATGGCTGTAAGGCAGGAGCATCCACTGAGTGACCACACACCACCCATCTGAATGGGTCCTCACAGGGCTGGACATTCAGTACCACCCTCCACACTGGTGGGTTTCCTCCTCCCATCCAATGTCAGCAGCTTGGGAAAAGGCCAAGGAGCATCCCTGGGCACTGTCCTGCTCCCTCATGCCCCATGTCCCACTGCAGCCTCTCACAGCACAGCATCCAGTGGGTTGGTTTAGACCTGCACTCCCCCCACCTCCAAGGCACAGCCACAGCATCAACCCTGCTCTTGTGGCTGCACAAACCATCCCAAAGGTGACAAACTGCAGTTTCACTGGACACTTCCATGCTTTCTGACTCCTTTGTGGCATTTCATAAGTGGGGAAACTGAGGCACTGCGCTACAGTAAGGCTCTCTCACCCCACTGCTGCTCCACAGGCAGGGAGCTGGTTCCTTCTCCACTGAAACCCACACAGCTCTCCCAGTTTTAAGTTCCTGGAGGACAAGGGTGGAGGAAGAAGCCTTCACATGCAAACCTCATAAATATTTGCTCCCCTGCCCTCCCAGAGCAGTTATTTGGGGGTTGTCCCTGTCCTGTGCTCAGCTAACACGACCAGCACCCTGCAATGTTTGACCTTGGAGTGTGAGTCCCCAAGGATGAGAGGGACACAGAGGTCCTGTGTGATGGGCAAACAGAGGGCAGGGTTGCTATGGGGTCCTCCCTGGGTCCATTCTCCACCTTAAATACCTCATTAAGAGAGCAACCACCAAACAACTGGGTTTTTTGTGTTTTTTTTTTTTTTTTAAGTAAGAGGGATTAAGTGGGACAAAGGGCCAAGGATTTTCTCCATATCCACCAGCACACACAGAGCTCTCCAGGCCGACTCAGAGGCCAGGAAATGACCATAACTGAAACCACTGCATGCTCCCAAATGACCACAACTCCTGGATTCCTGTAATTAAAAGGGACTGTGCCCACCTCCGCTGGGAGCTTGCTGTTTTATCAGACATCTCACAGCCCAGCAGGACAGCAGAAACCAAAAGTCATTAGGTAAAAAGCTCCTCGAGAGGAGGAGAGTTCATGATCCCATCACTTGTGGGCTCATAGAGATCTAAGTAATTAATTTTCAGCTTTCACTAATTGACTCCTTCAGGGCTGAGCCCCTGACAGCACCAAGCCTGCACTCGCTCCTTTGGGTCAGGTCCCTGCAGGACTCCCAATGCCCATGGGAAATGTGGAAATGCCTCACAAGCCCCACGTTGGTGTGGGCAGCTCTGCAACTCCCCCACCAGCTGGTTCTCCATCACCTGTCTCCTACTTTCTTTGGTAATGAGCTCTGTTCTGGTTCCTGGCTTGTCCTAAGGGCTGTTTTCAGCTCAAGAATAACCTAAGGGAAGGAATAAGGATGTATTTGGAGGATCCCTCAGCTTCAGTGTAAGAGCTGAACAGAAGCAGCATCTAAGAACAAAACACAGACCCAGAGGACAGCCATGTGCTCATCCTGCATCCCAGCCCAAACACAGCCCATATTCCCCAGGTCCCCCAGTGCATCCCAACAAGTGCATTCCCCTTGAGGTGACCCAGGCAGTCCCTTCCCCACAGGATTCACACCCCCGTGCTCTGCATCCCCAGCTCCGAGCTGCTCTCCCAGCATCCACAGGCATCTATTGTTCCTGCCGCCCTCGCACACTGAGCACTCACACGTGCATCTGAGAGCCAACACCAGGCTCGGCCCCATATTGCAGAATTTACATCAGGGCTGTGTTGTGGTGTCAAACCCCACTTTGTGGTTTGCTCTTTCTCACTCCGGGGCTTGCAACACCTCCAGGTGCCTCAGCACAGCTGCAGCGGTGCCAGACAACCCCCAAGACAGGGAAGCGGTCACCACTTATAGCAAACGGGAGCAAAAAAATCACTTTATAGCAAACGGGAGCAGGGCTGGCAGAAGCTACCCCCCACATGAGCAAGCAGCAAAAGGTGTTGATCACCCCATTAACTGCAAAGGAGCTGGGAAGGGCAGAGCCCAGGTGCAGCAGCTGGGAGTCCAGGGAGCCACATGTGAAGCCAGAGCTGACCAGGGTAGCACAGGCAGAGGTTTGATTTGGCAGCTCTGGTTTCTCCCCAGCTCGTTACAGTTGAACCCTCCAGTTCATTTTGGAGACGGGACAATTCCAAGCTGGTTATTTCCCACTTGGGAAAAAGGCAGGAGGCAAAGGATGCTGCTTCAGAGGGCACAATGGAAGGAGCTGAGTGGGCAGCATTTCCTTGCTCAGGATAGCCATGGCACTGTGCTGGGGTGCACTCGCCAATTGCCCAGCTGGGCTGGAGGCTGCGTGCCCAGGACAACAGCAGCAGTATGAGTTCACCCTGGAAATCCCCAGCAGCAACCATCCAGGGACTGGGAACATGCAAGCAGGAGAATGTCCTGGCTCCTCGTGGCGAGAAGGGTGACGCCACGCTGGGGAAGAAGGCGGACACTTCCTCTTGTCACAGGGACCCAGTGGTGACAGTGCAGCCTCTCAGGTCCCCTTCCCCCTGCAGAACGTGGGCCTGGGGGGCTGAGTGAGAACTGCAGGGTCTCAGATCACCGTGGGCACCACAACCTGGCTATACGAAGCCTGGTCTCTGCCCAGCTCTGCTGGCCTGGCAGCAAGGCAGGGCAGGATGGGGTAGAGCTCAGCCTCACCCCTCTGTCCCAAACCTGGAGGACCAACAGCAAAAATCTGACTAAAATACCCACGCCTAGCATCCCTCTGCTCCCGGAGGGATGCACACACGAACGGAGGATGACCCGACCTCCCTGCTCTGTAAGGGTTTTGTTCGCCTGCGAAGGGCTGGTGGCAGCACTCGCCACTCCAGGCAGCACGTGCGAGCGTCCCAGAGCCCTTAACCAAACCTCAAAGCAGCTACAACAACAAAGCCCTGGCGGGCAGGAGGATGCTGAGGGTCAGGGACCCGGCCCCCTCCGCCGCCCACCTGCCCTCGCCGGCGGGGTCGAGGCTGCTGCGGCTCCTGAAGGGCGCTGCTCACCTGGGGAGGGGGAAAAGCACCAAACACAAACAAAAACCACCCGCCCGCCTGGTTATCGGCCCCAGAAAGTAGGTTAGAGCTTTCCTCCCTGCCTCGGCCAGGGAACGGGCAGGGCTTTCCCTCCGGCAGGGTCACCCCTCCGAGACACGCACCCACTTCCCCCTGTGATGAAGAGGAGGAGGAGCCCGGCCCCCGCCATCCGCCCTGGAGGCGCCGGGCAGGGCACAGGGCACGGCCCCGGGCAGGGGGATCCGCGCCGCGGCCCCCGCCCCACAAAGGGTCCGGGGTGGGCAGGAGCAGCGCCCAGGCAGCCCCGCGGGGCCGGGCCGGGCCGGGCCGGGTCGGGCGGGAGGCGCGGGGCGGAGGAGGAAGCTGGCGGGACGCGGCGCTCACAAAGCAGCAACAAACCGGGCGGTCACGGAGCGAAGCGACGCGGAGGCATCGAGACCCCCGCCCCGCTCTCTGCTCCCCTCCTCAGCCCCGCTCACCTCGGCGCGCTGCCGCTGCTGCCCCCGCTGCCGGTGCCGGTCCCGCGGCAGCCGCCGCCGCCTCCACCTGGGCCGGGCGTGGCCGGGGGCGTGGCCGGGGCGGGGTTTGGCAGGGGCGTGTCCCGGGGCGCGGCTTGAGGCGGGGTCTCCTCCCGGGACCCTCCCGCGGTCCAGGCGGGCACCGACCTCATCTGTGGTGAATCTCCCGTGGGGATGAGCCCTTGCAGCCGCCCCGGCTCTCTGCCCCGCGGCACCGGGAGCTGGGACCCGGCACCGCCGGTACTGGCACTGTCAGGGCTGGGCGCTATCGGGACCAGCCACTAGAAGAACTGGCCACTGTTAGGACCGGTTACTATTAGGGCTGGTAAATATTAGGAACGGTCACTGTCAGGACTGATCAGTATAAGAACTGGTCACTATTAGGACAGATCACTATTAGGACTGTTCAATATTAGGACTGGGCATTATTGGGACCAACCACTATAAGAACCGGTCACTATTAAGACCAGTCACCGTAAGGACTGGTCACTGTTAGGATCAGCCACGCGTAGGACTGATCACTATTAAGACCAACCACTATTAGGACTGGTCACTGTTAGGATTGGATGCTTTTAGGACCAGACACTATTAGGACTAGTCACCATAAGGACTGATCACTATTAGAACTGGTCACTATTAGGTTACTGGTAACTACTAACCAGTTACCACTGGTTGCTATTAGGACTAGTAACCATCAGGAATGGTCATTACTAGGAACCTTCACAATTAGGACCAATCACCATTAGGACTGGTCACTGTTAGGATCAGCCACTCTTAGGACTGATTGTTGTTACGACCAGCCACCGTTGGGGCTGGTCACTGTAAGAACTTCTCGGTATTAGGACCGGCCATTATTAGGACCAATCATTAGTAGAGCGGGTCATCATTAGGACTCTAAGGCATGGCTCTCTGCCCCACACGCAAGGATGGGCACTCCAGGGTGCCAGGCAGTGTGGCAGGCACGGTGCAGCCCCGAGGGCTCTGCAGGCGCAGGCATGTCCCGCTGGCCGGGCTGGATGCGGTGACACACGGCCGGGCTGGGGCAGCGGGGCAGCGCCACAGGGCCGGTCCTGTCGGCTTTCACAGCCTGACTCATCCTGCGGCTGGGGGAGTTCACCCCTCGGGAGCTGCACCTGCTCCATCACCATCAGCACTGCGTTGTTCTTCTTCCACAGCAGCCTCATGTTTCCTCCCTGAGGGGGGGATTTGGTGCTGCAGGATGTGGGGGATGAGGAGAGACCTTTGCAGATCGAGTTTGGCATGGCTGTATTGCTGAGGGGTCTATACAGGACACTATGCCCTGGATTTTTCCACAAAATAAATTCTTGATTCACAACTGGCTACAGGTTCCAGGTGAGCACCATCTGAATTTACAGGACCAGGAATTTTATGCCTTGCTATCGAAAACTACAATTTCCCCTTTTATTTCTTTTACCTGCACACCCACTGTGCTAAACCTGACCTTGGGTGGTGCAGCCTGGATTCACCGATGCCTGTTGGAGTGCTGAGCTCGTGCTCTCGTCAGCCCTCTGCCTTCCACTGCTTCATGCTCAGCAAATCTGCTCTCGGTTCCTGGTAGAAAGGAGGGTGGAGGAAGCTTTTGTATCCTGCCGGCTCCTTTGAAGCTGTGGTTGGAAGCGGGTGGAGAAGGGACAGCCCGGCAGGTGCCAGGGTGGGTGTCTGGGCACAGACACCCCGACGCGGGCAGTGCCAGGGGTGGGGGTGTTCCGTGCCCGTGACTCAGGGGTGAGCAAAGGGTGAGGTGCAGACGGCAAGCAGAGACCTGTGCCAGGGTGGCAGGCCTTCTCCCTGCATTTGGGAAGGGACAGAACAAGTTTTGGGTGGGATAAACAACATCTGACAAAAACAGTCACTGCCGGTTCCAAGCTCCAAGCTGTCCTGTGGGATGTGTCTTTCCAGGGAGGAGCCAGGTGGGATGGTAAAGCCCACAGAAGAGAAGAGAGGAGGGTGACTGCCACCTGTGTCAACCCTGCTGAGCATTGGGCAATAAGGAAACAAAAGAAATGACCGAAAAACCCCAAGGCAGCAACGACAGGGTGTTGCGTCACTGCTGGGGAGACACTCCGCAGAGAGCTTCTCTCTGTGGAACAAACGGCTCCACAGCCTGGCCAGAAGTGTCCTGGCTGCTCTGTATTCCAAGGAAAGCAGGGAGGGGTCACTGCACTGTGTATCTCTGTTGGGAGACCATCCTATGCAGGGTGCTGGAAGCCCCCAGAGTGATGTGCTGGGCCCAGGGCCCTCTTATTCCATGAAGCCCTCCAGGGTGGGATCTGTCCCCAGCAGCACAGAGCCAGCAAGGTCCTGCTGCTCACTGTGCACCCAAGACTGGGAGGGGGCTGCTGCTGGGGCAGGTCCTGTCCCTGGTTGTGGAGGAGCACTGCAGGAGATCTGAGCAGCATCAGGCTTCTCCAGAAACCACAGTCGGGAAAGTTTCAGGGGATTTAAAAGAGGATTTTCAGGTGCAAACTGAGCCCCGCTGTCCTTGGCCTTGTAGCCTGTAACAGCAGATGAGATTTGTGGTCCCTTCCAACCCAAATCATTCTATTATTCTATTGCTAGTCAGGAATGTTGTAAGAAGGCATGGCAGCTAGTTTTTTGTCCCAGGGATGCTGCTTAACAAACCCAGGTGCCAGTGAGGCTGTGACATGTGGCATCAACCCCATTATTGTGTTTTGGGAGAGCTGGTGGAGCCAAGAGGCTCCTGCTCCCTGTGGGAAAGGAGCTCTGCATCCTGTGGGTTTGATCTTCCCCCTCAGCAGAAATCTTCAGCCCTGGCTGGGGGACACAGGTGGAAAGGGACAGTATTATGGGATGTGCTGGAACTGGGGGAATGGTTTTTTGGGTGGGCCCACACCTGTGGAGGAGCTCCAGGAGCTTAGCATCAGCTCCACTGACTTTTCAGAGGGAGTGTCACAAGGATGCTTGGGACAAAAACTCCCAGTTTCCACAGCCTCAGAGGTTTTGTGTCATAAAAACTCCACACTCCCATCCCAAGACAGTGGTCCAAGGTTTTCTAGTCTTCCCAACTTCTTCCTTAAGTGCCCAGGTTCTACAGGATTCTTTTCCCCATTATTGGCTTTTTATGAGCCCCCGTGTGGATGTGAGACCCCTCTGGTTGTCTTGAGTTGCTCCCACACGAAGGCAGATGGGTTTGCTTTGTGTCCCCACAGCCCTGGACACCTGTCCCCCACATGCCTTCATCCCCATGTCTCTCGGGACACAACCTGGGGAAAAAAACCTGCATGGAGGGGACACACCTTGCCCCATCCCTCTCCACCGGTTCGGACCCTCCATGTCCCGCTCCCACACTGTCTCATCTCCCTCAGGGTTACAAAATGCATGTCCCTGCTGCCACCATCCCCCGGGCCCTCTGGAAGCCACAGAGCCGCTGCGGGGGCTGTTCCGCAGCTGGATGTGCGGCGCTGCTGTTCCCGGTGCGAACGGCAGAGGCCAGGCCGCGGCCGCGCTCCGAGCGCGATGGAAGCTGCTCCAGCAGCAGCAGGGGATGCTCAGCCTCTGCCATGGCTCTGCGCTGCCTTCCCTCCCACCTCCTTCCCACCAGTGCCACGCCGGGTGTCACAGCTGTCCCCCCTGCCCAGCTCCTGGTGACACGAGGAACCCTGGGGTGCCTCTTGGTGCTTCATGCAAAGACAGGAGAAATTTTCCTGTCGGGCAAATTGGGAGCCCAGGTCTGGTTCTGAGAGGGCAGAGCACACAGAAAAACTCCTCCAAGGTCTTCCCACCGGCATCACAGAGTTGGTGGCAGCGGTGTCACCCAGATTGTGTGGCAGACGGAGCTTGTGGTGTCGTTGTCACCTGCCTGTCCCTGCTGCTCCTCTGCCTCAGCCATCGAGGGGCTGGGATGTGGGGACCAGCACCCACTGCCCACCGTGCCGTGCTCTGCAGCTGCCCCCATGCCCTGGCACCCCAGCAGAGACAGGGATGCTCCTGCTCACCCCAAATTCACAGCCTGGGCGACAGGGGGACCTCGACATCCATCCTCAGAGCCACTGTTACCCTCGCACCCTGACTGAGCCACCCTAAGCCACAGATACCAGTGGGAAAATTTGTATATTTACCCCTTTCAAGCACTGTCTGCTCCTGCCCTCTGGCCCTCCCTCACTCCCTCCTCAGCCAGCCTGCAGTGGGAACGCATTAAGAAATAAAACAATATCAAATGTAATCAAAGGCAGGCTAGTGAGAGTTTGTCTTCTGGGGTTTCCTCCTCTTTTATTGCTTTCTCAAAGAATAAACACTTGGGAGGACTCTGGAGTGATTTAGTGGAGCAGGAAAGGGTAGGAGGCTGGGAGCTGCCGGCTCCCTCAACTCAGCAAATTCCGTGATTGTCTGACGCTATGAAATAACCTAGGATAGACCAGCCTTGGGAATTTCCTTTCTAGTGACAGCCCAGTCGGATGACAAAGCTGGGAATAGCTTGGCTTGGTGGGGACCTGTTTCTGCCCCCGGCTCTGGGGCTCGGACAGCGGCAGCCGCTGGGACCGGGGCTGGGGCAGAGGATCCTGCCCTGGACAGGAGCAGGGATCGAAGTGGGAGAGTTCACAGCAGCGCTGTGGAGGAAGCGCTGACCTTTGAGAAGCGATCTTCCTCGCCCACTGCTATTTATCCAGCATTCCCAGTGCTCCTTCTGCCGAGCCTGCCGGTGCGCGGGGCTCGGCGGATGCACGGCTGGCGGAGCAGAGGCTGCAGCGCGGTGTTTACCTGCGTTCGTCTCCGGAGAGCTTCCACGCCTGCAGAGCTCCATCAGCCCCAGCCCCTCTTGTCTGGGGGGCCAGGGGAGGCTTCAACATCCCAGGGGAGATGGGAGCTCGGTAGAGAGCAGGGCTGGACTGCCAAGACACACACTTCCCCTGTGCATTGTCAGCAGCCCCCGGGTCTGCTGGAACCCCTTCTCTCCATAGGCACCCCAGTAGCTGTAGGCACAACACCTCTGCAGACACCCCAACCCTGCAGGTAACCCTTTCTCTCGTCACCCCAAACCCTCTGCCAGCCTCTGATCCAAAAGGGAACCATGGCACAGGGAGGTTTTCATGCAGCAGGGGACAACCACTGTCTCACTGACCTCCTACTCAGCCACCACCATGAGGATTATTCTAAAATCAGGTTCCCAAAACAGACAGTACCATTTCCAGGATCTGCTTCCTGCGTTTTGCACCCTCTCTTCACCTCTCGACCTCGTGCGGATGTCACCTGTGCCCTGGCAGATGCAGGCCAGGGACTGCATTTTATGTAGGTAGATATAAAATATATAACAATATATTAAATACTGAGTAAAATGATAATTTGCTGGCTGTCAGAACCCCAGGTGGTGCACAGCTCTTGGCAGTCACATGGGGCATAGACTTTCCTAAGTTCAAAATAAAGTAATTTATCTGCCCGTGCACTGCTGGGCTTTTAGTCCAGCTAATCCTCTACAAAGAAAACAATGAAAATAAGTGAAAGCATTTGTGGTTATTTACTTAAATATCCAAAGAAAGTGAATGAAAACCACACTATTTCTTAGAAAAGTATCCTTAAACCAAATCCCTCTGCTGTATAAATATAAACCATAGCAATGTGGCAGAGCCCGATGATTATTTTATTTCAGGACCTGTTTGGAACACCAGCCTCAAAACAACAGTGTCTGTGGGGCAGTTTTCCAAAGCTTTCCCTTAAAGAAAACACATTTGTCAAATAATGAAAAGGATTTGTAATAAACAGCAGTAAAAGTCCCACCTATTTCGGGCTGGGAATGCCCCCGGCAGCAAAATCCTTGGGTGATCTCTTGGTGTTTAGTGGGAGATGGGAATATTCCAGGGGGATGTGAGTTTTGGGTGGTTTCTTCTCCAAGGAGGGGGCGGCGGGTGCTGGTCAGAGAGGGGTTGGGAGCGGCTCCTCCAGGCCAGGAGGGAGCAGAGGGGGCTCCTGTCCGGGACCTCCCGAGGTTCGGGTGTCCGGGAGCATCCCGGTGCCTTCGGCTCTGCTTCCCCAGCGGCACCGGGGGGTGCTGAGGTTGGGTTGGGCTGGGGGCTGCGGGCCATGGCCCCTGGCACCATGGGGACAACTCCTGCACGTGGGGAAAGTGTGGTTTCACAATCCTCCGCCCTCCCTGGGACCCCAGCCTCCTGCTACAGCCACCCTCCTCCTGCTCCTGGTCCTCTCCCCATCCTCCCTCTGCCCCCGGCTTTGCTCTCTCTCAAGAGTGCCTGGGAGAAAAGAAACCCGGCTGTAAATTAACCGGGAGGATTTTTCAGTCTGAGATGTGCACTTCCCCCCTTTCTCCCCCCCCCGCAGTGCTGTTATTTCATCTCGGCTGCCAAACTCCCGGGAATTAATCCCGGCCGGCGCTGACAGCGTTTACATTCGGCGCTGCTCAGATAAACCATATCAGCCGGCGCAGCTGAAGAGGAGCCGGGCGCGGAAGGAAGGGCTGGCTCCTGCTCAGTGTCAGCCCCACTGGGCTGCCAGGGTATTTTCCTGCCTTTTTTCTCCTCCCTGGGGGGCTTTGCTAAGAGCAAGGAGTCACCAAAACCCCCACACTGGTGAGGGTGGCCATGGTGGGGTTCATACAGCAAAACCTGGAGCTGCTGGCTCTTATCCTGGTGCAGATAACAGAGAGGAAGCAGGGACGTGTCCCTCCAGCTGGTGGGAATCTGCAAGCTCTGTCTCACAAGGCTTCTCACCCTCTGCCACCCCACACCCATGTGGGCACTTCTCCTCACTGCCATCTTCCATGGGATGGGTTTTCATAGGAATTTCAACAGCCATATTAAAAACTGCAGTACAGTTGTTGCATATTCTATTTCTTAATCTCCCCACTGCAGCTTTACTTCTGCCTGTCCCTCACAGTGACCTCCTGGCCCTCCCCTCAGCTGTCACCAGGTGCCAGAAGGATACAGACACACGGTGCAGATGTGTCACCTCTGATCCCACACCAGCACCAGGGTGGTGGAGTCATCATTCCCCCAGCTTGTGACAGGCACTGGGCAGGAGCACTGCACCCTGTGGCCAGTGGTGTGCATGGAGGGGCTTTCCTGGAGCTGGAGCATGGCAAGTGGACTAGGAGCACACCCTGTGCCATGCCTTAGCTATCAATTTCCTCCTTCCCTCCATCTCCAGCCCACAGAACATCACTGGGGCCATCAAGGTGCTTTGACAGAGCTGGATCTCCACCAGCTCCCTTGGGTGAAGTGTGGCTCCTGGAGAGCAGCATCCCCAGGCTGGGACACTTGGGAACAAGGTGGGTTTAGCACTCCATGAGGACAGGACAGTGAGGGTGTGAGCCCATTGTCCCAGCCCTGGGCCAATTTTCCAGTGTGGTGTGAGCCTCAGCCTCCCACCGTGTCCTTTTCCACCAGCACTTGCAGAGCCCTGGCGAGGCCACAGGGTCTGGGTCACGGCGTGATCGTCACAGCCACCCTGACGTGACAGGATCTGGGGGTAAATATTAGTATGAAGTGAAGGGCTGTGTACATATTTTCTCCCTGCAAGGTAATGCTGAAATTCCCTGCTCCTTTTCAACAAGCTGCTGGAAAAAACAGCCCCATTTTAGCACCCTCTGGCCACTGCTGCTGGCTACTCTCAGCTCAGCGTGCAAAGGTCTGAGAGCTTTGGGTCCCCACTGCAGCCTTCCCACTGCAGAGCTGAATCCTTTAGCTCGTGGCTTCCCAGCCGATGTTTCCCATCTGGAGCAGAGCAGTGTGCAGGCTTTGCTGACTGTTCACTTCCGCCTGGAAGCATGTACAGGATGTGGCAGAGACTCCGAGGATGGCTTATTAATCACATTAACAGCACCAAGTGGTTTTTTACCCCACAAGAAAAGACACAGCAGGAGAAGACAGATTGAACCAGGCAGTTTTTCCCCTCCCCACATGAGTAGGACTCTGGATCCCTTCTCTGGGGTGGCCATGGCTGGTTGGGCTCAGTTTTGTGAAGCTGTGGGCAAAGAAAAAGATTCCTCTTGCAAGCCCACCCTTGTACTTGTGGCTTGGGGATTCCAGAGTAGCTCACGTGCCTGCTCATGCAAAACGACACCACTCAATTGTTGATTTTTTCCAACATGCAGGGCTGGAGAACCACATTGTTGCCCTCAGCCCAAGAGGAGAAGTTGGCACCAGGCTCTCCAAGACCCTGAGGAGCCTCCAAGGCACCAATCTCTGCCCTCATCCCTCTCAGAACTGTGTCCTCCCAACCTCAGTCCGAAACTGGGATTGCTCCCCTTGAAAGTGCTTGTGGGCAGGTGCTGGTGGGATGAATTTTCCCATCCCTGAAAGACTGTTCTGTACTCAGAGTAAAGAGGAGCACAATAAACAGGATTGCTTGAATTTGTTTTCCAAGCCTTGTATCCCACAGCAATGGAGTTTATGGGACCACAGCACGAGTCTGTCTGTCCATCCATCCTCTGCCAACAGCTTTGGAAAGCTTGGCTGGTGTCAACTGAACTTGAGAGGGCCTGTTTTGCAAAGGAGGGAGCTGGAAAGACCTATGGGGCGAAACCACAAAGTGACCCAGACCTTCTGGGACCCATCCCCCTGCAATGTGATCCAACCTCAGCCAGCGGCGCAGGAGGAGCCACAGGGGACTGAGACGTGGAAAACTGGGCTGCTGCTGCCCAGGGAGCTGTTTGCTATTTTTACAGGCTGGGAACAGTCTCACAGTCCTTGGTGGTCGTGGTTGCTGCATGTTGCCATCAGTGAGCATTTTGGACTGGCTGGGCTACCAAAGGCACATGGATAGCTCCTGATCCTGGGAGAGCCCCTCCTGGTACCCAGAAGCCAAGTGAAGAGCCTGGAGGATTGGCAAACCCTTCCCTCCCCACCTGGGTGCACTACTAAGATGCCTCCAGCGACTTCTACCACCCTCGGTGGGCACATCCACTCCCTTCGCTGCTGCTTTCCAGCCAAAAAGCTCCCTCAGAGTGAGCAGGAACCCCCAGACCCACACAGCCACAGGGCAGCCCCCAACAGCCCCTCACCTTCCAGCCACCCCACCAGAAAGAAACCAAGCAGAGCTGGAGGGGGTTTGATTGATTTATCCACTGAAGATACAAGTTTCAGTTTAATAACACCATTTTGTCCGGTTACAAACATACTAAAAACCTACAAAAAGAAAAACAAGTTACACCCATATACACGGAACGCAGGTATAAAACCAGCACGGAAGCGCCAAGGAACACGAAACATGAACAGGATCTGCAGCAGGAACAGGAAAGACACGGAGTTACATCAGACTGTGCACACTCACGTCCGTGGGTCACGCTGGGGCTGGTTCAGACATACTAACAATTAGAGACAACTTCAGCTATGGAAAATAATTAGTGCTGCAGCCTGGCAAAGAGGTCAGAGCCAGGCAGGTGGTTTTGTCCATCCCTTTCCCTAAGCTGGTCCAAGCTCAGCACAGGAGTTTCCCTTTTTTCCCTCTGTCTGGCATTGATGGTGCTGGCCCCGAGCAGCCCTCGCTCCGACATCCCCGCACCAGGGCAGCTTCCCCATGGCAAGGGACAGGGAAGGCTGAGTTCTGGCACCAGAGTCCAGCCAGGTGAAATCTGGTCCCCCCTGAAGTCGCTTAGCACCCCCTCAGAGAGCGGGGAGACCCTGTGACCTCTTTCCTGGGACAAAGTGGCAGAGATGTGAGAGGACTCCCCTGGGAGAGCTCAGGCTCGGCTGCCTTAGGGATTTGTCACCCCCCCAGGGAAGATGAGGTTGGTGGCAGAAGGCCTGTAAGGGTTCTGGTGGTGTTGGGGGGTGTCTCTATCTGGGTGCCTGCAGAGCTAAACCTGCCATGAATGTTGGCCATGGGAGGGGGAGACATGGTGGGTGGGATCTCTGCCCTCTCCCAGCCCAGTGCCTCCCATTCCCTCCAGTGCTCAACTCCCTCTGACCAAACGCTGAGCTTCAGGGGAGGTGACAAGAGTTTGTTGAAATGAGCAGGTGCTGCCAAAGAGCCAGGATGAGGTACTCGAGGGGGACCTTGCCCTGGGGACACCAAATCCGCCCTCACTCAACTTTTCTCTACCTCTGGCAGGGGGCACAAAGGATTTCCGGCCTGGATCACAGCTCTAAGCCCAGGCCTGCTGATCATGCCAAGGTGCTGGCTGAGCCAGGGGTTAGCTGGGCCTGGAGGCACAGGGGTCCTCCACAGGGCAAGAGAGAGACCAGGCAGCCCCCATTGTGTGCTGGCAATGATGCCCTGAGCCTCAGCTTCTCACCTGTGAGTTCTGGGGAAAAGACTTTGCAAGCTGGTCCCTACCTGCCACCACCAAGGAGAGTAAAGCTCAGCCCAAAGTACCCTTAGCTCAGCCTAAGTGTGCCAGGAAGTGAAAGGTCAAGACCTGAACAAAACAAGGATAAAGGGGCCCCCAGTCAGCTGTGGTGGGATCAGGGGGAGCAATGGGCTGGCAGTGACAGGGAATGGCTGTGCACAGATGTGTGTGTGTGCTGGAGAGCCACACGCAGAGCCAGGACATGGCCCCCCTTTCTGCTCTTCCACATGGCATTTATCAGCCCTGTCACTCTGGAATGGTACTTTTTCCTTATTGTGTTATCTTCATCTCTCCCCAGATGAGAATGTTCCTGGATTGAAGCAGTGCCTCCTCTGCTGCGGGCGGCAAAGAGGGAGCGTTCGTTTTATCTCCATCTCCTCCCCTCCCGAGCTTTGCCCCCTCCTGCTTCATGTTACTTCCTACGAAGCTGATAAAAATAAACATGTTTTTGTTTGCATCTGTTGGAGTGGCCTGCAATTTGGCTGATGGGGGGTGCTCCTCGAGGGACAGCAGCTGCACACATCTGGATCTGCTTTAGGAAAAAGTGCCTGGAAAAAACCCCAAGCCCAGCACATGCACACGTAGGCGCACAAGGCAGCGGATCAGCTTTTTCTAGGGATGTAAAAGAAGAAAGGAGAAACCAAAGCACTGTTTAATGAGGACATGGGGGACCTCCCTGCTGCTGCTCCCCAAAAGCCAAGGCACACGGGTAGGTTGGGTATGAACATGAAGAATTTCCAGACACTCCAAAGTGGCTTCTCTGTGGACTGGGAGCCCAGTTTTGGTTGTGGGAAGTGAGGGGGAAGGGTTTGCGCTGCAAAAATAAAATTCCCACCTGGAGATTATTAACCTCAAAGGTTAATGTGCAAATTTTGTCTAAAGATGAAACATCCCTGTACGGAAACATCCCTGGCCCAGCATCTGCAGAGCACAGGGAGTACATGAACTCATCAGAAATACGTACTGCTGGCCTCAGGGCCCTGGCAGGAATCAGCAGAGCTGTGCTCGTGAGAGTCCCGTGATGTGCACACACACAAATATCATCTAACAGTCTTGATCCAAGAGATCCCTCTGCAGTCCTGCACTGGAGGGAAGTCAATGGCTGAACATGTTTCCCCCATCCATCCCTGCCCCAGGCAGCAGCAGCTGTTTGAGGGATGCCTCCACTGGCCCTCAAGGGATGAGCAGCTGCTGTGACACTCCAGAGGGAGCTGGAGGCAGCAGCTCTTGGCACCTTCACCAGTGCAGGCTGGTGGGCTGAATTTTGGGGGTGCTGACTCTGACTGACAGCCCACCCCATGAGCAAAGCAGCATCATTTGTCACCCTGTGCCTGTCCCTTCCTTTTACAACCCCTTGGATCCTGCATGCTGCCATGCCCAGGACAGCTGTGCCAGAGCTGTTATTGCCACCCAGCTCTCTGTGGATGCCCAGGATGTGCCATTGCTCCAGGCTCCACTGCTCATCTCCATCAGTGGTAATGTGGGATGTAGGAGGGACAGAACTGCAAGGCCAGAGGGGCTGTAGTGGCATTAGTGGAGTCCTGGGGCTATTTTGAGACATAATAAACCTATTCCTGGGGATGATTAAAAGCACAGGTGAGCAAAGCAGGAGCTCCTGTCTGTCTGTTTGCTCTGGAGGAGGGAGGTCAGCCTGGGGGAGTGACCATGCCCCCACCAGCAGTGTCCCCACAGTGGAGGGATGTCCCCAGGGTGGCTACGGAGATCCCAATTGGAACTGTGGGCTTGCTGCCTGTCCAGCTGGCATCCAGGAGAGGAGCTGGTCTCTCTCAGGAAGCTGCCAGCTCTCCAGGACAGCGGTGGAGTGAGGCCAGAGGAAATCTCAGAAGGGAACCCTCCTCCCACTTCAACAGATAACATTGCCCTTAATGCTAGAGCTCTAAAAATAGCATAGGACTTTAGAGAAATATTGGGTGGCAAGGATTCCAAAGCTTCCCAGCACATCTGACATTTAATCCTCAATCCTTTGCCATTCAGTTCCCAGAAATCTTATAAATCCAACCACATCTGGGCAGGAGGCAATGGGGCTGCTCCTCCTCCCTTTTTCATAACTACAGGGGAAACTGAGGCACAAATCAGGCAGACTCACCCGGAGGTTCAGGAGGAGTTGGTGCTGGAGGCAGGATGAGTGCTTCAAGCCCTGCAGCCACGTTTTGGGGGGTGTGGGAGAAGCCTTTGTCAGGCACAGGCAGGAGCACTGCTGTCTCCAGGAGGGACAGAGCTCCTGCATGGGCTGATTTCTTCCAGGCACTTTATTTGGAGGAACCCAGTTTCACCACGAGGGCAGGAATATGTTCTATACAAGGTATTTATTAATTTTAACAGAGAAGGGACCTTTCCTCACACCCAGAAATCCCTTCTGATATGTCCATGCCATCTTTCCTCCTCCTGGTCACAGCCTGACCCCTGTTCTCACTGAGAGGGCAGAGCTGGCAGCCAGACCTACACACACCAGCTCCCAGGGCAGTGGCACAGCATGTGCCACCCAAGCCCATCCTCAGGGAGCTGAAGGGCAGTGGGTGGACTCACCAGCTCCCCACATATGGCACAGGGATCCCACCTACACACCATGCTCTGAGCCATGGGGGGAGGCAGCCCAAAGGCATCCTCCTCCTTCCCACTCTCTCGTGCTGTGGGAGTGCTTCTGTCCCACCCCAGGAGGGTTTGCAGCAGCCAGCCAAGGACAGGGGCTGTGGGTGACAGGAGAGCTGAGGGCTGCTGCCCACCTGGAACCCAGGGTGATGGGCACCCAGAGTGGCTCTGGCTGTCAGCCCTGCCGGGTGATACAGAAAGTGCAAAGCAAAGCATTCTCAGTGCCAGTTGGAGGTCTCCACGTGTGCCCCCAAAAACCAGGTTTACCCAGGGGCTTTGCATGGAAAATGAGGGTTGTGTTGTCCGTCAGTGAACAGGGCAGCAGCACTTGTACAAGGGACTTTGAGATGGTGCAAGTGAGGTGCAGGATTTGGGAGGTGGTGATGGACAGGCCAGGACAGGAAGATGGAGCCAACAACCAGTGCTCTCCCCTCGCCCTCTGCATCCCCTTCCAGCGTCCCCTGCAACTGCTTCACCCCAGCCCACCCACACCCTTCATGGTTCTGTGGTTTTTTTTGCTTATTTAGTTTGTTTTTAAACCCCATGGAGATCAAATTGTGACTTGGCAGCTGACAGAACTGGCCCTGCCGGGCTCCCCAAACCTAGCAAAGATCGTGAGAAGAGACCAGAGTGAAGTCCTGGGGTGAGCAAAGCCCTCCCTGCCCCTCTGGTGGCCCCCAGGGCGCTCACAGGGTGGCAGTGGGGTACTGAGCCCAGCCCACCTCCTTGTAGGCTGCTGTCACATGGGTGTAGATGAGGGTCTTCATCTTGGTCCAGGCTCCGTGTGCCTCCGGGGTGAAGTCGTTGGGGTATTCCTCAGCAATGACCTCCAGCATGACACCAGTGAGTTTCTGAGGGGAGGCAGGCAGCAGGCAAGGGGTTAATAGCTCTCCAGGGAGATGCTCACAGCAAATTTAGCTTTTCCCTATGAAAACACATGAATCCTGTTGCTGTCTGTGGGACACAGATGTCCTGGAGGTCTGCTGACACCCCTGGGAGCAGACAGGACAGGTCACCAGCCTGCCCAGGCAGCAGGGCAAAGACCCAGGCATGAGGAAGGAGCTGCTTGCAGTGTGAAGCATCTCCCCAGTCTAGGCACCTCAAATTATTTACAGGATCACAGAAGATTTCAAGTTGGAAGGGACCAATAAGGATCATCAAGTCCAACTCTTAAGTGAATGGCCACATGGGGATCAAACCTGTGATCTTGGTGTTATTAATAATTAGAGTCCCTGCTATTGTGCCTAATTTCCAGAAGAAGGGGGACACAGCCACAAACACGGACACAGCCAGGGGAGTTTCCCTGGGCAGGGGGAGGCACTGGGTGCTCTGGCCCTGGCTGTGTGGGGGGATGGTGGTCTGCACAGGACAGTGTCACAGTGGGACACTCCAGCTGTGTGGGGAGCAGCCCCCACACCCAGCCGAGCTTCTTCAGCCAAGGACAGGCAGCACCACTCACCAGAGCTCCCACTCCCCTGCCCTCTCCCTAAAGCAGCCCAGAGGTTATTGTGCTCCTATCCTTTACCTTAAAGTAGATGGGCTCCACTTTGTGCTTGAGGGCGTGGGCCTTGCCCACCAGGGCCAGGACAGAGGAGACCTTTTCAGAGTCGTTGAGGTTCTCCACCACAGTGTTGATGGCCCCCATGACTCTCCGAGCGTGCTTGCGCAGCTGCAAGCTCCTCTCCATCTCCAGTGGGTCGTCCATGTGCTTGAACTGGCTGAAGTACTGCTTGGCCGAGGGGAAGTTCACAAAAAACCTTCCAGAAAGAACAGACATGAAATGCCATCAGGAGGGGGAGAGCAGGCTGAGGGGTTAAAGCAAAGCACAGGGGATGGAGATGCTGGAAGCCAGCCCTATGTCTCACACAGCCAGTGCTGATTTTCCTATCAAATTCTCCAGGAGCTGCAGCATTCAGCTGTCTGTAAACCAGCAGGTTGATGCCTTTTTCCCAAATCCCATCTGCCACAAGGTCATCCCAGCTGGATATTAATTTTCAAAGCAGAAGCAAGACTGAGTTCTTGATGCCCAGAGATGCCACCCAGGCGTGCCAGATGCTGGATACGTGCCCATATATATCAAAACATCACATCCTGCCTCAGGGAGCTGCAGATGAGCACAAAAACCTCTCTTTATCCTATCCAGCCTCTTCTTGCCCCTCTTCCTTGCTACCATGGGCTTTATTTCTGCATTGCCACCCAGAACAGTCTCCCCTTGTCCAAGTTGCCCCACTCTTCATAGATCAGCCCCACCAGAGTCTCCAGTGGGACCCAAGACCTGAACTGATGTTACTGCTCATTTGTGACATTTTTCCCAGCACAAGGATACTCCAAAAACTCACCAGCCCCTCTGGAGGGGGAGCTGAGGATCCTCTTTTCTGCAAGATTAAATCAACCCCAATAAAATGCAGCTGAAAAAATGAAATGGTGGTCACAGCTTGTATGCTGAGCTCCCCAGGGAGGTGGAGGGCTGGAGAGGGCAGGGAGTTGAAGGGCATAAGGTAGCAAGGACCAGGGCTGGAGCCACCAATGCCAACACCACCCATGCCAGGATTGCAGCTGGGGCTGACACTTGAGTAACATTAACCACCCCCTTCCACCTAATTTATGCAGAAGAGCACCACGTCAGTGTTTGTTCCCTGCTTTCACCCAGCTCTCTCCCTCCTACGGGGCTCTCCCTGGCTCCTGGACTGGTGAAGGATGCTCAGGAGGCAGCAGAGTGCTCTCAGACTGTCCCCCATCATTCCTGGCTCCAGGCAGACCGCCTGCTCCCCTCCCTAACCCCCTTCTCAAGCTCTATCCCAAACCACAGGAACCTGAACCCATCTCACCTCTCTCTCCAACCATCACCACTACTCTCCAGAACCAGGTGGGATCCTCTTTCCCACTTACCACTCCATGAATAATCACAATATTGAGTACCAGACTCCTTTACCAGTTTGTTATCTTCCTTTCCCCCCCCTCCTTCCTTCCCCCGCTCCCTTGGCTTGTGAAAGCTTGGGGGCATTGCCAAGGAAGCGGCGTGAAGCAGCGCCTGGAGTGCACCACCACTTCTGTTGCTTCCCCAAGGCATCTGGGATTCATCAGATGGCCCAAAATAGGTTTTGGAGGTGTGAAGAGTGTGCAGCAGAAAGGGTGGGGGAGGAGGGAAGGTGGAAGGGGGAGACAAGGTGTTGCTTTTAAAACCCAGAGGGGATCCATGACAAAACTCCTCTTGTTGTTGTGCAGCCTCTTCCCCCCGGCACAGCTCCTCCTGACACATCTGGTCCCTGTCGGGAGAAATCACTCCCAGGCCTGGCTGTCTCCATCTCCTGCTGCCACAGAGAAGCTCAATCCTTCAACCCAGAGTTGTCAGAGAGGTACTGGGGTATGGAGCTGACCAGGGCTGCATGGATAACATCATTCCCAGGGTTTAAGACTTCTGCCCTGGGCATTTCCCCACAGAAAGGCAAATGCTCCACTTTGGTTTAATGGAACCACTTTTTCCAGCTGGACTCAGCATCCCTCTGCTCCCATCCCATCCTGCTGTTGCAGCTCCTGTCACCCAGCAGAGCCCTCCAGCTCCAGCCAGGATCATCCTGCTGCGGTCAGAGCTAAGGGTTTTACCATTCCTGCTGGTGGGTCTTTCTCCTCAACAGGCTCCCCCCAGGCACTGGGAGCAAGGGAAGTCACTGGAAGGGGGACCTGCTGCCCCAGCCAGGGGATGGCAGCTGCCAGGTGGTCCCTGCATGTCTCAGCCTCTGAACCCCAAACCTGGAAGCTCCCTGAAAAGCTGTATTTTATCTCAGCTGAAGGGCAGGATGTTCTGAAGGCGTGGGAAATTAGTTGAGAAAAATTCCTGGTCTGAACCAGGAAGGGAATAGCAAGGGAGGGACTGACCTCTGCATCACGAGATGTGATGTGTCCACCACAAGAGAAGGGCCAAAAGGAGACCCTGGGACCATCACCTTCACCTCTCCCCACTTTTGGCCAGATATTCCAGGAGCAAAGACTGGTTAAACCCTCAAAACACCCCAACCTGTGTGAGACCAGACCAATGAAGGATCCCAATCCTTGGTTTCCAACCTTTCCCTGCTTTGCAGACCCTCAGGCTGATGCCCCCATGGGAGCTGAGCCCAGCAGCTTTCCCAGAGCATCTGCTATCAGGACAGCAGCAGTGCTGGGGATGTAAAACCAGCACACCCTCAGCTCATGTGTTCAATCCTGTGCTTGCTGGATTTCTTTGGTGGAGAGCTGAAACAGAGGAGCCCTAGAACATCTTCACTTCAAGCAAAGCCATGGATGGCCAGAGACCTGCAGCCACCTCTCCTTGGAGAGCAGGAGGTGCCTGCAGCAAGAACTTCTGCCTGGAGCAAATATTTGAGCTGTCACACCACAAAGAAGGGGGAAGGAGGTTCACTCAGTGCTAGTTGTTAATAAACAGAGAAGATTAATTTAACACAAAGGTTAAATATAACCAGAGGAAAGGAGAAAAAAAAAGAAATAAAATAACTCTAACAACAGTGAATTAGAAGAGGTGTCAGTTGGGATTTTTCCATCTACAGAAAATTTTGAGAGTTCAAACCTCTTGGGCTCTGGAAGTTTTTTGGATCATTATGTGTCTGCATGTGTGGTTTGGGCTTTTTTTCTCCATCAGAGTCATTAAAAGATGATATTTACCATTGCATATCACACAAAATGATGATTGATAGGAACCAGATGCCTGCATACGATCTCATTAAATTTGTTTTTAAGCGATTCCATTCTCCACCCGCTAATTTGTACTCTGCCAGCTACATCTGCACCCAGCGGACAGGATGTCAGGATTGCTTTTCCTCTCTCTTTTGCCCTTATAACAACTTTAAGGACACAACCATTCCCAGTAGCAGAGCCAAAGGAAATAATTAAGGTGCAAAACCACTGCAGTTACTGGAAACCTGTTTTCTGTTAGGGAGGAGTGGCATCTCCTCCATCTCCCCCACCTTCCTCCCTCTCCCCAGAGCATGCAGAGCAAATCCTGCGTGGAAGAAACCTCCAAACCCAGCCACCTCCTTGCCTCCCCAGCTGGAAAGAGGACACCTGGATGCTGCCTGGTCCCCCCAAGCACCTAAACCCGTGATACTTCACTTCTCCTGTTTGCAAACTGTGGAGTGAAAATGCTCATGAGCCCTCAGATCTGCTGGGAGACTTCAGCTGAACACCCAGCCAGCACTTAGAGACTGCTTTTTTTTCTCGATTTCCACAGAACCATTTAGGTCGGAAGATGCCTTTAAGATCACCAAGCCCACCACTAAAACACGTCCCTGAGTGCCACATCTACACATCTCTTAAATCCCTCCAGGGTTGGTGACTCAACCTACCAATGCTTTCATGTTTTCTCTCGCCTCGTCCCTCTACGTGGGAGAAACTCTAAGGCAGCCTGGAGCCTCTCATGTCCCTTTTCAAACCTCTCCTTCCAGCTCCTCTCTGGGGTGCCTACAAAGCAGCTGATAATGGGTAGGCAGGTGGTGTGTGATGCTGCTATTTATTATGCCGAGGGCTGTATCACCGCTTTGCCCGCATGTTTCCCCTGCTCCTCCCAGCCACCTGTAGCCCATCATCCCCTTTCCAAGTTGGGGAAAGGCTGCTGGGTGCTGCCTGGGTGTTTACCCAGCCCAGGGTGAGGAAGGTCTCAGCTGTGTCAACGCCACAGCTCAGCAAGACAAAAAAAGGCAAATCTAATGAGTAAGAAGAGGATGGTGCCTGTCTGCTCCCGTGTCCTCTCTCTGAAAGCTCCTGGACAGGTGGAGATGGTGGTGGGCAACATATCCAGCTCTGTCATGGGAGGGCTGGAGGGAAAAGGGCCAAGCCCCCCATCCACACACTAATGCTAAATTCAGCTCCTACAGCTGTGAGAAACGTGTAGCTGGCCTTCCTCCAGGTGAAGCCCACATCTGGATGCAAATCCTTGGAAGCAGAATCCAGCCAACACTGAACCGTGCTCGGAGGCTGTAATGCCCCAATGCCCAAGGCAGAGGGACTGGGACATCCCAGTGAGGCTGGGAGTGAACTCAGCAGCAAAGATTCCACCAAATATATTTGGACATGAGCTAGAAATTCCCAGGGGCATGTCCTGTTCACTTCTGTGTGCACAACTCACACCTCCACATCCTCATTGCTGTTGTTTTCCCCTACCACATGTATAGATTCAGCCCAAAGCCTCTTGGCTGCATGGATGAGCCTTTAGGGTAGGGGTAAGGACAGCTTTCACGGGAGAATTGAATTAACATCACCAAAGCTTCTTTCCCACGTGTCTCTGGACACCTACATCCCTTGGAGCTGGAAGAAGACCCCTGGCTGGGTAGAGAGGTGGATAACAAGGGCATAGTCCATGTTCCACTAAAACTGAACCTGTGTGCTGCTGGTGTCCATCACCACCTCTCCCACCCATCGCTGCCTCGGCGACTCCCAGCAGCCCCGGCTCAGCCTCGCCCGTGCTCGGGCAGGATTCCATCCAGCCGGCATTCTGCATTCCCCAGGCATCCTCAGCGCTGCCAGCCCGGCCAGGGCTGTCCTGACATTTCCCTGCTGTTAATGAGCCCTGAAGCTCCGCAGGCGAGCGCTCGCCCGGGCGCGCCCCGCTCCGCCGCAGCCGCATCATTAACAGGCTCGGCTGGCACAGCCCAGCCTCGGCCCTCGCCCTCTGCTCGGGAGGAGAGATTGTCACCGCTGCTACCGACCCATCCTTAGCCACAGCCAGCGAAACTGTCCGGGGAAACTGCTCGCCCTCTGTGCCTTTGCTTGCCTCGGTCACGGATGTCCTTGCAGCTCTTGGGGTGTGAGCGGGATTTTTCTACCCCCACGTGGCTTGCAAGTGATGTAAGGGCAGCACAGGGACAGGGGACAAGGGAGAGGCTCTTCTCTGGACATCTCCAAGGTCATGGCTGGTGCGGGATGTGCCACAGGGATCGTCACATAACTGCCTTGGCCATGGAGAAGCCAAAAGGGCTGGTCCTGGGAGCTGTGATTCAGAGACAACACAGTTGTAGGAGACGGGGCTGTTTTGAGACTGAGCTTATTAAACCCTCACTCGCCCCCTCACTGCTCATGGAGTGGTTGTTAGATTGGGAAATGTCCCTTTTGCGTGCCTGTGCCAGCAGAGCAGAGTCCTGCTGCTCTCTGGCTCTCCTCATCCTCACAAAAACATCTCCCCAGCTTGACCACAACCATTCATGAGCGTGGGACAGGGACACTGCTGCTGGTCTGTTCACTGAGCCCTTTTCAAAGAGAGATATTGCATCTCTCTGAGCCACTTTGCCCTGAAATGTGTCCTCCATCAGCCGGGAACGGATCCTTTCCCTATGGACACCTCTGCAAAACACATCTTTGCTTTGGGGGTAGCTGCAAAATCACTTCTTTAAAGGCCATTTTTTGGGTAGATTCAACCCGTACCTTTTTGATTCAGCCAGGGAAAAAAAAAAGTTTTCTGCATTGCCAGACTCATTACTCAGATTTTTTGCTATTTTAACCGTGAGCTCACAATAACGTCTGGCATCCAAGGAGTGCTTTCATATTTTAAAGCTCTTCGCAAACTTCTCTGAATCCAGGTGTTTGCTCAGACTAAGCAGCCATTGAAATCCAGGGGCCTGATCCTGCATTGGCAAACCTTTTGCTTCCCCATCTACACCTCTTGAGGGGGAAAGAGCACATCAGGAGTGATGGAGAAGATGGAAATTTGGAAAGAAATTTGGAAAGCTGATGGCTTTGAAGCGCAGACAGAGGGAACAGTGATGGAGAAACCCTGTGAAGGAGGCACAGTCTGTGGTGGCTGAGCCAGGTTGTGTTGCCTGCACTTGGCATGGCATTAACATTTGGTCCAGATTCTCCTGGAATCTAATAGAAACTGTCCCTGGGTTTTATCCCCTGATGGAATCCATAAAGTTTTGTGGTCTCAGATCTGTGGCTATGGTACGTGTGTGTGGGTGTGGGAGCGAGTGTGTGTGCTAGCTGGGACAGGCTGTGGTTTTAGCCCTGAGGTACTGGGTTTAGTTGGGGTCTGCAGAGGAGAGAGGGTCCCAAACCTCCTCTGATGTTTACCCCTGGGTGCTCTCAGCCCCTGTGTGCTGTGGAGGGCTGAGCTACCCTGGGTGTTTGCATCCCCCAGCTCTGTCTCACACTATTGCCAATAAACTATTGGAAGGAAAAAAGGGAGACCCCGGGAAGGGGCAGCCACATGCTGGAGGGCTCCTGCACTGTACAGCGAGGGCTAATGCAGGTTCTGAAGGCTGCCCTGCTCTCCTGTGAGCTCTGTGGTGAGGGAGGGTTCAAAAAGGACTGATTCCTAAATAACAGATGGGGAAACTGAGGTGCAGCAACGAGCCTGGGGGCATGGGGAGACTACGGAAGAGCTCCAGCCCAGGGCTCCCAGCTGACCCACTTGGGAAGCACTCAGCCAGGAGGTACAGCCCCAGAAGAGCAGCTCCAGGCTCCAGCTCCAGCCCCAACTCCCGCTCCAGCAAGGGTTAAGGCAGCTGTGAGATGGAGCCTGCAGGGGCCCCTGAGCTCCCAAGGAGGAAGATGAGCGTGGCGAGGAGACTTTGCTTCCTCCGGGGCCAGGCTCCCCACCGAGGAAATTGTCAATTAGCGACATAGTTTTAACCACAGAGCCCAGATTCCCAGGATCCGGTGGCTGCTCAGCCGTAGCCCCCATTATTCTTGTTTGTGTCCCCTGGGGTGCCACAACTCTGTGAGATCAGGGACCCATCATGCTAGGGCGGGACCCTAGGGGTTTGATGTGGGTTCAAGCACCGGCAGCAGCCACGAGGGATGGGAACATGATGCCCAGCTCTGTGCCTCAGTTTCCCCATCTGCAAAGCCTGGAAAGGCTGGGGGTGGAGGGGTGGGATGCTGGTTAGGGACAGAGGGAGCTGGGTCGGGTTCCTGCAGGATGGCAGCACTGCAGACCCCCCCATCACTGCCTTTTGGCATTGCTGCCTCCCTGCCTCCACCCCTGGGGCACTGAATCAGGCCCCACATTAATTTCAGTGGTGCTGCAACCCCCCAGCCCTTCCCACACGGGAAAATGTGATTCCCTGCCCTCAGCAGTTCTGAAGGGATGGAGAGAGGATGGAGCAGGTAAGCGGGGAGAGACCCTGTGCCACCAGACACAGCCAAGTCCCTGGTCACAGCCCCAGCCACAAAGGTGCTGACAGATTTACCTGCTCTCGCCACTCTGCCCGTGCGGGTTGCACCAAAGGGGGGTCCACAGCCACGCATGCCCTTTCCCTCCCCTTGGCCACACCTGTACAAACCCCTTTCTGCCTCAGTTTCCCTAGCGAGGTGAGCAGGAATCCCAGCAGGCACTGGTGAAACAGAGGCTGACTGGGGCAGCTCCCAGCCCCCGGCACGTTGTGTGTGTGTGCCCACCCAAAATGTGCAGGGCGGGTCACCTCTCACCGACCCCACCAGCAGCCACCCACTGCCCCCTCCCCAGCCCCGACCTCTGGAGCTGCTGAATCATGTCTTGGGAAGTGGCTGCAGCCGGCCCGTGCTCCCGGCGGCCTCCACGCATGACCCACTTCTGCCGGCGGCTGCTGCCAGCTGTGAGCACAGCTGGAGGAGCGGCAGCGCCGCTCGGTGCTCCCGGCCCCGGCCAGGGCTGCCCTGCTTTCGCCCGGCACGTGCTTCCTCTGGGAGCTCAGGTGCAGCTCGGAGCTGGCAGCAGCAGGGCTCAGAGCAGCAGCGCAAAGGCATCTTTGGGGACAGGGTTTGTGACCAGGCTGTGCCATGCCGGGGCAGGCGGATGTGCTGCTCCAGCCGGTACCGCTGGAGCGGATGGTACCTCTCCCGAATTGCATCGCTATCCCCAGGGCCATGCACAAGGCCAGAGCTCACTTTAAGCATCCCAGGGAAGCTCTGGCTGAGGGAGCAGGTGGTGGGTTTAGCTGGGATGTGCCAGGGCACGTGCCATGACTAAGGATGTAAAGGCTCCCAAAGAGCCAGCGTTCACCCTAGCCGGCAGTTCTGTCTTGCCCTGTTGTCACAGCAGGAGAAAACCTTCGACTCTGCCTGGATTAAAAAAAGACCCAAACTGGACCAAAAACTTCTGCTGGGAAAGTTTGAGTTGGGACCAGAGCTCAGCCACCTGGTCCCCGCTGCCACATCTCGATTCCTCTTGTGCCCAGCCCTACTCCAAGCACCATGGGGACTCCAAAAGCAATGAATTGCCCCGGGTGAATCCCCCATGGCCTTGCCATGAGTCCCTCGGTGCCAACCATGGGCACACAGCCACCCTCCCTGTGTCTGTGGGCAGTGGGCACCTGGAAGTGCTGGCACATGGGGGCCATGGCATGACCCAGATGCTGGGCAAGGGGCTGGCCGTGCATGGCTGGTGGCCAAGCCCTGAGCTGAACCTCATGGGATGGAGCTGAGGGGAATCATGTAGCCCCCAGATCTCTGCCGTTTCTGCTTCAAACCCAGCCTAGTTAGGTTTGGGGTCCCCAGCCATGGAGCTGTCACACCTCCTGAGAGCCCTGACTGCCTACACGGAGTGGGGGCTGTGGGAGAATGGGCTTAGCCATCAGCAGGCTCTGAGAGAAGGAAATGTCAGTGAAGGAGCCAGAGAGGGGGCTCCAATGTAATTTTGGAATCTGCAGAGGGGTCTTGGTAAGAAAATCCCATTGCAGTGCTGGCAGCGAGCCTGGAGGGGAGCTGGCTCTGCTCATTGTGATGACCAGGGAGGCTCTGCTCCCTGCAGACCCTGTGGGCTCATGGCTTTAGCTCAGTCAGCTGGAAAACTTTCAGGTGCTTATGAATAAACAGCACATCCATCCAAGGGGTTCCCTGCACACCCACAGCTCCCTGCTGCAGGAGAAAATGGGAAGGACACAACCCAGTCTCAGGTCTCCTACCTGGGGTGCCTGGTGTTCGGTCCAGGTGGGAGTCTGACAGGGACATCCCAGCATTCCTGACCCCAGGGATGAGTGGTGTGGCTCTCTGGACAGGATCTTTGCCAATAACTCGTTGCAGGCATCTCGCCTGCCCCTCTCCTTGCCCTGCCCGTCCTCCCATCCCTTCTTTAGCAAGGGAAACGGCCTGTTGGTGCCCTACCCCACTGATATCCCAAACTCCCAGTGCCAGTGGGACCCTGTGGGATTTCCACTTGGCTCTTTCCCGGTGTACCTGGGTATGGCTTTTCTCCCAGAGAACACAAGAACCCCCGCCTGCCTCTGCTCCCCACCTCCAGAGCATCTCCCCTGCTCTGGTTGCAGGTGCAGAGCTTTGAGCTGCTGTCTGTGCCCCATTGCCATCGGGAGATGCTCTGCGCCCCCTCCCAGGGCTGCTGTCCCCCCCTGCCCTCCTCTCCCTCCTGTGCCCCCCACAGCCCCCTTCCACCGCCAACTTCAGCGCTCTCCTTCCCGCCGACGCTGCCGCCGGAGGGACAGATGGTGCCCTCGGAGACACACCTGCTTGGGTTTTATCTTGGCTCCCAACTTGCATTATTTCACCCGCCAGCCTGCTACGGGCCCGTGCCATCCGCACGCCGCTCCTCGGGGGGGCCAAAAACCCCAGAGCCCCAACCCACCCGAAGCCGGGGCTGGGCTCCCCCCACCTCCGCCGCCCCCCAGCCCCGGCCGCAGGTTAAGGTGACCTTTGCATGGAAGCAGCTTCCCCCAAAGTCGCCGGCAAGGCTCCCCCCGCTCCCCCCGCCGCTGCCACCCGGCTCAAAGGTGTGGGAATCCGAGGAGCGCTGTGAATCCCTCCCTGCTCCCAGGCAGCAAATACACCCAGCCAGCTCCCCACTCGCTGTCATTCATCTCCACTCAGTTCTATATATTGTTCTGCCTCTTTCTCAGCTATATAGAGATTCGCTTGAATTTGCTGCTTCCTTTTTTCTGGTTTGTTTTTTAAATACCTGATGAGTATGGAGACCCCAACGTCCTCGCAGTTTGCATATACTCTGCTCCATATCTCTTGAATAACCTTTTTTTCTGCGTCTGAAATCTCTTCACTTCTTTCCCATCTCTCAATCTCCATTTCTCCCTGGACTTTCTCCATGAAAAACAGCCGGCAGGATCCTCCGGGAAGCCAGGAGGAGATAAAGAGAGATGTGTGTGAGCGGCTATATCCTGCGAGAGGAGACAAGGTGTTTGCTCGGCGGCTCTGCGACGTGTGGATGTGGATGTGTGTGTGTGTGAGTGTGAGTGCAGCTGCCTGTCAGCGTGTTTAGATATGGAATTTAAAAAATATCCCGGAGGAATGATGCATGCGATTAGATTTGAGATCTCCTAGTGCTGTCCATGGCTGTAGTTAGCTTCAGCTCGCCTCGGATGTGTGTGGCTGACTGATGAGGAACTGCCTAAAAGTAAAATATTCAAAGGCATTGCAAGACCAGCCTCTTCACCAATGTGTGAACGTGAGCTCACTTTCTCCCTCTCTCCTCCTCTCTCCCACTCCTCCCTCCTTTCCTTTTTTTTTTTCCTCCCTGAAAGGGAGGGATGAGAGAGATGTTCTGGGCAACATCAGGACGGGGCTGGCGGGGGGAGGTAGTGCTTGAAGTTTTCTCTCCAGCCCTTTGTAAACAGCTCAGAGGAAATTCAGAATACAGAGTGCCGAGTTAAAGTTAGCCCAGCCGCTGTCTGCGCCGAGTTCTGCCCCGGCTCTGCTCTTCGCACTCCCTGATTTTGCAGGAGGTGATATTTGGAAGGACAGACCCCTCACCTCCAAGAAGACAGCCGGGTCGAGAGGGGAGCACGAGGCTTCCCCACTGCGAGAATCTCTCTGCTCCCCAAAAGAGATCATTGTCTGTCCCACGGGGACTTTCTAAATGCTGAGAAATTTATCTCCCTTCTTGTGGCAGGACCCAGCTGAAAGGGATCCAGAGTCAAGGCACTTGTGAAATGAAGGTATTATTGATAATCGCATGGCTCCTGGCAGCGCCTTGGAGGGAACACCTCCACTCCAGGCATCCCGCCGCCTTCGTGGGTGTGCTTTTGGGGCTGCTTTTACCCAAATGCCATTCCCAGCTCCCTGACAATCCGGCATGTTAAACCCACAGCTCAGTCCATTGCACAGAGAGCAGGAAAATCCTACGGAGACTTGTAATAACCGCGAGTCCCCCAGGGGGGGATCGGAGACCGGAGAGCAGCGGCTGTGCCCCGCCGCCTCCCGCACCGCTGCGCACCCTGCCCGGGCGGACACACGGACACACGGACACGGGCTGCGGTGCCGCTCTGACAGGCTGGGGGGTAGCTGAGCCCCTTGAGGGGCTGGAACTTTGTTATTGCAGAGCTGTGGAGGCTTTTTGCTGTATTTCTCCTTCAATCCAGCCTCGGCCAGCTCCCCATTAGCAGCCACCAAACTGGTGGTGTCAGCAAATTTGCTCTTGCAGAGCTAATGAGAGCTGGTGGAGAAGATGCTGCCCACAGATCCCCCACTGTGGGTCCCCCAGGGAACATGTGCTGGGACAGACTGGGAGCCCTACGCATCCCTGAACCCCTTGGCTCGAGAGCAAAGCTCAGCTGCAAGCTGCTGAACCCAGCAGTGTGACAACAGAGCAGTGTGGCCAGCCTGACCCGGCCAGAGGTCAGGAATTGCTCAATAACACCACCACCATCTGTTGAATCATCAGATCTTCACCAAGTTTGGATTTGCCTTGTGCCCATTAGCCACTGGGATGAGCAGCCATGAGCCCCAGCTCAAACTTTAACTACAATGGTGGTCACCAGGCAGCAGAGAAACCCCTCTGGAGCTGGTATGGCACAGCCAAGCTTATCACCTCCCCTTGAGGCACAGGGGAAGAGATATTTTAGGCTTAGCTTAAACCCAGAGACACTCAGCTTAAACCCAGAGCAAAATTGCAATGCAGTGCAAGTGCTTTCAGAAAGGGGAAAAATCAAATACTGACCAATGTGAACACTGGGAGGATAATCTGGGTCGATCATTGGTTATCACTTGCTGTGTGTTTAAAGAAAAGAAATCTTTAAGCTTTTGTACCTGGTGTCTTAGTCCACCCTGGGCTCACAGCCTGGCATGTGGTTCCTGGGTGCAGCAGGTGCTTTTCCTCACTCCCTGGCACCTGGAGTCAAAATGTCTGGGCTAAAAAGTCTGGGCTCAAAAGTCTCCATTTAGAAATATTAAAATATTAGAAAACATTAGAAAAGTAAGTGAGAAATCCCCCAGCCTTTTCCAGTTTTCTGCCTCTCTCTCTGGGCTCATCACTTCTGGCCCTGGCAGCAGCCCAGCCCCATTCCCATGTGCCATCCTGCTCCTCAAAAGGGGATGGGGAGTAAAGCAGTGGTGATTCTCTGCTGCCTCGAAATCCCAAATGCTCCCAACAGCCCTGCATTTCTGTGTCTCGTCCCAGACGTGGGACATAAATCAAGGGCAGGAGTGCAGCACACGCTGTCACGTGCCTGCCACCCGTTTCCATGGTTTCCCATGACTGTTGCTCTCAAGGGCTTGGGGTTAGGAGGCGACTGGTTCCAGAAGGAGAAAGATGCTGTGTTGACACCATTGCTGCCTGCTGGCCCAGAGGGCAGCTCAGCACGGTGCCTGCTGCTCAGACAGGGCAGTCCAGGACCATGGGGCTCAGGGAGGGCGGCAGAGAATGACTAGGATGGGGTCAGCCTGCATAATCCATACTGAAGAAATAAATCCACCTCTCTCAGATCCTGATTCAACACCCTGATCCCTCTCCCCTCACCAGCTGAGCATCACAGCCCTTCTGCTTTCCATCTCCTGTCCCTGTGATGGGGTGACACCATGGTGCCCTGTCCTAGCTGAGCCTGAGCCTGCTTCTCTCAGAGCTTCTGCACAGCAGGAAGAGATCAAGTGCTTGTTCAATCCATCCTCCCTCCCGGCTGCAGAAGGCGAGGATGGGTTTCCAGGCCCTCCAAGCCTCTGCTTGTGGCATGCCATGTTCCTGAGGGGTCTGTACCCCCCTGCCGACCGCTTCTCCCACTCCTCCCGTCCCCTCCCACGTTTCTTCTCCTCCTCTCATGTGCTGGGTGCAATGAGAAATGTACTTGGCTCCTAATCCTTGAGTGGGAGGTGAAGGCAGAAAAACCCAAGACTTCAGCTCCACGGCGTGTGGGATGTGGATGATGGCACATCCCCACCTTTGACTTCTCCACTGTCTCTGGGGTGAAGGCAGACACCCCAAATCCAGACCTTTGGCTCTGAGTCCACCCTTCTTGGTGCATGGGGACAGCCTTGTTATTGGGTTCCTGGAGAATAACAGGTCACTTCTTGTGTCCCTTGCAATGTCAGCTCCCTGGGACCTTCTGACAAACACCATTACTTGGGGTGGTCCCAGGAAGACACCACAGGAGATCCATCAGGGAGTGCTTTGGGAAGGAGCTGCAGGAGCTGCCCCAAGGTCTTGGTGCTGGTGGGATTCCAGGGGTGCAGTGAAGATCCCTTCCCCAGACCCTCAAGACACTAACCTGGCCAGAACAGGAGCAGCCCTGGGATTCTGGGTGGAATAAGGCTGAAGGCACCAGTGTGGTTCATGCCAGCCTGGGTGTTCCTCCTTCATTCTCCTCCAAGAGCTACTCTGGGCTGCTGCAGTACCTGACCTGGAGACATTGGATTGTCACCCTGACCTTTGCTGAAGCAAAGCTTCTGGTTGCCAGCCCAGCTCACGCAGAAATGCCCTCAGCAGGCCAGGCCTCTCTCTCCCTTTTCCTAATCCAGCCCTGCTGCCAACTGCAAAGCCTCAGCCTGAAAAGGAATAACAAGATTTTAGGAAATGGCTTTGCAGTGCTGCTACCCAGAGAGGGAAGGATTTAGCCTAAAGCCTGTACAAATGCTCTGTGCTTATTGCAGGTTTCCTTCCCCCAGCTTCTCTGATCCCAGGAGACCCGTGTGCAATCCTGATGCTCCAGTTCTGTGCCAGCAGTACCTGTGGCCTGAGCCATCTCTGCAGGATCAGGCTGGAGGACAAAAGGGGCTGCAGGCAGCAGGACCCCCCCAGACCCAGCTGGGGCTGAGTTGTTGCCTGAATCTCCATCCCAAGGCGGGGGTGATCCCAGTTTAATCATGCAGTCATTGCCAACATTGCTGGAAGGCTTGGTCACCGATTTACTTGGAAAGACCTGAGATACCAAGAAGCTGGGATTTCCTCAGGTATGTCTTCAGCCTGGCTGGGAAGAGATGTGCCAGGGAAGTGACAATGATGGGAGCTGCTGTCCCCTCCCAGCCCTGGGAGCTCTGTGATACCTGGGCTGTGGTGAGGGGCAAAGCTGGGAGCAGACATTGCCTTGCTGATGGAATCCAGACTGCAGGCAGTGCTCCAGGAGCTGGGGGGAATGTGCTTAAAGAACCAGGCCCTTCTTACATGGGAACAGGGCTCCTCTGCTCTGGGCTTCAAGTCCAACAAACGTGGCTTTATGCAGATTGAGGTGCCACCTTCAAACAAACCTTCCAGTGGGACCCTGCCCCAAGCCCCCAGCTCCCAGAGAGACCACAAACCCTGCAGCCACTCCAATCTCAGCTCAGCACCCCCATGTGTGGGAGCAGGGAGGTGTGGGGACAGCAGCAGCACTGAGGTGATGCTTGGGAAGGGAGTTTGGGATGAAGACCCTTGGCAGCAGCAGGCAGGGTGGAGGCACTGGGTGTAATGGGAAAAGAACAACCTCCTCATGACCTTAAACCTTATGACAATTTTTCTGGTTTCCTCCCCCAAAAATCCCTACCAACCCACACAATCTAAAAACCCCCAAGGATTAGGAAATCCAAGAGAATAGGAAGAAAGGAGCCCTGGAAGAGGGGCTGGTGCTGCCTAGGGCTCTCTGTCAGGACAGGGCAGGGCAGGGTGAGACGCTGCTAAGACAACCCCAGAAAACACTCCCAACTCAGACCAACCTGTTCCTGAACCCGGAATGTTGCAAAAGCTCCCAGTTCCATACTGGGGTTTGAAGAAACTGAAACCTTGTTATACAGCTGGGAGAGATGAAGCAAGAGACACTCAGAAAGCAGATGAGAGATCCAGAACCACAGGACTTCATGAACAAGGCATTAGTCAGCTAGTAAACTTCCCCAGATCCTGACCAGCCTCTGGTGTCACCACCTTCCTCTTCACCCCCCGTGCCCCCCTGGAGCACAGCCCCTGTCACTGCCAGACCCTTCAGTGGTAAGTAAGGGTAACAGGGTTATTGGGAAACAAGTCCACACTTCCAAACTGATTCTCTTTGCTGCTCTTTTCCTTCCTAAGCTGGTCTGAGCATGGGGTTGCTCAAGAAAGCCAGTAAGCTAATATATTCATATCATCTCACATTTGGTGCCAGGACATGAAGTAAACACCGTCAGGGACTTCGCTCTGGTTCAAAGACAAGCCCTGATTCTTATTCTGATCACATTATCCATGCTCCTTGTACAGCTTCATTGATTCATATCTTAAAAAGAAAAGCCTTCAAAACCCATTGTCTGCCCTGTCATTCCAGCCCTGCTCTCAAGGGCCAGGGCAAGAAGCATTAACTAATCTGCTCACATTACCTTGCCTCTGAACCAAGCACCTCTCAGCATCACTCAAGAGTGTTTAGAGGTGATACGTTCCCGCACGAGGGGCGAGCTTTGGCTGCCAAGGTCACCCAATGACCTCAGTGCCAAAGTCAATCAATTCCAGAAGATGTGTTTTGCGTTACAGAGGTCACCCAAGTGAGTGCAGAGGCCAGCACTCACTCAGGTGCTGACTGATACTCAGGCATTGCTCCCTGCACCAGGCTGCCTTTCACAGTTTGATGGTGCCCTGTTTGGTTAGAGAGAGCTGTGTGGTTATAAGCAAGCAGAAGGAAAAAACGTGGGGCCTTAGGCAGCATCTGGGGCGCAAGAATGGGGACTTTGCTGGTGTCAGCCTGGCTGGATCTTGGCGAGGTGAGAGGGGTTCACAAGCAGCAATGTCCTCCCAGGGATTACGAAAGCCAGGCTGCTGATTGCCAGGGAAAAGAAGGTCCTTCAGCCCCTTGGGCTTCAGCTCAGCCAGAAGCCGCAGTTTATTTGGCTCCAGCGACTTCCCAGCATACCGGCCCATGCTCCTGCGGGCTCAGTGTGCTCCGGGGCTGCTGGCTGGGACAGGGGCTTGGCCACCCCAGTGCTCCCCAGTGCCTTGCTTAAGGCAGCTCCGCACCCTCCGTCCGGCCTGACTTACACTCAGGAAGGAATTATTCACTCTTGTCTCCATCTGGCTGCATGACACACTTGGGATGTTTCTTCCAGTACTCTCACAAAGGTTTCCCATCCTGCCGGTGCCAGTAATGAGGCCAGGTCCATCCCCTTTGCTCCCAGCTGACCTCCAAGTTCAGGAATGGGGACTGTTTACTGGATAGCCTTAGAGGAATTTGGTTTTACTGACATTTCAAGTGCTGCTTGAGGCTTGTTTTCAGGGCTTGGAGTACTTTGAGAGGATATGTCCACCAGAAGAGAATTAACCATAGCTGCTCTAGGCCCCTGCCATGGCTGGACTTAGGGGGCATCTCTGGCCTTGGCTGGATGGAGATGGAAAGCCAGGCTTCCTGGAAAGCTCAGTTCTGCTTTCTTTCAGACCCAACCGCATAACGAACCCAGACTTCTCTAGGTTGCTTAGATGTGGTTCTGATTTCAAAACCCTTTTGCAGGAGGAAGCTGTTTTCTGTCTGAGTTATGGGAATGCCCAGATTGGGGCTTTTCTCAGCTGTCTTGCTGAGGCCAATGTCCATCCCTTGTCAGGCCCTGTCTCATGCCCAGGGGACAAAATGGAGCTGGGCATGGGGAGAACCCTCAGGGTTGCGTAAACAGCCCCAAAGGGAGACAAATCCCAACTTTGGTGAGCACCAGTGTTAGACTCCTTGGATGACAGCCCATTGCCATGGTGTCCACATGGGACAGGCAGTGCTGGGAGTGAGGGAAGAGAGCATTCACTGGAGGAGCCTCATGGCAAAACCTCACCTGGGGGTGAAACCCCACAGCTAGAGTCTTCAGCTCCCTGGCTGCTCCAGGGCTCTTCCCCAGGTCAGCACCATCACCACCATCAAGCCCACCCACAGATCTGCATGGCACACACAGCTGTCTTCCCCCTGCCCCTCCTGCACAGGTGCTTCCCAGTTGTTCTCTTTAACCTAAACCCACAAAGTCACTGCAGAACATGTTCTGCTTTGCAAAGGGCTGAGCTGGGACAGGATGTGTGAAGGCAATTCACTGCCCATGGAGCTTAGGGTGGAGGGAAAGGCTTCGCTGGCAGGAGAATGGGATGGGCAAGGAGATCTGGGGGAGAGCACAGGGCCAGAGCAGCACTGTGAAGAAAGGTGTGTGTGCTGCTGAGCCATGGGAGAGCAGGGAGGAGGAGGCAAACCCAGCCCGGGTGAGGGAAGGATGCAGACAAGGTCTTGGGATCAGCTGGCTGAGACGAGCCCATGGGGAATTACAGGCAGGTCTGAGCCTGTCAGATTACTGGAGCCAGGAAGGGGGGGAGCGGGTTGAGGCAGGTCTGCCAGGAGGAGGGATGGAGGAGCTGGAGGGAAAGAGAGGAGCAGGGAAAGGTGGGCACAGAGGAGAGGGAGGCACGTGGGAAAGGGGGGAGAAGAGGGGAGTACCCAGCCCTGGTGGTGTGGGGCTGGTGGGCGCAGGAACACATGGGTGTGCCATGAGTTGGGAACTGGCCTGGTCCATGGCATGTCACCCCCAGCACTCACCTGGCCAAGGTGCAGGGCTGGGGCCTGCCAGGACAGGAGCACCACACACCAAAACCAATTAAATGCTCAAGGGGTCACTGACCAGCTCTGGGGCTCCCCCCCATCCAGAGGTCAGAGGAGAGCGTCCTCATTTGCTGCTTCTTAAATACATCTGATCCTGCCTTAAGTCCTCCTAAGACCTTCCCTGAGAGCTTTCAGGTGGCTGCTGAGGAGATGTGCCCATGAGCTGGAGTGACAGGCCGGCCAGGCACGGGTGACAGCCCTGGGCTGAGCAGTGCCTCCAGAGGGATGTGAAGGGCTGTGGGCACTGGTGGTGATGGAGGAAGCGCCATGTGCACCACCATCCTGATCCTGGGTCCACTGGTCCTCCTGCTGCGGCGCCGCTTCTGCAACAAAGTTGAACCGTACGTCCTCTCCTGTTCCCCTCCTGTCCCCTCAGGGCTCTGGGGCTGGGGATGGAAGGGTGAGGGGAGGCCCTGGGGTGGAGGATCTCACTCCTCAACCTATGTCATGTTCATGGAGATGTTTGGGTTCCTTCTGGTTTTGGTTCTCTGAATGACACAGGAGACATTCGCTCGAGCTGGGTAGAGAGGAGCCTTCTGTGATGTGCGGTCACCTCCTCTCTGATGTGCCAGTGCCAATAAGGAGGAAATGAAGGACTGGTCCTCCTGTTTGTCTGGTGCAAAGGGCCAGGGATGAACCACTGGGATGCTTTTACATGCACTGATCAAGGTGTTTCCCAAATGGAGCAGTCCTGCAGCCTGGCTGCCTGCCTGTCTTCATGCCTTGGCTTGGGAGGAGATTGAGCAGTGATTTCAGCTGTGGGGACATCACCAGGCTGACACTCAACGGGTGTTAAACAGCCCTGGGGAGGTCCCGCTCCATCTTTATGGTTCCGGGAGGTTGGATGAGTGTCTGGCTGTGTGGAATGCTTGAGAGCATCAGCTAAATGTTGGCTCTGAAAAGAGCCAGCAGCCACCACCCCGCACCCTGTTGCGCTGCACTCCGTGTTCACACACACGCTCACACTCATCCTGGCTCCAAGGCGAAGGCAGGGAGCAGATGGGAAGGGACTTGCTGCAGTCCCACACCGAGGCAATGACAAAGCTGCGACAGGAGGGCAGGGTCACCTCCTGCTCGGTGCATCCCCGCTGCGCCATGGGCACGGTGCCGGCGGCTGCGGCTTCCACTACCTGCAGCTCCCCATGTCTTTCGGGAGGGAGTCTCGTTCCTGCTCAGCACCGAGCTGAGCTTGGCTTCAGCTCGGTGGCAGCGGGGCCGCGCTCACGGCGAGCCCGAGCATCGCTGTGCAGCCGCCTGCTCCAACAGCAGGCTCAGCTCAGGAGGTTTCCGCTGGAGACGCACAAATCTATTTACCAGTGGAGACTGGAGACATCTGAAAGTGGGGAGGTCAAATTGGCACTTAATGAGCTGATTAAGTTAGGGGAGGGAGAAACAAGACTCAAAGCAGGGAAGGCATCTCCTGGCCTCTGTGGCCCTGGCTGTCCTGTGCTACCTGCAGCACCGGCTGAATTAAACACTCATTAAGTGTTAGAGCAAATAAGCTGCAGAGGTGGGGGTTGTTTCTGGGCAGAGGCTACAGGGGTGACTGGCAAGGCTGGCAGACTGCAGGTCCATCCCTTGGGAAGCTGCAGGAGGAATGGGCAGGTACATGGCTGGGGGACAAGTCACCTGGAATGATGGCACCAGAGCTGGCAGTGTGCAGACAGCCCAGCGCCCCAGCCCTGGACAAGCAGATCCAGATGCAGCACAAGCCCTGCCCAGGGGAGCAGGGTACAGGGTCAGCTTCTTAGGAGCAAGCAGTAAATAAAGCACAAATCCGTGCATGAGGAGATAGGAAGGAGCCTGGAGCTCTAAAAGCTGGGGCTGGGACAAGGCATGGTGCTGCCCTGGCTACTTCCACTCGACACTCCTTCCACCACATTTAAACTGGGGGCCTGTAGCCTGGTCAGTCCTTTCACCTAACTGGCTTCAGCAGCAGCACAGAAGGAGAGAATGTGGCTGGTGCCAGCACCAGCAGGAAAAAGCTGGGATGAGCACAAGGGCTCCCATCATGGCATGGACTTGGGAGCATGAGGGAGACTCAGAGCTGGATGGCCAGGAAAGATTTCCTTCAAGCCCTGCTGCAGTCTTCAGACAGGCACCTGGTCTGGATGCAGCCCATGGAAAAGCTGTACAGTCCTAGATTAGTTCTTTTGCTAATAAAAAGTTTACTCTCACCATTAAAGACCAGTGGCTTTTAACAACTTTTCTACTTGATCTATTTTGGACATTCATCTACTCACCTTGCTTGGTGCTGGCATAAATCAGAGCTGTTCCACTGACAGCTTTACACCAAGAGAGATTCTGTTTCCAGACTTTCATGTCCTGGAAAAGAAAAGCAGCAGAAGCAAGAGAAAAATGTGCTGCTGGGGAGAAGTGGTGCAGGAGACCAAGGCACAGCGGGTCTTGTGAAGGGCAGGCAGCATCCTCAAGACCAGGAACAGACCCAGGCACCAGAGCCCCACTGCTGTGTTGATCCAACTGGATTTTGGCCAGCTAGACAACCAGGCTTAGGCTGCTCAGGCACCAGGACCCCAAACATCAACAAAGACCAGGATTTTCCATATGTGCACTGCTCTGGATGACTGCTGGATTAAAGACATTCCTGAGAAATAGCACATGTAAAGAAAAAGTCAGGAGCCCACATGTTGCATGGGATAAACCTGGCTTGGTGAAGGATCAACCCTCTGCCTCTGACGTCCCCATGTGCGAAGCAGGGCATGCATCCTGAGCAGAGGACACAAATGAACAGCACAGGCAAGATCAGATTATGTGAAATCCCCTGCTCACTTGACCTCCTTCACGTCCCTGTCTTCTATTTATATACCTTGGGGCTGCCAGGCATGACACAGGTTGTCCTTGGCCCACCCTCACAGAGCTGGGGGGCCCAGCCATGGGATTAGCCATGGGAGCTGGCTATCATCTCAAACAGAGAGGTTTGAAGGGATTCCTCCCAGCATTCCAGCTGTGGGATCTGTTTTCCCCACCCCTTCCTGGAGCTGAAAAGCAAACTGGAACACTATCCTGAACTAACCTGCTGTCAACAGACAGGAAGGTCAAGAGGGACTCCTTGGGCTCCAGTGCTTGGATTTTCTCAACAAGCAGTGATTTATTCTTTGTTCTGTGTGATATTTAATGAGAAGGTCCTGGCTAGGGGCCAGGGCTGGCTATGGATGTCTGCTCTGTTTACCTTTCTCATGTTCTTCCCCTCCAGTCTCTTCCTGGCAGGAGCTGCTGCTCCTGGCTTTGGGGAAGCAGAGATGCTGATGGCACAGAACACAGGGTTTGGACTTGATGCTGGTTCAGCACGGGGGATGCAGGGGACTGAGCAACCAAGGGAGTACAGGAGCACCCAAGGGGACACAGGTCACACAAAGGAGCCAGCTGGAAAGAGCCTGTCTGTGAGATGTCCTCCATAGAGAGCTCTTGGAGAGGTCTCGGGTTTGGTGAGGCAGTGCTGGACTCTGACAAAGCAAAGGAGGTGCTTTGGGAAGTGAAAAGCGGGTTTGCTTTATTGGTGTTTTTTGAGTTCCTTCCCAAAAGGCTGGACATGAATCCCCTGGGCCCCAGAGGGGTTGTTTTCCTGGGACTGGGAGCCAGGGCCACAGGGAGAGAGAGTGTTTCGTGCCTGTGCTGGTTTCCCCCCGGAACACTCTTGTTTTACCCTACACTCTGTGCTGCAAGGCAAGAACAGACCCTCTGCACTTCAGGCTGGGGAATGCAGAGCCAGTAGCCTGGCATCATCTAGATTAACCTTCCAGCTTATTTCCCTCTGGGAGGCAGGACGTGACCTCCTCATTTCCACTGGCCAGGCACGGCTGGCAGCCAGCAGCGGTGGCACACGGCTCTGCTTCTCCAGGCTGGAGCAATCAGAGCGCAGCAGGCAGGCACAGACAAGTGTCAGCCGAATTTCTGTACACTTTCAATACATTAGCAAGGCCACAAACACATCCCCAAAGTGCTGCAGGCACAGGCAAGCTGATAAATAACCCCCAAACCTACCAGCGAGGGAACACCCCTCTTCTTTCCACAGGAGATAGGGCTCAGCATTGCTTTCCCCCCATATCTGCACAGCAGCTGAGCAGATCCTCTCTCTCCCTGGCTGTTTTCAATCCAGTACCAGAAGGGTCAATTCTGTGCCACTTCTGCGGAGTCATTATCCTGTTGGTTATATAAATGTCTGGGCATGCACAAAAGGCAGTGCTGATACAGAGGCTCTGACACCAACTCTCTCCAACACCTGCTTTTCAGCTGGGGAGAGAGCTGAGCACAAGAACATCTCGAGAGCTGTCACACAGAAAGCTGCTGTCTTTCAGGCTGAATGGAGGTCTAAATAGCTCTCACTTCTGCTTTAGAATCTCATTTCTAAATGCAATTAATACTGGCACATGCATAATGAGAGACTGACGAGTGAATACAGACTCCGGCAATAAAGAAGCCAGCCCCAAGTGCTATGTAAATATTACAAATCCTCCCAGGGAGCTGACCTGGGGAAGACAGCTCTCTGATGATTAAACCCCAGTGACAATATGACTGCATTCCTACATCTGTCACAATACTACCTGCTGATACATAATGAGCCACGCTAAAAGAACTTGCTCTTGCTGCTCTTCAGTGCAGATAAAATGTCTATTTGTAGAATGTAATTAATCTCTTCTTCAAAATCAGAAACCTTAGTGTCCTTGGTAACAACATGCCAGTGACTCAGAGAGAGTCTCTGGCTTTTCCTTCTGATTTTGGAGTAAGTTACTGAAAGTCACCCCAAATTCTAGCACTGCAAAGGAGCACAAGTGCAAAAGCCAATGATATCTGGAGGTAGGGATAGGTTTTACCTGCCTTGCTGGTCTCTGCAGGGCAGCTTGAGAAGGTCCCATTTCAGCCATGTTCCCTATGATGAGACAAGCTCTGTCCCAAGAACAGGTCCCCAACCCATTGAGAACAAATTTCCTTTTACCATGGGGTATAACAGGGCAGAGAATAAACTGTCAGAAGAGCAGGGGCACAATCACAGGATGAAGCTGCTCCCTCTTCTGCCTGGTTTCCCCAGCAGTAAGTGCTGTGTGCTCTGTGTGTGTGTGTCCATGCCTGCTCCCCTAGATGGCTTTCGAGCCTGCTGGCTTATTTCAGCCAAGTTTGGGAGGGGATGGAAGTTCAAAGACATCCAGTCCCTACCAGGTAGCAAACATGCAAAGCCATGAGCACCAATGTGGCAGAGGGATGCAGGGAAGTGCTGCTGGCACTGAGTCCCTCTGAGGGTTGTGCTTGGGCATAGCCTGTTCCTCCAGCCCATCCCAGGCTGGCTGAGATTTGTGCTGAAAAGGCAAAGTTGCTCCGAAGCAGCCAGGGGCCATATCTGCTTTCTATGAATTTCAGTGGGAAGGACCAGTGCTGGATGTTGCTCACTGACCCAGTTCCAAATCCCAGGGGAAGCATGGGCCGTGATACCGGGACAGTTGCTTGGAGAGTGGGTGATGGAAGACTTGCATGATTTATTTATTTCCTGGGAAATGGAAAGGAAGAAGAAAAGAATTGTTGGATAAAATCAGCATATTCCAGGCTAAACTGTGCTGCAGCAATTCCTTGTGGGAATGGAGCTGAGCTGCTTGGTCCCCTGTAAGGGAGATTCATTCCTGCTGCTGCACAATGCTCTGTAGATCTGGGAGGATGTGGGGAAAAGAAGGGTTTGCTGTTACTGAGGGCTCTGCTCTTCAGTGCAAAAATGCCCTTTTACTGGAGCAAGTTATCACTTCCCTTTAGACAGGGGCTGCAATCAGCACCACTGCCGACAGCTCACCTCATCTCCTCTGTCCCCAGGTACTCCGAGGGAGAGGAAGAGATCAGGAGAGAGGCTGGCTCTGACCCTCACACCACGTAACAGCACTTTGGAGTAAAGACCAGGTGGGATGCAGCAGTTATCTGGGATGATGCAGCTCTGAGGAAATTGGGGGAAGGATGTGCAAAAAACCTGGTCTTCACCTTCAAATATTTCAATGGTGATTTTTTTGTGTTTCACCCGGGATTTTATTGGTTTTCCTGCCTATTGGTGAGGCTGTGAAGTCTCAAGAAAAGTGTCTTGCTCTGGAGAAAGGAAGTTAAACCTGGAATGGCTAGATTGGAAGGGAAAACCCCATTTTTCCATTACTTTTGATAGCATTTCAGTTCCCAGGGGAGGGCACGCCCAGCTGTTTCTCTGTGGCCTCCCACCTGCTGCCTGGATGCCAGGAACATCTCGTAGGGGCAGAAAAGGCAGCAGAGCCAGTGGTGATCCAGCTGGGATGGGATGCAAGGGGTGGGTGCAGGTGGCCCAGAGAGGATGTGGATGCCACACCCCTGAAAGTGTTGATGGATGGGTTGGATGGTGCTTTGAGGAACCTGGTCTAGTAGAAGAGGGTTGGAACAAGATGGTCTTTGAGGCCCCTTCCAGCCTCAGCCATATTGTGATTCTATGTGGGATTTGGAACTGGTGTGGCTTTGTGTCCTGCTCAGTGACCCCAGGGAGTGAGGGCTGGCTCTGGGGTGTTCCTGTGCAGCTCCCAGAAAACACTGGGTCACTCACACACCACAGCCTTAGCTCTGGGAGGGAATCTTTGGCATCAAGGGTAAGGGGACACTGGGTTAGACTATGGGGAGAAATTGGGGTCATAGCTGTCTTTCCTAATCCCCCCTGGGCACTGCTGAATGCCCAGGGCAGGTCAGGGATTCACAATGCCCTGCCTTTCCTTTGGAAGATCCCCCAAGGCTTCTAACCTCGTCTGTCCCAGCTCTCAACAAACAATTAACCACAATTCACCAATTAACCACGACTCCTTCTCGTCCTGCAGCTCCCCTGCGCTCTGCAGCCGGCACTGAGCACATCCCAGCCTTGGCACCTGCTGAAACCCTTGGCAAAACAACCCATGACAGCAACAAACCCCCATCACCCAGATGCCCTCCCACAGCCCAGAGAGGACCAGGCTCTGGGCTAAACACTGGGGCAGGAAGGAAATTTGCCTGTGTGAGGCTGAGCCCTGGGTCGTGGCCAGCAGCCCCAGCTGCAGGCACAGAGTGATCGGGGGTCCTGCTCCCAGCCATGGAGTTCTCATGTGCTCCACAGCTTTCCCATGGATGTAAATCCATTAATAAAAGATCAGTTTGCAGACACAGCTCGCTGTAGATGACAGCACTAGAGGCACATTGGCTTCTCCTAAGCACCAGTCTCGTGCTGGGTTTATTTGGTCCATTTGTGGCAGGGGAAGAGTTGCTTTCGGCATTCAGAGATGACTTGTGTCTGGGAGAAGTAGTGGGGTGAGATATATTTTTGGCTCTATTTAGCCACAAAAATTTGGGTTTAGAATAAAGAGAAATATTCCTGTTTGCTGCCAAACTGAGGCAGACGATTTCTTGTGCAAGCCTTCGTTTGTTTGAGGACTCGGTGTCCTGTTGTAAAAATAAATTCTCTGATGGGAAATGTCTATCAGGGTGTGCTGGTCAGTCATTGGGAGGGGTGGGCTCGCAAACATCAGCTTCAACCCAACTGGAAAAGCAGCTCCTAAAGCTTTTGCAAATATATATTAGACAGAAGGAGACAAATCTTTGGTTTTTTGGTGAATGAAACAGTCACAAGCTGAATCTTTTCCATGGGCACAGTTGTGCTGGCCTCACCATGGCTGGCATGAATTTTCAGTGCCAAATATACCCAGTTTGCACCCAAACCAGGCTGTTTGCTCCTTCTGAGAGCCACAGGAATGGGGGAAGGAGAGAGGCTGATGGTGGGGAAGAAACCTGGGATATGTCTCCTGCCCAGGATGTTCCTGGCTGATGTCAGCACCCTCTCCCCGTCCTGTGGTTGTAGGGTCACCTCCCTGCCTCAGAGGTAAGGCCGGACATACAGACAAGAGCTCCCAGCAGCTTGCTTCTCCATACCAAGAATTTCACAAATGTCTGTAGAGTTTTCCTAATAGATTTTTTTCCCCTGTAAGTTTTTAAATTAAGCTTCTTCAACCTCAACACATGTTGAACATTTTTCTTTTCTTCTTTTTGGCAAAAGAAGTATTATGATCAGGAGGAATAAAACTGGTTTTACTGGAGCTACCTTCATTTTTTAGCAGACTAAAAGCAAGATACACAGTCAATAATGCCAGGAAGAGGGGGTTAGGGGATGAATATAATGCTGTGCTGAAGGCAGCACAGAAAAGATTGGAATCTGAAAAGACAAAGGCTTACCAAGACTGAGCCTCAAAAGCAGATTCAGCTTCTCTGATGATATGAATCACCTGGATTCCCTTGACATGCTGGTATTGCTGCAGAATGGCTTTTAAGTATTGATTTAAGGGAAAATAAAGGTCAAGGGCTTAGCTGAGAGGTGCTGTTGAGTCTGGGTGGGCAGAAATGAGCAACAGGGAGGAGCTGCAAGGTCAGAAACAGGATGGAGAGGAGCCCCAAGAACGATGGGTGCATGCTGGGGCTATGACACCCTCCAATACTGGAGCAGAGCCTCACTGGCGGGAGCCCACTGGAGCCCTGATCTGCAGGGTTAGCCCAGACACAGTCATTCTGGGCTCAGTGAAAATCCAGATTTCAGCCTGGACCTTTCCATCAATAGCTCCGACCTTTCTCCCCATCTGGATTAGCACTCAAAAACTCCCAGAAAGGACTACATGGGGCCAGATGGAAATGGTGCCTGAAAATGTCACAGTGCTGCTGGGACAGGGTCACTGCCCTGCAAACCTGAGTGTGCAAACAGGGCTTGCTAAATCAGCTGCAGGGGACTGGTGTAGATTTGGGGGATGAAGGTTTCCTGAGCCATGAAAAGGCCAGCTCTGTGCCTGGGGACCTCTGAGAGGGTGGATTTCGTGAGAAATGTTCTTTATTTACTCAGCCAGCGGCTGAGCTCGGAGCGAGTGAGTGCCTGTAGCCAGTGGCTGCGCAAGGCTTGCTGGCCATGGAGAGGGGTTTGCTGTTTGCACTGAGATTTGGGATGGTGCCTTGGTGGGTGGGAGTGGGAATTCACTTAATTTGTTCATTGTGTCCTCTCTGCTGACCAAAACCACCCTCCGTTTCATGAGAAACACAGAAGGGGTGGTGGCAGCCCTCACAGGTCAGGAATGGTGTCATCAGTGTTTTTCTGAGGGATGCTGATGGTCATGGTTCCCCCCATCGTGGTCCCACTGTCGTGATCCCACTGAGGAGATGTTGTTTGTTTGAGGAGGAAGGAAGGATTGTGGCATCTCTGCTCTTCTTCTTTCCATCTCTGTCCCCACTAAAATACAGTTTGGGAAAAACTAAAAAGGGAAATGAAACTTTGAGTGGGCTACCCTCAGCTGGGGGGTGGAGGTGGTGTGGGACCAGCAGTCACGCACATTCTGGAGGAGATGGTGGAGCTGTGGGGCCTTGCTGGGCCCAGCCCCCCGGGGTTTATTGGGCTGTCTGTTTTCATCATTTCTCTCTGAGAAGGGAAGTGGACCACACAGCAGCAGAAAGTCCTGGAAATCTGCGAGGGAGACTGTTCCCAGCACCCTTCTCTCTCCTCCAGCCCTTGTATACAGTTGGCGATGGAGGATGTATGGCTCTGTACTGCTCCAACTCAGTGAGATAATGCCTCGGAATTCAATTCCTTCCCAATTAAATTCCTAATCACAGCCAGCATGTGCACTTTCCCAGCTCTGACCCTCTTGTCTCAGTTGCACACGTGGTCTCTCTGACAAACCAAGTGGACCAGGACTGGGGTCACCTCATCTCAACTGCCTTGTCTGCTCCATCCCCTCCACATCAGACGCTGCTGCCTCTCCTCTGCTCCCACTCCTGAGGCATCTTGAAGGCTGTGTGTGGCCTATAACTTTTCCTTTTCTCAAAAAAAAAAAACCCAAAAACATAAAACCAACCAAACAAAAGAAAACCACCAAAAAAAAACTACAGTAGAAGCAAATAGAGGAAATTGCTTCAAATTTCTTAACTATCTCATGGAACAAAAATGCTTCATGAGGCTGTTCAGGGAAAGAGGGGGTAAAATGTCCCTCATTAACACTGATTTACTTACTGAGAGGGCTGGGAAGTGAAAGGGAGAGACAGTCCAGCTGCCTGTCTCCGTGCACAGAGATCCTGGTCTGGGATCCAGGCTGGGATGGGAGGGCTGGATCCCCACCATAAGACTGGGGTGGTGGGTTTACCAGCAGAAGGTACAGCAGGGTGCAGGCTGCTGTGCACCCATACCCAGGGAAGACCTGGCCTGCACTAGCATGGCAGAGATGCAGCACACAGCTCCCTTGGTTCCTGTAGCAGTTTGGAAATTTCATGGCTTTCTGAGGAAAAGAGCAGAAGTTGAGTCCATTCAACCCAATTAAAACTCCAGAGGAAGTGCAGAGAGGCAGGATGTAATTACCCGTGCTGGAATCCCAGTTTGGAACAGGAGGCAGAGCTCTCCGGATCAAATTAATCCCTGGTGTAACTCTGCCGAAGTTACACCAGGGCTATAATTGGCCTGAAACATTTTAACTATCTCATTTAATGTTATTCATGCTCTGCTGGAGATGAGAATGTTTATCCTAAATGAGGACTCTAATGCTCTGAAGCAATAATAGAGTGTGAGGCTTATGTGGTTTCTCATTTACAAGGATGCTGTGGAGGCCAGATTGCCACAGAAGATGCAGTAAATCTGGATTCCCCAAATCTTTAGCAATTTCCACAGCTCCTGTGGTGGCTGGCTGTGCCACTGTCCTTCCTGCAGTGTGTTCACCCTCCCCATACCCAGGCTACTTTTCCATCTCTTGGAGATACTGGAGGCTTGTACCCCATACCCAGCCAGGGGCAGGAATTGCAGATGTAAAGTGATACGAGAGGGAATGGAAAGCACTGAGAGAGGCCTTCCAAGATTAAAGCTTCTATAAATGAGCAGCAGTGAGATTTCCCAGGGACAGACTTTGATTCCTGTGATGATAAAAGAGGGGATTTCCATCGGTGAGGGCTGGCTCCCTGAGTCACTCCAGGGAAGCAGCCTCCAGCTCCTGCAGAAGGAGCAGGGTCAGTGCTGCAGGTAGCTCAGCAGGCACACAGAGCACCACAGTCCCTGCTGCCAGCTGGACACTCCATGGACGGTGTTTCCAGCTGCCAGCATTGGGTTATCCACCAGGATGATCCCAGCATCGTTTGAGCTCCCACGCCATCAGAGACCTGAGCATGTTCCCCCCATGACAGACAGCAAAGCACTGCCACCCTCCACGAGGAATATCCCCCAGGAATCACAGCCGATGGTGGCAATGCCATCATCAGGCCAAGCACATATCCTGCCACTTGCAAAGCAAAGCCTGCAGGTTCCATTCCTCCTTTACCCAGCTGTACTCTGGCTGGTGCCCTCCTGCCAGGGATGCCACTGAGCCCCAAATCTCTGCTGCCCTGAGTCCCTGCCCCGAGTCCCCTCTGACCCAGCCCTGGCAGGTACTGCTCACTGTGGGCTCTGCACCATTACCAGGCTTTTGGAGATTGCAATTATCTGTCTTCAAATCACACTTCCAATCCCCAAGCTGCTTTTAAGCCAGACCCCTGGTCTTTCCCTCTGCTCTCATGCCAGTGGAAACTGCAGGAAAGGCAGATCTGTTTGTTCCAAAGTAATTTTTTAATGCCCTGTAGCTTAGAAGCTCAAGCATTACAATTCATTCCGGCTCCTCTCTGTTCCTCAGAGGATATTAGATCCTTCTTTTGATACTTCCTCACTCTTTGTAGATGTTACCATAGTTTTAATTTTCAGGGCTTCCAGACTGTTTTAAGCAGTGCTGAGCTTTCAAGTTGCTTCCTTCAAACTTTCTCCAGCCATGCTTTCTCAGAGCCTAAATAGCTTTGATTATTCCCAGATGTTTTTGGTTTGTTAACCCCAGAATAGTATTGTGTAACAGCTTGGAAAGAAGACTGGCAGTAGGGGTCCTGGGTTCTCTTTCCTTGTTCACCAAATCACTTCCCAAGCAGAACACCTGTGGGATTTCACCCACAGAAGGAATGTCATTAGCAGCAACAGGACTGAAGGAAGCTGAAATCCTCTTGCTGATAAAGATAACCCTCTGAAAAGGCATGGCTCATTTTCTTCACCCAGCTTCTCCTGATCCTCTGTGCTGACATTTCCAAGCAGGATGACATGTTGGACAACAAATCTGCAGGGAAGCCTTTGAGCAGGCATTCCTGAGCCTGCCAGGCTGCACTTTAAGGAAAATTGCTCACCTCCAGGCCAGGCTGGGCTCAGGCTGTGGCCATCTCTACTCGCCAGCCACCCTGCTCTGCTCTGCTGGGGCCAAGTTTTCCTTGGCCTGGGAGGATGCATGCGTGTGTCCTGACAGTCCAGAGATGGGGAGTGAGGAGTTTTACACAACTGGCTGTGCTCCTAACAAACCTCTGCAGCCCTCCTGACTCCAGCAACCCTGCCGCTCCCATGTTTGAGCCATTGCATTGCTAAACACTCATAAAAAACATCCCCATTCCCACTAGAAGAGAGCCAGGGTGTATCTGATCTGGCAGGAGATTCTTCTCAACCATCCATAAATCTTCCCAAGGTCACCCCAAATTCTCCATATCTCTTGGTGCCTCCACCCACTCTGCTGGATCCTTGCACTTCCCTTTCTCAGCCCTGTGGTCAGCTCAGCAAAGCCCAAGCTTCCTGGGACGGATGTGAATACATCCTGTGGCATCTGCCTCCCATATGCAGAGGACCACACCTAGGCAGGGCAAGGAGCAACCAAAGAAGGAGGAAAACAAGAAGGGAAAAAGAATAAAAGCATCAAGAGAGAGTATTTTTTTAGCAGAGGAAAAAGCTGAGAGGCAAACCAACCTACCCTGGCATATCCCCATGACAGTGGCGTGGTACCCAGCCTTGCCATGTTGTACAGCTGCAGCTGGGAAAGCAGGTGAGAGACAAACCACCACCATTCAGCCCTTGGACAGCCAAAATGACTGTCTGTAGAAAGACCCTGCCTCTGCCTGGGACACTGAGTATCTCAAGAACCCAGCCCCATCACAGCTGGCCACAGCTTGTGCTGAGCAGATGTGCCTCAGGCCAGCCCTGTGTGAGCTGGTGGGACCAGGGCTGCACCCAGAGCTTCTCAGGAGAGCAGGGAGGAGGCAGAGGGAGGAGGATCAGCAAGACAAGCTGTGAGTGAAGAGTGTCAGTGCTTGGAAAGCGCAACCAATTTGCTTTTAGTACAGTTCATGCCTCTCCAACAGTGCCTAGAATAACAAATTCCTTTCACCCTCCAAGCCTGAATGCTGGAGGAAGCTGCTGAGAAACTTAATTGATTAGCTGGGTGCGTGCACAGAAAAAAATTGCTCAGCATCAAGGAAATCACTGTCTTGACAGTTAATGCAGATGCTGGTGGAAGATTAGAAAGACCATCTGCAGCTTTTTATCACAAAACCCCTTCTTTTAGTCTGGGAACAAGGCAAGATCTGTTTTGATGGGACGACTCATTTTGCAGTGGCACTAAGGGGCTGGAGCATCAGGGATGTGCCCCCTCACTGCACCCACCCAGGGCTCACTGGCCCCATTACCAGTCCTGGCATCTTCAGCTGCTGGAAGGCAAGGAGACAAGTTTTGGGCTCCTCTCACCCCCCACTCTCCAGCCCCAGAGGTTCCTACCAACCCTGGCAGCCTCTGAGCAGCAGGAAGAGATGCCCTGAGAGCAATTTCAGCATCCAGGGTGCAGAGGACAGAGTTGAGCACACTGGAGGAGCTGAGTTTCCAGATGCCTCACAGCATCCTGTCTAGCCCTTGCAGAACATCTCCCCATCCCAGTCCCTGCCTAGGCTTGCTGCTTTGCTCTCAGCATCTCCAGCTCTGCCCTGCCTGCCACAAGGTCACCACCTGCAATTCTGTCACCACACAGGATTGCTTTCTCCATTTGGCAAAAGAAAACAGGAAGCCAAAGGCCTGCAGGGGCTGTGAACTTGCCTGTCATGTTCTCTGACAGTACCAAAACCTTTTGCTGCTTGTGTTTTTCCCAAACTGTCGCTGCTTGTCACACCCCTTGTTTAAACTTCTGATCCTGAAAGCTTTCCTGAGCCCTTGGCAAAACAAATGGAGAGAGCATGGTCTGTTCTCCACAGGGATCAGACACCACTTCAAAAGCAATGAGACTGACAGTGTCAAAGCTTCCCAGAGCAGGAACAGGCAGAGCCAAGTGTGCATGCCTGTGCTCCGGGGCTGCCAGAGGTGGGAGGAAGCAGCCTGCTAACCCCCAGCTTCCTCCTCTCCTTCAAGCTACTCAGCCCCTGAGGTATTTGGCTCAGGGAAGGATGAAAGGAGAATGAAAGGACTCGGCCCTCCTGTTTGCTGTCTGCTGAGCAGAACTGCTCTCCTGTCCCCCGTTTCCCCTGTTGCTGCTATTTGACCTGAGCAGCCCAGAAGCATTTCAGTCACGGTGCATTCCTAGCACAGCATCGGTTTTCTGGAGCAAAACGGGAACAGCTGCCAAGAAACAAATCTTCCCCTGACGCCTGGCACTTTTCATGAGTGGAACAAAACTTCTTGAAACCCCAGGGGAAAAACCACCAGATCTCAGCAGCAGCAAACCCCATCCCACTCCAGCCCATCCCCTCCAGGGATTTTGCAGCATGAGGGGGCTCAGACAGAGACTAATGAACATCGTGATCACATCCATACGGCACCACTTTGAGAGCTTTGAGTCAAGGAGGAGGTAAAGAGAGATCTGATCTTTAGCTGGCAGCAGTGCTGTGGGGAACAGTGCACTCTGGCTGAACCCCCCAGCATTTAAGTCCAGCTGTGTCAAGTGTCCTCCTACCTGCTCAGGCCTGTTGTCACTATTGTAACTGGGCAGAGTAGAGGCTGGTAGGTGGTGCTGATTTGGAGCATGTTAAGTTCACACATGGCTTGCTGCGAAAGAGTTTTTGAGGCTTGTCAGGGTAAAGAGAAGTTTATCCCCAAGTGCTTTGAGGAAATCTGGTGCTATCAGAGTCAGACTGGCGAGGAGGGAAGTACACAAGTGGTTGCATGGGCTGAGTGTGGATTGCATGTGGAGGTATCCGTGTCCATAGGATTTCTGTGCGCTTGAATAGCAGAGTTCCCAGATGAACAGAACCCTTTCCCCATGAAGGTTAGTGTCTCTCCCAATGTGGGATAGAGCCTGCAATAGTCTCTCTGCCATGCTCACCAATTTCTTCACAGATTGCTATGGTTTGGCAAGGTTGGGAGCATGGAGACAGTCAGAGATAGCCAGAAGAAAACTGAGGAAAGCGTTTCTGGAGGCCTGGAACCTACTGAGACATACAAGCAGCCTCAAAGCACATGGCTTCTTGCCCCTTTCAGCTGAAAGAACAGCACTTGCTCTGTGTTCGCTCACATCTTACATGTGATAGATAGAATAAGGACAGAAATATTGGCAATCCACTTTCTTGGAGGGCTTATGCCAGCTGACACCTGCTCCTTGCTGATAACAGGGTTCCACCCTCAGTCATGGTGCAGAAGGCAGCCTTCAGACAGTATGAAGGCAATATGTTTTTCTTGTTCACCCTGATTGAGACTGAGGCTTATCTTGAAATCATCCACAGCAGTTAGTGCTCAGCAGTCTCAGTCTGACAGAAATGGGTCTGATGGAGTTCAGCTTCACCTTCTCAGTGATAATTTAGCAGGATATGCAGGAACAGGCTCAGTCAGCAGCACCTCTAGTTCACTCAAGTCAGGGCAGTTTCTCGGACCATGAGGATTTTTAGGCATGAAACATGTAGAGTTCACAGCTAGGACAGGTGCAGCACTGATCTGCTGAAGCCTAAGGCAGCAACACCAAGTTAGCTCCACGTGAGATGCATTAAGGTTTTCTGTGAAGGTAACATGAAGTTCACATTGCAACACGCATCACCTCCCTGCTCACTGAGATTCCCGGGAGATTGCCGAGAGTGCTTCAGAGAGACTGGAGCTGCTGACTGCAGGCAAACCACGACAGTGCTTTAGCTTGTGAGCTGGAGATGGCAGAGAAGCCCAGTCCTTGAAAAATAAAGAATTCCTTTGTGGCTTTCAGGCCAGGTTTACACAGCAAGCCTGTTCCAGCAAGCCTTGACTGCAGCTTCTCCTTCTGTTTCTTGGCTAGCCAGGCCGCTCTGCTACAACAACACAAGCAAAGTCCACTGTCACAAACACCATCTGCTGAAGAGGAGGAAGGTTTCACACCGTGTCAGTCTCTTTTATCTCAGTGTAGGCTCTGCACAGGAGCTGGCTGAAGTTAGAAAAGCAAAGGAGACCCCAGCAACAGCTTTTCCTGGTGCTGTCTGTGGGCAGTTACAGATTTGAGTAGAAGAGGACTCCAGGGAGGCAGGACAGCACACAAGCAGCTGGTCCATCACATCACTCTTCAGGCTTTGGTTGAAAATAGCATCAGAGTTCTCCCTCCCAAACTACATGAAGCCCCAGGCAACAGGAGCAGCCCTGCTCAAGAGCTAAGCCAACCCAGCTGAGCTCAGTCTTTCTGTTTTGGATCAGGTCACTCCAGAAACAGAAACAGCAAGAGCCAGGCTGGGACTGGCTATGTGAGGAACCATCATTTACATCCTTCTCCCATATGTACAGAGGAACAGCCACACACACCTCAGCTGCAGCAGGGCTTCTTTAGCCACCCAACAGGTACTTGAGCTTCTCTGGAAACAGCATCTTCAGATCACGGCCCAGAACCATCACCAGACTGAACAGCTGAGGCAGGAATGTCGTTCTAGAGGCTGTAGAGCAAATACAGGAGATACATATTTCTGTAGCACTACAGGTTGTACACACTGGACAAAACAACTCAGAGCAGAGAGCAGCCACCCAGCCCTGGGTGCTGAGGGGATCTACATCCCACAGCTGGGCATGGGGTTGAGCAGGACTGGGCCAGAAAGACACCAGGGCAACACAAGACAGAGCAGGAGCACAAACTCCTTTCCTGGCTGGACAGGAGCAGAGCAGGTAGGACTGGGCAGAAGCAAGCCCTGGCTGGAGGCTGGGGACAAGCTGAGAGCTCAGGCATGTTGGTGGGGAGTACAGTCCTCCTCTGCTCCCCAGGGACCTGTTTCTCATATGCCTTCCTCATGGATGAACCCTCTTTTTCCCAGTCCAAAATCTCTCTCACGCTCCCTCCTTTCCCTGAAAGCCCACACAGATGATGGTCCTGCTCCAGGACTGATGCTCCAGGGTTTGGGATCTGGGACCCAGGGCATCAGATCTGCACGGAGGCTGCAGAGCAGCCACGGATCTCCAGCAGCCTGCAGTACCCAGTGCTTCAGATCAATTCCCTCTCAGCCTGGAGCCAAACCAGGATGCAGCTCCAGCTCTTCAACAGCAAAAATCTGAATTTGTTGAAGTTGTGGTGCCAGCTGTAACAGGAATTATGTAGGGTTTGTGCTGTAGTAATGCAGCAGGTGCTGGCAGTGCTGCTAAGAACTGGGAGAGGTGCTCAGGGAGCAGGAACACTCCTGATTCCTGCCCTGCTCACATGTAGGAAAGGTACCCCAGCAGTCACCCAGCCCGTAACACCTTGCTCCTTTGAGCTCCTGGCTCCTGCTGAGCTTTGGCCACAATAAACCTTAAGTCTGGGAAAGCAAAACATAATTGGGAGTGAGCATTCACAGCCACTGACTCCTAGCAGAGGTGGTCTCCATCCTTCCCTACTCTGTCAGATACTGAACTGGGATCCTATGGCATGAGGCCTTGACCAAACACAGATATCAAAGGTGATGCCCATGCCAAACTGCAGCCTCTTGGAAGAAGATGTTTGGGAAGTGATTACGAATTTGGAGCCTCCCAAAGCGGACTAGCAGCTGGATCTTCTGGATGAATAAAACCCTGCCAAAAATTAAGATCTGTTTCTGCAAAGCTGAAACAGCAAACTTGTTTGTCTTTCCTCCTTCCCCTCACAACCACGTTGTTTTAAACATTTACAGAGACCTTTATACTGTTTAAATAATGATTGGGGTGGAGGGGGGATTGTTTCCAGTTTTTTTGCCAGCTGCTCCAAGTCAGCAGCACTTCACATGCAACTTCTGTAAAACCAGGTGCTGCGGTTTGTGACAGTACCACCCCCGCTGTCCTGCTCCCCCTGCCTCACCTCGCCTGCCCCACAGCTGCTCGAGCAGAAGGGACCCTCGGGACCCCCCTAAGCCTCAGTCCTTTACGCCCCCAGAAGAAGGGGTTATCCTGAGACCTGCTGCAGCAGTCCCCTCCTCTGCAGTGTGCTGGGCGCAGCCCCTGGTTTGTGGGATAAAGGGGTGCATGTCCAGCTCCCCACACACACCGCAAGCACTCAGCAGCACTTCCCAGGCAGCCACGGTGGGGCTTCTCCCCCTGACCTTGCGAGGAGAGGTGGAGGAGGATGCCAGAGCAGCTGAGCGCTCCCATGGCCGAGCACAGGCGCTACGGAACATTAGCCATCTCCCGCGGAGCGTGTTCTGCCGCCCACCTCCTTCAGCAGAGAGGAGATGACAGCTGGGGGAAGAGAGGAGAGCACTGAGGAGTGCAGGGGGGGAGATGGCTGAAGACAGACCGACCTTGCAGCAACAGCACCGCAGCAGTGTGGTGCTAGCTTGGTCAGAAAGAAAGGCGTGTGAGCCTCTGTAGGCAGGTCTCCAGGAATCCGGGGGTTGTGTTGGGCTGGCTGAGTTTTATTTGCAACCTGCGGGGAAAGGGAATGAGGAAGGCTGTCCAGGAGAGCTGGAGGCTTTCTGCAGGATGTTTGGATTGAGTGAAAAGACAGAAGTGAATGTGAGAAATGCTGTGGAAGCAGGATGTGGGATAGAGAAAATGTTTATACAGTCAAACTCAGGCTAATCCATGGGAGGCTTTAGAGACCGTAAAAGCCATCTGCAAGTGGACAGATCACATTCTGGAGGAAAACAGTGGTTTAAAACAACACTACCCTCTTTGATCTACCCTGAAGAGATCACACTTGCAAGCCTTAAGACAAGGCTAGGATAAGCAGATCCATGAGTTCTGCCCAGACAGTGAGGGTTGATAGAAAAGGCCATTTATGGTCTCTTCCTGTACAGGAACTTGGGGCCACCAAAGAAAACCACCAGGAGCCAGACATGGAGAAAACAAAAGGAAGCTGGTCCCTCTCCTCCCCACAGGAGGGAATGGCTGTTACAGATTCAGTGAGCAAATTCACGGAAAACAAAGTTACTGAAATCTCTGTACCAGAGAACATTCATTAGCAGGGGCAGAGAACTGACCTGTAGCTCTCAGAATCTGCACCCCTCAAATGGCTGGTGGCTGGAAAGGCACTGGGAGACGTACTGGAAGTAATCGCTGCTCCTGCATTCCCTAGGTATTCATTTTGGCCATCTCTCGGAAAAATGACATGAGCCTGGGTGGCCCTTGGTCTGATGCCCTGCAGCAGGGCTCCTTCAAGCAGATGTCATTGGGAAACTGTTCTCAAGAAACCTTTTCACAGGCAGCAGGAGGAATAACCATTGTCCTTTAACCAGCTGCCCTCTGTCATCTTGAAATGCCTCCGTTTACCTTCAGACTTGCTCAAATTAGGCATTTGGCCTACTTTCCCTGCACAAGGGCAAGAAAAATTAGCTAAAAGGTCCTGAAATAATGTGACCTTTCATCATTTGAACATTTTTTTCCCATTAAGCAATGAAAGCAGCAGAGATGCTATTCTTGAAAGTACCTCAAAACAATTATCTCCTTCCTCTGGAATAAATGGTGGGAAGCAAGAGGTGAGCTGGAGATATGGCATTTACAATTCTCCATTTTCCATCTGCAGTAGGAAGAAATGTTGATTTGCATTGTGCTTTGACACAACTGCTTGACCTCGGTGCAGCTTATGCTAATTACTTGCAAGAAAATGCTTGTTTGCTCTGTGCATGCCCAGCATATTTCTGGTATCTGAGCCTGATAGATGAAATATTGCTTATAGCACAGTGCAGATGGGGATGGCTGGACCAATGGCTGATTGGCCGAGGAATCCAAGCAAACAGAAATACTGTGATAAAAGAGGGCCTGAGAAGTCTCCCATTCATATTACCTGGGTATTTTTATACCAGCTCACTGCCTTTCTGCTTACTGTGCTGCAATCACTCAGGCTGACACAGAAAATAGAGAGAGGATCCATCTCTTTGCCCAAAGCAAGGACAACTCTCCTTTCCTTGCTCCTCTAACTTGGCCTAAAAGGAAACCTCTCTCCTGGTCTCAGTAGCTTTACAATGTTAAAGTTTTCCTGCTACCTTTGGGTACATTTGTGTAGCTCTACACATCTCCCATCTCTGGGTATGCTCAGGGGGTGTATATTTCAATTAAACATACTCATCCATGGAGAAGGTAGATTCCTGCTTCTACTGTTCAACAAATGCAGCTGTCTGGCCCCAGGATTTATCTGTGCATGCACTGTCATTGGAACATTTTGTGTGTGTTCTCTGTTCTGGTTGTTCCTCCAAGGAGCTGGGAGCAGGATCTGGCTCACTCTAATGAGATGGTCACTTTGCCTGGCTGGGACACAGACCTGAAGGATCAAAACTGTTGGTCAGCTTGTCTCCATCACTCTGACACGATCTCCTCACAATCCATTCTGTGCTGCACTCAAAAAACAATACCTTGAGGGTGGCTTTATTGCACTGTGCCCAAAACTCAGTTGAGAAAAAGGGAAAGAAACAGGAGGAACAGCTGAGTGGCCAGAGCTGCAATTTCTTCTGTACCATCAGGAGAAAGTGGAGCATTTTCTCTTCTCAGCTGCAGAATCCATCCCAGAAAAGCCATCCCTTTTTTGCACAGATATTCTGTAAGCATAAAGCTCTTGTTATTCAGTGCACAGGCCTCCAGCTACAGCAGAGCATTCCTGAGCCTGCTGAAGTTCTACATGAGCACACGAGACATGCTGAGGAATGGGCTTAGGTTTAAACGTGTATTTAATATTAAATGAAGGCTTAAGAGCTTTGCTGGCAGGAGCAGGGAAGGATGTTTTGTTTGCAGTATGCCTTGTACTGTATGGGAAGACGTTGCTTGTCTGCTGCTGAGCTCCAAAGAGCCTTTCTGCCATTTCAGGGGACTGATTTGAAGCAACTGACACCAGGATCTAGGGACCTTGTGGCAGGCTTTTTTTTTTCTTTTAGTAGTACAGATCTTTTCTCTCATAAGTCTGGCACCTGAAATACCAGCAAACAATCTCCAGTCTTACCTGAAGAGACTATTTTTGTTGGGCACCCAGAATTTCTGACAGAAACAAGCATCAATCCCTGCATCTCAGCATCTCCTCCTGCTCTGTACACTGAAGCCTGGCAGGAGGCTGGGGTCTGCCAGGGAGGAACTGGTCTTTTAATGGATTCAAACACCCTGGCTGCTTCCCCCTGGCCATATGTCAAAGATAACCACGGCAAAGCATCTCTGAACCCCCAGATGTTTTGTTTCTCCAGGCTTTGTGGAGCCCTGTCTGCAGGGTGGGACCAGGCCAGGCAGAGGGGAAATCAGGAGGAAATCAAATTACTGTCAATAAGCATGGAGAGTTTCTCCCTCGAGGGATTTACAGGCAGCTAAGAGAAGGAATGAGTGGAAAACTGAGAGATGACCTTGTCCTTCAATCTGAGCATGGGATCAAAGCCCAGCTGAAGATGAAGTGGTTCTGTCATTGATTCCCATTTGTTTTTCAATCCTTCCCTCCTCTGTCAGATACTGATCTCTCACATGATTTGTGGGAGGAAGCAATCCCCTCCAAGTCCTCTGCAAGGAAATTGAGAACAGCTCCCAAAAGTTCCTGCGTAGAATATCTGCATGCCCTTTTCATAGCTTTTCTTACTTGTTCAACCATTCAGAGCAAGAAAATATCATAACTGATGGAGATTGGCCATGGGAAATCTATCCAAATTATGTCCCAACTGCCCTTGGGAGCAGCACTGCAGCTGCCTGAGGAAGGAGAGTATGTTCAAACACAGCTCTCAGACCAAGATGTAACTTCCTTCACGTCTCGGAAGGTTCACAGGCCCTCAGAAAAGCCACCACATCCTGCTCACCTCGGGGGGGCTCTGCCTTGTCCTGCAGCTCCTGGTGAAAGTTCCATGCCAGAGGACATCTGTGGGACATAGTCGCCCGCTAAAGGGGAGAGCTGAAAAAAAACCTGATTAATTCCCACACAGACAAAGTTGCAGAGAATTAGGACAGTGTGGGCATGGGTGAGGCGATGGCTATCGCTCTTCACCCAGTCTTTGTTCTGACTCCAAGACATCCTTGGAAACATTATCCCTGCACTGCAAACATGAATTATTGCGTCCAAGTGACTGCACACTTAGCTCATGCTGTTCTCCTGAGTTTTAATTGTTGAGTCCATTCATTACTTGGTACCTGGCAGAGCTTATCCTTTTATAGGCACACACGGGCTCTGTGGGCTGACGGCTTCCACCCAAAAATCAAGACAGTGGCAAATATCTCAGCGCATCCAAGTTACATCTCCTCTCCTTCCAGGATCTCAACTCTGCTTAAGGGGGATTTTAGTTGTTTTATTTTTTAAAACTTGCCTCCCTTGGGGCCTTGAAAGGCTAATTCTATTCGCATCTGAATGAGATGGGTTATATCTGCTTATTTAGGAAGCTAAAAGCAGCCAGGCAGATTGCCAGCCAAATCTTCATGGAGCAAAGGCTGCTTCAGCGAGGGTTGTGTTAATTCCTGCTGTTCTGTACCATCATCTGCCTTCCTGCCAGGCCAAACACTCCTTGCACAGGCTCCTGTGGGACAGGGAGACTCTTGTGTCCTCATGTCAGAGCCCAGAGCTCTCTGCAGGCTGCTCTTCCCAGCCAGGACAGCATCTGGGGTTTCTGCATCGAGCAGGGGAACACCACAGCCAGCTGCTTGTGTTGGAAGCAGCTTATTTATAACAGCACCTTGGCATCTCTCTACAGCCTTCTTGCACTTTTTTTTTTATTTTTTAAAGCCTTCTGCAGCCCATTGACTTTTTAAAAGAAACTTAAAGAAACAGCACGGGCCATTCTGGAGAGCAAAGGGAATGTGGGAACTTGGCAACTTTCCACGAGCACACCTCTGATCCAAACACCTCAAGGGACCACGAATCCTGCACTTCCCAGACATTTCAGGGGTGGCACCGGGGCTGGCATTTGTACTCAGACTTGGCTGCTTTCAGATTTTGGTTTGTTGGCTTTCCATTCCCACTCACTGGAGCTTTTTACCACAAGGATGGATAAGCAAGAAAGTAGATATTAGCAGTTCTTACTTTTCTTCTTCTTTATTCTGTTTGCACTTTGTCAATGTTCAGGCAGACTTCATTTACAAGCTTTATAGAATCATCATGTATATGTTTCACGTATAAATTACAATTTCATTTATAGTTTCACATATAAGCTAAATAGGATCCTATGGATTTCACGTCAGGTTTTAACAGCAAAGGACAATCACAGTACATCCTGGAAGCATTGCCACATTCAAAGCGTGGCACATTTACTAACTAATCTCTGAGTAATCCCTGATTTCAGCTAATTAGCCCCATCCTCCATGAGCTAATGCATGTTCAGCCTTTTGAAACATTTGTCCTACAAAGAACAATTATACGTGTCTCCCTAATGAGCAGAGGACATGAAGAATTAATAAATAATTAGCAAATACCATTAAGGAGTGGGATGAGGGGGGAAGGAGAGAGCTTCACTCCTGAGGGATGGGACTACACTTCCCGTCAGCCCCCGCGCTCCTCGGGGGGCCGGACTACAGTTCCCATGCGCCCTCACGGAACAGGACTACAGTTCCCATGAGCCCCCGCGGCCCCCTCTCCCTGCAGTTTCTGGGACAGCATGGCGGTGGAGCTGTGTGTGGTGAGTGGGCCCGGCCGCCATCGGCCGCCATCCGCCTCAAGGGGCGCGGGGACGGCGGGGCAGTGTGCGGAGAACTCCGGTACGCTGCCGGAACCGCCCGTAGGGCTGCGGCGAGGGCTCGAGGCTGCATGGGGGGCGTGATAGTGGCCTCCGCCATGGTGGATGGAGAGAGCAAGGCCGGGGGCTCTGCGCCCCGCGGGCTCCGGCCCTGCCGTGACGGGACAGGAACCGCGGGCTGGCCCGAGCGATGCTCAGCGTTTTATGGGCCGCGGGTGCGGCTCAGGCGGGGCGCTGCTGTCGGGGTTGTCTCCCAGCACCCCGAGGCGGGGGCTCAGCGGCCCGAGACCCCGCGCACAGGGGGGGCAGGGGAGCCACGTGTACCCGCAGGCGTCGGTGCTACCCGGGTGAGGAGCGTGACAGCCACGAGGGCAAGAACAGATTTGCGATTTGGGATGGTTCTCTACTCTTTAGCTGCTCTGGAAGCTGAGCTAGTGATGATAAAAGTTATCCCTGTCTGAATTTGATCTTTCCTCTGTGGAAGCGTAACTCTGAGGCTCAGTGTTAGAGACACAAAGGTAAAGGAATGGTTTGTTACCTGCACTAACTCTATCCCCTTTCTCGGTTTCAGAGCATGACACCGTGTCAAGAAGGGGTAAAAACACTCCCTTGGCTGGGGAGCTGATTTACCCACAGTGCACCTGCACTATGGTGAGAAACAGCAGCATCTGCTTGGTATAGTCTGGGTTTTTTTCTTCTCTTGGGGAGTTATGGAAGAAAGACTCTTTCTGCTGTCTCAAATTACACCCTTCTGCATTCCTGGGGCTCCTGGGAGAGGATATAAAACCCCTATGGCTTGATGAATGCAATTAGGCCAATCAAGGCTGTAGCTTTGTCACAGCTGCCACCCGAGCGTGTGGCCCTTTGCTGTCATGGAGCACAAGCTGAAAAGCAGCGTGGATTGAATGGGAATTTTGCTGGTGTTGGTGCCCAGCAGAGCACCTGCTTGTCAGCATGGTCAGAGATGAGCCAGAGCAGAAGGATTAGAGGTAGAAGGGATTGGATGACAGCCCATTGTGGAGACACTTGACACAGCTCATCTCATAACTGTATATGTCACAGAAATAGGCCTAGTGACAGGCTCTCTTTGCCTACCTGGGGGTGCTCTGGGACAGTTTCAAACTTGCATCAGGTTGCTGGGGGTGGGGAGGTGCAGCTCACCTGCCCCAAAGGGTCATCAGGTGAAGGACACACCCTGAGGAATCCTTCACCTGAGGGGATGTGGCTGTCCTAACTCTGGTGAATGATTTTCTTAAGATAAACCCATTAACAAATTACACCATGGATGGATGGATTATTCTTGTGTGCAGGGAACGAGTTGGATTGCAAGGTTCCGAGAAGATCAGGAAGAGAATGTCAGGTTGAAACAGCTTAAAAGGGTCCAAATCAGCAACGTCTCTGAGCTGGTGGGATTTTTCCCTAAGCAAGGATTTAAATAGCAGCCATCTCCCAAAGTTTCTTTTCTGTGAATGAGACAGCCCCTGGCAAACATGCTGCTCTGTCTCTTGAGGGACAGGTTTCTGCTCTGCTAAGTTTAAGACAAAAGTTGCCTGCCTTTGAGTGGAGAATTTCTGTCTAATTCTTTTTCTGTGATCCAGTGCTGGGTTTTTTCTCAGGAGAAATGAGGAAAAGAGGACAAACTTTATTTAAAGTACTTTTAGCTAATAGTGTTCATTGCAACTTGTATTTAGGAGGAAATGGTCCTGCAGAGTCCTGGGGCTGCTGTTGCCCAAAGACAGCTTTGGCCAGAGGACAGCTGCTATGTTTGGCTTCAGGCTGGTAAGAGAAGAACTTTTCAGTACTGTGTGTTGTTTGTTTTTAATTCATTAATTATATGCCAGGCCTGTAGGCACATTGAGTCACCTGGTGAGCCTAATCTCTGAAGGTTTACCAGGAAAAATCCCAAGGGGAACAGCTGGATATCTGTACTGTGTGTGGCTTTGGGGAACATGGCGGGTTTGTGTATCGGGTGGGACAGACACTGAGCCTGTGATGTGCTGTTATCCCTGTCTGACACTCAGCTTGAGGAGGAAAATGTTCACTGAGGCTCAGGTACTTCCCTTGGTGGGTCCCCTGCCCCTTGCAAAGAGTCCACAGGTGTGAGTGGCACCAGTATGGCAGAATCTGTCCCCTGTCCTGCCACCCTGTGCTGTGTGACAGCAGCCAGGTGCAGTCCCTGGCACAGACACAACTGCAGAGCTGCTGTTGTCATAGCACAGTTTAGAGCTGCAAAAAGCTTTCAAGTTCCTTGTGCAAACAGTGACAGGTTGAAGGGCAGATAAGAAATGCATTTTTTATCTTGCCTGATGTACAGTCACTGAACACACAGGCTGGAACAGCACTTTGTCTTGGGCAGCTGACAGCTGCCTTCTGCTAAATGATTTTATGCTTTATTGAACAGAATTTGGCTTTGTTTGCAGAAGGTCAATAGCAGCTTCTGACAGGCCGCCCAGCAGAGCTGGTGACAGGGAACGTCGTGAGGAGGCAAGGTTGGTTTGTGAAAGGGGAGGGAATGGCACCACAAATCAGGCACATTGGGGCTCTGACAGCACAGCTGTCTCCCAGGCAGGATCAGGCACTGGGACAAGCACCTGGAGCTTTTGGCTTCCAAGGTGTAACAGGGAAGAAGAAGGTGGAAAGGCAGCCTGATGATAAATGGGAAAAGTAAAAGTTACACAGTGCTTTGAGACCAGAGGGGCAGGAATTGTTTCAGAACGGACTTTTTTAGGAAAACAGTTATAACTTTGGTTTGTGGTTTCTTACAGGTCTAGAAGGAAGATTATTCTGGACTGTCACAAATGACTCTTGATATGTCATGTGAAATGGCCACAGGCTCCTCCTCACTGCTCAGTGGTTGCTGCAGCCACACCATGGGTAAGGGACCACTAAAACAAAAAAGGATTTGGGTACTAGTGCCATTGGCCTGGGTGGGAGCAACGTTTTGTCTCCTGAGATCTGTACTCCAGATTAAATAGTGCAAATTAGGAACTTTTCAGCTGCTCTGATACATTCGTTTTTTGTTTTTTTTTTTTTCACCAAGAGCTGATCTGCAGTTGACTGGAGAAAAAAGTGGTTTTCTGCTTTCTTCTGTTCCAAAATAAAATAAGTTGTGGAAAATCTTACAAGTTGAAGTTGGGTTTTATTTGGTTATTTCTGTAAAGGTTGGAGTCCATGCTCTTAAAAGGTGTTTGCCAACTGTAATGATTCTGATTCTTGGATAAAAATGGTTTTGTGCAGGTAGGAAGCATTTTGGATTAAAATCCTTCCTGAATTTGCAGTTGTGAGCTTACCCTTCATAGCAAACCCATAACACAAAGACTTCAGTGTCTGCAGATTCTGTCCCAGAAGTAATTCATGGGAACAGTGTTCCCATGAAGACAAAACTAACTTATGGCTAAGGTCTGGTGCCAAACAGTTCTTGTGGAGTGCTTGGGAGTATACAGCCATGAGTAAGTCCTTAAAATGGAGTTAACTCCAGCACCCGGCTCCACCCTTGGTTGGGAACATCCCTTTTTGAGAGGGGAAAGGAACGTGCTGCTTGTGGTTCCTGGTGTGGTGCCTGTGAGCTGGGTGATTCCAAGCAGGACTGCAGCACCATGACAGCACCATCCTGCTCATCTTGCCCTGAGTGTCACGGTGCTGCTGATGTCACCTGAGGCTTGGTCAGAGCTGGTTTGAGGAGGTTTCAGAGAGCCTTGGCCAGAGGATGTGAGGATCAGGTTCATTCGTGTCATGAAATGTTTTGCTGAGTGTTTGGGAACACAAAACAGGCCTGACAGGCTGCTGTGGTACCAGTGTAAGGTGGCTCTGATGGGAACAAAGGTTAATTTGAGACGTGGGAACACAAGATCGGCCCCAAGCTAGAGATTACATCTGGAACAGGCTTGGAGCTTAACCTGCCTGTGAACCAGCTGGGAGCAGCCTGCTGGGAGCTTCAGGGGGTTTGGAGGTTCCCTGGCTCAGGGCCAGGGTATCTTTTGCCATCTCTGTACACCAACCTCATACAGCAAATAGCATTCCAAGTGTTAAAAGGGCTGTGCTCAGAGCTAATATGTCTCGCAGTCTGCAACTCCATTATTTAAACTGGTTTCCATCCCCATCTGCCTCTGGAGCTGTTCCCCAGTTGAAGTCTCTACTCCCTGTTACTGCTCCTCTGCTGTGGGAGGTAAAGGGGGGGGCTCTCATCCTCCCCAGTTCATCAAAATAACGGAAACAGGTGTTAAGGAAAACAATCATTCAACATTTATGTCATTACACAAAGTGGGAAAGTGTTTTGGATTACACTGCTCTGTCTCCAGCCCCCACCGGCTGGAGAAGCCTCTCCAGGTGGGTCTCCCTGAGCAGTGCTGGTGTATAAGGGACAGCTGAAGGGTTCAGGACCCTGCCCTCCCTTGGGGTTTGGGGAAGGAAATTTAAAGAGTGATCATCGCTTTGACCCACCTGGTGTGGGGCCGCCTCTCAGAGGGTACCAGAGTCCCTGTGCAAGAAAAGGCCAAAAACCCAGTGTCACACACGTGGCTGGGGCCACTGTCACCTCTGGGCTCCTCAGAGCCTGGACATGTTCCTGGTGTCCTGGCTGAGCTGCCATGACCCTCCTTGTAGCTGATGGCTTTTGAGTCCCTTCCTTGTCAGAAAACAGCAGACCTCAAGAAGGGGACAGTGACAGGGCCCACCGTGTCTGTCCTGCTGTCTGTGCACTGACCAGGGAGGCAAACAGATCCTTCTGGAATGTGGCACATGTCCACACACAGCTGGCTAGAGCTGGGACTTTCTGCAGTCTTTCTGGAGGGAGGTATTCTCCAGACTTGTCACCTATCACCTGGTCTCAGTGCAAGGATTTATCCTGCCTGCTGTGGTCCCACCGTGGTGATGAGCATTTAAGGTGAAAGGCATTTTCCAGCATCTCCAGCATCCTCTTGCAGCATCACCCTGCCCTTCCTGTGCTCCACAGGGGCCACTGCTGCCCCACAGCCACGTTTATGGAGATGGCAGGGTACAGCCACATGCTGTGGTTCTTCTGCCTGCCCCAAAGGCCATGTTCAATCACACTGATCCCTGAGGAAATGCAACATTTCTCCACCAGCTTCAGCTTCCCTGTTATCCTCACATCACTGCTGGCTGTGTGCAAGCCTGCTCCATGGGCTGGCTGGCCAGCTGGGAAGAGCCCTCAGGAGGGAGAAGGTGACCCTCAGGAAAAAGGAGAAGAGACACAAGAGTCCTTGGACTTGCCCCTGTGGGGACCTGGCCTCAGCGCTGGTAGAGGGTGATGATCCCTGCGCGGTGCAGGCTCCTCCACAGCGCTGCCTCCAGCATCATGTCATGGTTGGCATAAAACACCAGAGGCTTCTTCTCCACCTCGTAGTAGTGGTCTGAGAACTGCTCATAGTTGGCTGTGATGAACCCATAGGCACTGACCTGTGGGGAAGGAGGTGGGGCAGAGAGGACAGGGCTTCACCTCGGGTGGTCCATCACCACCACGACTCCCTTCAGGGACAGGGGACATGTAGGACAGCCACCAGGATACCCTGGAACCCCACAGCAACCAAAGGGGGAATTCCCTTCCCCCCAAGGGAACAGTGGCCCTGTGGGGCCTTACCTGGTCGCAGGTGTGGAGTGCAGTGAGGAGCATGAGGGCGCCAGTGCTGGGCATATAGAGGGAGCCATACTGAGTGTTCAGGATCTCTGACCGCAGGAACCTGACGGGGACATGGTGGCTGTGGGGGCTCAGGGCTGGCACAGCCCTGCAGCCCCCAGACCCACACCCACTCAGCCTTCTCCAGTGCCCAGTAAGGCAGGAGCACTGAGTGAAACACAGGGCTCAGATGGGCTCTGTGATGGCTGCTCTCACTTGCTCAGGGGTTGGTAAAAGGCACCTCTGCTATTTGGAGCCATCCCAACCTGTGCACCTGCTCTTGTGAAAGGCAGGAAAGACCATCCTGTTGGGCCCTACCTTTGCTCCTGTTAGACTGGGACAAAACATAATTTGTTTTGGGGAATGAGAGCAAGGTGAGCACAGGAGGTGTAGAAGGCGATGTGAGCTGTGCTGCAGTGAGCAGGAGTGGCAGGGGAGAGACACCTCTGCCTCGCGTGCAAACAGCAGGGCAGGGGTGGTTCCAGTGTCTGGGGGAGCTGGGCAGCTACTGGTCTGTACTGGAACGAGCAGAGGAGGGAGGGAGATGGTCTGAGCCCAGCCCAGAGCAGAGCCAGACAGCAGCCACAGTGCTCATCACCCTCACCTTGCTGTCAGGTACTGCAAGAAATCAGGATGCAGCAGCTTGAACTTCTCTGCAGATGCCTCTGGTCCAAAATACTTCTGTGGCCTGCAGCAAGGCAAGGAGAAGGGCAGAACTTTGTCATAGGAGTCCTGGAGCTCCTTGGGGTTTATTCCAGGGACAGACATGGGGTGAGGACAGGCGAGTCATGCCTGCATCACTGGGGGTGCTGGGGGGATCCTAGGGTGCTACTCACCGGTCACCCTTGTCCGAGCCCTCGGGCACTGGGCTGCCCTGGATGGCTGATTTCAGCATGACATAGTCACGGATATCCGAGGGGATGAAGATGTACTTCAGGTCCTGCAGCAGGGACACAGACAGGGCACTTGGAGGGGGGTCTAAGAACACTGCCCACGCTTGCAGGCGAGGACTGAGGGCTCCTGAGATGGGGAGAAGTCTCAGAAGCAAGCCCAGCCTGAAGGGACAACTTGATTCAACTCCCCAACAAGCCCTCAGGGTCTCACCTTGCCCTGGGGGATCTGGGTGAAGCCGTACTCCTCGTAGGAGATGAGGGAGTTCTTCATGGTGTTCACTGTGAAGCCATAGAAGGAGACCTTGGTGCCGACATCTTCCTCAAAGCCTTTGATCACGGCACCGTTGAGCCTGCAGGAAAAGCAGAGAACACCTGTCCAGAGCTGGCATCTCCCAGCACCCACGGCCCCATCCTGCCTGGGATCCATCCTCACCTGAAGACCAGGTCGTGGCTGTCGATGGCCTTGCCCTGCCGTGAGCCATTGAGGATGCCACCGTTGCCCACCACGGCACAGCGCACACAGCCCCCGGGGAAGGTGGCCCTGTCGAAGAGGTGCCGGTTGGCCGAGGCGTTGAGGAGCTGGAGGGTGCTGCCCACCACTGGAATGGAGCAGGATGTGACCAGCCAGCAGGGAAAAGGTGTGTGCCAACCCACGTGAGCACATGCAACAACATGCACAGAGCTGGCACAGCACAGCCAGGAGCAGCACACAACAAAACTCACAGCACCACCGTGGTCTGCACGTGGGATATGGGGGCACCAGACAGACCCTCCTCTCCCAGCTTGCTGTCACCTCCTCATATCCCTTCTCCTTCCTATTTCTTATCTCCCCATGCTCCTAACCCTGCTACAAACAGAGGCCACCCAAGGCTGTGCAAGGCACAGGGATGCATCCAGATATCTGCAGCCCTAGCCCTGCAGATGCTGCTGCCTGTGCTGGCCATGTCCCTTCCTGACAATGTCTCTGCCACTGGTTCTCTCCTGCTCGCTGTCCCCAGCACTTCCCAGCCCAGGGATCGAAGCTGGCAGCTGCCAGGGAGAACAGAGAGTGGGTTTGGGGTGGGAAGGGAAACAATTTCCTTGCACAACAATGGAGCTGGTTGTCCGAGCTCCTCTGGCCCCAGTTAATAATCACGGACACACTGGAGCTTTTATTCAGGGAAAATGTCACAAGATGCACCCTCTGCTCTATGCCTGGGAGGTGGGGTGGGTAGAGATCAACATTCCTGGCTCCTCTGCAGGGTTCCTCTGCCTGCCCCACATCTCCAGTCCCTTCTGCTGGGCTCCCCAGTCCCCTCAAGCTGTCCCACATCCCAGCTGGGTGTGTACCTGCAAGGGACAAGCCTTGCCAGCCATAGGGGACATGTCGTGTCTTCAGCCTGTTCCAGGTCTCCAGGGTGAAGTGCTGGTCCCACATCAGCACGGGGGTGTTGAAGCGGAAGATCTCCCGAAACTTGGGGTCTGCCTTTGCTCTGGCTGTCACCGAGTGGAGGCAGGGGCTGGGCTGGGAGGGAGGAAGGAGGATCCCTGCTCAATCTCCAGCCTGGGTCTGCCTTCCCTGTGACACCTCCACCCCTCAGCAGGCACCAAGGTGAGAACAAACCCAGGGACAGAAATGCTCCTGTCCATCACATGTTCCGCTGGGTCACCCAGGCAGGGCATCGCCCCATGCCTTGGTTTTGTGCTTCGAAAGAGCCTTTGGCACCCAGCTCAGTGGGGCTGGGAGAACCAGGGCTTACAGGGTCACCTGAGGGCGGGAAAGATTCAGCACCTTCAGGTGTGGGCACCCCATTAAAGGCGTGGGCCCCATTAGGGCTCTGCTGTATGAGAACAGAACAGTAACAGCCCCCCTCAGGGCCTGGGTCCATCCCCACTAGTCGCCAGCCTGGACTGCTGGCCCAGGAATCAGAGGGTTGGAGGGGGGTGGTGGTGCTGGCTCCAGCCTCCACACTGGGGAATGGCAGCAGGGAGGCCTGGGGAGAATCTCTTGTGTGGATGGACAAGGTTCTTCTCTGTAAACCCCTCACAGTGTATGCTGCTCCTCCTCAGCTTCCCCACACAGCCCTTCAACCGAAAAAACCCAGCACAGAGGGCCACCATGGACACTGCTGTGCTGTGCTAATGATTACCTGCTTTCTGCTGGGCTCCGGCTCCTCCAGCTTGGCAGAGGGATTGAAGGAATTCCCACTGGGACAAGGGAAACATATGGCAGAGTTAAAAATCCATGGCTTGGGCACTGGGGAAGCCCTCAGAGGGCAGGGGCCTCCCAGGATGGCTGAACATCTTCCCTCCTTACCCCTCTGAGCTGCCTCCAAGAGCCCACCTGCGGCTGCTGGCTCCATGTGGTGTCCCTGAGGGAGCCAGGACCAGTGACTCTGGCTGCAGCAAGCTGGGAGAAGACAAGTGATGGCTCAGCTGAGGAGGCGACACTGAGCACCCTGACATCCCCCACCTGTGAGAGCCACAGGGCAGGACCATGACCCCTCCCTTTATCTCCTCTCCACTGCTGCCTATGCCCACCCACCCCCATCTGCAACTGGAGAAACGAGGATTTGCAAAATACAGAGTTTGTGCAATCACCATCTGTTGGTGGGTCCCACCTCCAGGGCTCCCATTTACCAAAATCCACACCCAGCCCAGCCTGCAGCCTTGGGGGAATCCTGCTGAGGCTCTTCCCACTATCTCACCATTCCTGAGTACAAAGAGGATCAGGCTGGAATAAACTGGACAGGCCAGCAGGACACATTTAGTTGTAATAATGAAGAAGCAATCAGCAGCTGGGATCTGGAGGCTCTTGGGGTGCATGGGACCCCCTCTGCCATGGGGGCAGCTGGGGCAAGCCCTGATCCTTCATTAGCAGCAGGGGCTGCCCACCCTGAGCAACTTGGGGTGCCCTGAGCCCCATGGGGCCAGGCTGAGCTGACCTAGCCCCTGGGGGGGCACTGGGCTGGGGGTGGGCAGGCAAGCAGGAGGTGGGAGCCCACCGGAGGGGAACAGGCTCCCATTCATCCCTGCACAGAAAAGCCCTTCAGAGCCCCCGGCCCCGCCGCCAGCCCGGGCGGCAGGTGCTGTGGCCAGAAGGGGGGTATTGTGGAGGAGACAAGGGCTCCTTGTTACAGGATCCCTGCCTGGGAGCCTGGGGACAGGTAGAGGCAGGTGGGGAGCGGAGCTTCACCCCCCTGGCCCCTCCCTGGCACAGGGGCGCAGCGGGTTGGGTTTCTGTCCCTGCCACGGCCCCTGCCAACACCAGCAGCACCCACAGCCCTGCCCAGGAGCAGATCCAAACCTGTTTGACACCCAAACCCTGTTCTGTGCCACTCTGGGGGCATGGCATGACATGGGGGGACAGCCCAGCACCCTGCCTGGGTCTGGAACTGGGGGCTGGAGCATTTTCCCAGGCATGGATGGAAAGGCAGTGCCAAGCAGGTTTTAGTCCCAGCACCTTCTTTGCACCATCCCGGCACTGCCAGCTCTGGGCAGGGGATGCTGAGGGTGCAGCAGGCTGAGCCCCAGCTGCAGGGCAGCTTTTAAATCAAGCCTGTGTGTCTTGCCTTGGTGTCCCAAGGGAAGTCAGGTTCCCAGCAGGAGTGGAGCCCTGCAAAGCCCCCCCACACCACTCCAAACACAACGCTACAGCCCAGGGCTCACCACAGCATGGCCCCCACCAGCTCACCCCTGAGGCTCATCCTGAGATGACCTGAGCAGGCAGAGAGAGGAGGGAGGGTAAGTCCCCAAGAAGGCCCACCAGGATGGGACTGAGCCATCCCAGAGAGATGCAGAGCTGCAGCTTTCTGCAGGGCCTTTCTGGTGTTATCCTGCCATCATCCAACTAATCCCAACCTGGCTAACTTGTCTATTCCCTTGGCTTGCAGGGGGCAGTGCAGGGTCTGTCACAGCAAGGGCAGGGCCATCAGAGCTGTACCAGACCTGGTGGTTACACTGGGAGCTGCTCTTTCAGCCCAGGTACCAACAGCACATCCTCCAGAGCAAAGCTCTCCCACACAAGTGTCCCACAGCCAGGAGCTCTGGACCCCGAGTGGGCTCAGTCCTGGTGAGCTGCCCTGGGGTGCAGGGAGCTCACCCCAGGGAGCTGCCCAGCCCCACTCGCTGCCTCCATCTCACAGTGCAGGTGACCCCCAGCCCCTGTGCCTCAACAGCAGAGCTTATCAACACCTCCACCACCCAACCAATGGACCAGGGACTGGGGAAACCTCCCTGCTCCAAGCCCAGAGCTGGCTCCTGCAAAGCGCTGAAGTCCCTGCATAAAAAGCCCCTGGGTTGGCCACCCACCTATTTTCTGGCCACAGAGGTGCAGCCCCCACCAAACCCCAAGGCTGTTACCCTTGCCCACCATGTCCAGGCTTGAGCTGCATCCAAGCAGCCTCTCCCAGCCCTGTCACCTCCCCGGGCCTTCCCACCAGGTTCACAAGCCCCAGCTGCACATGTCTGCTCCCCCAGCCCCAAGCGAGCTCTCCAAGCTCTCCTGCTCCTGTTTCTTCCCTTTCCCTTCCCCAGCTCATCCCAGTGCCTGCAGCACAAGGCAAAGCCCTGGGCAGTGGCAGTGGGAGGGTGCTGCACTACTTCCTGAGCTGCCAGGGATCTGTGGGAGTTCCGGGGGCTCAGCCTGGCTGTGCCCAGCATGGAAGGCAGGTTGGCTCCTGCTGACCTTCCATGGGAGCTGAGCCCCACCTCCACCCATGGCCGGACACAGTGGGTGGCACCTGCTCATCGTTTCTTCCAGGCTTTGTGCTGAGCTGATAAATCTGTGCCAGCACCTCCCTGCACTTTCTTGCCAGCTGTGGGTGCTGGAGCCAGCTCTCCAGCATTGCTGCTGCCCAAGCCCTGCTGGGAAGGGCGTGGGGCACCTGGCCCCCCACCAGACAGCAGCTCTGCGGCGTGACGGGAGCCAAGCGCTTTGACGTCACCTGCCAGGATGTGGTGAAGCACCCCGTGCTGCTTGGTTGACTCAGGATGACAATCCTGCCCGGCACCGACCGATGCACAATGGGGCTGTGGGAAGGAGTGGCTGTGGCTGCCTGGCACCGGCGGTGGCAGCAGAGCCAGCCAAGCCTGGGTGCGCTCCCTCGCCATCATGACATTCACAAATATGACGTTTCTGGTCCAAGGCCATCCTTCACTTCCGGAAGATAACACTGTGTTGTGAGTGTTGTGAGCACACACTCCAGCCTTATCTTCAGCAAATACTCCCAGGGCCCCACAGAGATATTTGAGGGAGCCAAAACAGCAACAAGAACCCGCTCTTGCTACATCTCACCATGAAGGGCTGAGCTCCAGAAGCATCTTGCCCTGGTGCAGAGCAGGAGTGGCACATTGAAGCTGGGCAGAGCTCCGTGTTCATCCCATCTGCCCTAACAATAAAGCCACGAGTGCAGCCAGCAGTTCACCAATGGGTTTTGGGAGAGATGGACAGGCAGGGAGTGGGACAGGGCTGTGCCCAGCTGAGCCCCAGGGGATTTGGCTCCCTCCATATCCCTACTCTGCAGGGAACAGGGCATTTGCCCCCTCCCATAGGGCCACCAGCTTTGTGCAGAACTGGAGGGGGACTTGGCATTGCTATGGGGATCTGGTCCTGGGGTGACCCAGTGTTGGCAGCAGCCATCACTCATCAGGGGATCAGCTCCCCCTGTACCTCCACATGGAGACACTGCTCACACAAACCTCCTGCTGAAACTGAGTCACCTGCACCCACAGGTGAGGACCCTGACCTGCCTGTCCCCACTGACAGAGCAGGAAATGAGTGCTCTGTGATGGCACCTCAGCCATGTGAAATATCCAGCCCAGTTCCAGCTCCAGACTCAGCCGCACATCCAGCAGCAGGGCAGCGCCAATTCCCTCAGGGACACAGCTCTGTTGGGACGGGCAGCACTCATGGGGTGCCATGTTTGTGAACACAGGGAATCAAAGCCAACAGACTGCACTCTGGTTTGGGTTTAGCTTTAGGGGTGTAATTAAAGCCACCAGGAGAGCTTTGGAGGACAGATCAGCTTTGTGTTACCCCACCCTGTACCCCTCTCCAGGGCTGGACAAGCTTTATCCTTGGTGCCATCAGTCAAGGGGCAGGAGCCTGGGCTGGCTTTGGAACTGCAGCAGGTCCAGGCAGGGTTTTCCTGACATGTGCTGGGGGAACCTGCTCCCTGCTTCCACCCCATGGGTTTTCTCCACACCCTGCTCTCGCTGGGCCATAGACTTTGTGTCAGGGCGCGGCTTGTTTCCATTCCCAGCTCCAGTGTGGTCCATGAGCACGTTCCTCTGCCTTTGTGGGCCCATTTCCCCTTTCATGGACATCAACCTCTTTGTGGGGAGCTGCTCCACAGCCCAGCCGTGACTGCCCCGAGCAGTCCCGGGTATCGCTGCCGCTGGCACCGCTGCACACCCGGCACGGCCAGGGTGGAGAGAGCCGACAGCCAGCCCGGGCTGCTGCAGATACTCCTGATCCACCAGCCCGGCAGCAGAGGGGACCTCTGCCTTTGGCACGGTGGGATCGGGCAAGGAGAGCTCCCAGCTGGGAAGAGAGAAGGTCTGAACCCCAGGGCAGCTCAGCCGGCTGCATCCTCAGCAAATCCCGCTCAAATCTCACCCTGTGCAGGACCGGCTCTGGTCCCCACAGCATCCCCCATTCCCGGGCAGCGCCCAGGCTGATGGGCTGATGGCCCAAAAGCACCCAGGAGGAGGTGGGGGACACCCACAGCGCTCTCCTGGCCCAGCACCTGATGCTCGAAGGGGACAGGGCAGCTGTCCCGCAGCCCAAGCGCTGTGCGGGTTCCTTCCCCCGCCCGCTCATCCCCACCCAGCGGGGCTCCCCGGGGCACCCCAGCACCCCCTCCCGCTGGGCACGGGGGAGGCTCAGGAAGGGGCTTCGGGAGGTTGGGAGGATGCAGGGACGGCAGACCAAGGGGGAGTTGCAAATTGCTGGAGTTTGGAAAACGCTGCAGCCCTGAGTTGGTGAGCGGTGTGGGCAGCCCGGAGGATCCGAGAGCGGGGCAGCCGTGCCCTGCCTCTGCAAGAGGGGTCGGTGCAGCTCCATGGGGGCCAAAGCTCCCGCAGGACAATCAGCCGGCTCCGATCCCGCAGCAGCCCGGCGGGAACACGCGGCGGCTCCGACCGGCACACGAAGCGGGTTGGACCCTCACCCTCAGCCGTCCCTGCATCCAGCCGTCCCTGCACCCAGCCGTCCCTGCACCCAGCAGTGGTTTCTTTGCGCTGTGATGCGCTGAACCCACTCTGGGGATCCCCCATGGCATCGGGGTCCCGCTCTGGGTACCCCTGGGCTCGGCTGGTGGCCGCGGGCAGGGGCCGGTGGCCGGGACTCCTCAGAGCTCGGGCAGAGCCCGATGCCAGCATGTTTTCTGAACCGGCCAGCGGCAGAGCTGGGATCACCTGCCCTAAGGGGCCCATGCTGACACCCCGATTCCCCGTCCCCATCCCAGCGCACGGCACCTCGTGTTGGATTTACGGATCCCTGCTTCCCACCCCTCTCCCACCCCCGTCCCCCCTTACCTGGCTATGATCCTCTGGCTGGTGGGCGCCTCCACCGTAGCGTGGTAGTGACTGTAGAGGAGCAGGGAGGATGTTAAACCTGCCAGCAGCAGAAGGCAGAGCCTTTTCCAGTGCGGGGACCCCATCCCGAGCAATTCAGCCACTGGAGCCGCGCAGGGGAGCGGGAGCGTCCCCAGCCCCGGGCACACAAAGTTGCCGGCCCCTCTGCCCTCCCAGCCCGGTGGGCGCGGACAGCGCTGTGGGCTGGCTCCGTCCTGCCCCGGGTGCCCAGCCGCACTTCGGAGCAGGCTGGGATATTCCTCCGGAGCAGTGGGAGGGAGGGTGTAAGCCGGAGGGAGGAGGCACCAGGCTGACTGGTTCAGACTTGCTGAGAAAAAAAGCACTTTTGAGCTGCTTTTTCTCCGAGCTGGGAATTAAACATTTACCCAGACCAGAAGGGAACTGAGATTTTCTTTTTTTCTTTTTAATTTTTTTACCTCCTTTTCATACCACCCACTCACGGCTCATAAACACGGTTCCCCTTTTTATAACTTTCTTGTCCAACTCAAACACGTGCGTGTTTGGGCTGCACCCACACGGACACCCGGCAGCCCCACGGTGCTGAGCGTGTCCGCGGGCACTTGCCGGTTATTTTGTGCTTATCAGAAACTGCTTATCAGGTTCTGAAGTCGGGACCTTGGGGTCCCCGATAGCAGCACTCCGTGACGCACCCGCAGCCACCCGGTGAAGCCGCCAGGATGGCGCAAATGTGGGGGAAAAGGGAAGAAGGGGGGACAGTGACGGGGTGCTGTCGCTAAGGAGGAGGGGGAACAAGGTTGCGGTGCTGCCCCCGGGTCCCCGGCCACGTTCTGGCTGAATGGATCATGTGCATTTGCAGCAAACAAAACCTTTCGGGGCTTTGTGGCAAGCTCGACAAAGAGTTTGGGTTGGAGGAAAGGAGAAAAGGGTTTGGGGAAAATTTTGCATGAATTATTTTGGTATTTTCGGAGATGATGTGCTCCAGTTTCTTTTTTGAAAGAATATCTTGGCGTTATTTTAGTTCAACTCCGAAAGAACCAGCCTGTGAACTGAAGGATATGCATACCAAAATGTTTGTTGCAGCGGGGGAAGGGACTCAGCAGGCAAACAAGCATTTTCAGTTGAACTGTTGGGAATTTTTGAGGTTGGATTTTTAGGAAGTCAATCAGACTCAGGGAGCAGCACGATGGTGAGCCCTGCTCCATCCAAACCCTGTGCCCATGGTTCCTTGAGCACTCATGTGTTGTTCCAAGCTGTCACACACCTCTAGCCCCTCCTCAAATACCCTCTTTCATTATTCAGCCCCAAAACCTGGGGCCAAACCCCATCCCTGTTCCTGAGTCCTGCTGTGGCTGCATTTTCCCCAACACTCATTTATCCCCTCAGATCCAACCACTCCCCACTTCCTTTCCAGCCTGCCCAGACAGGTTCAAAGAAAGATAAAAGCAAAACACATTTTAACAGGAGTTTGCTTCAATCTCCACTTGCTTCCATTACTACAGATGCCTCCATTGCCAGCCCTGGTCCTCTGGGAACTTTGGCTGTGTGGGGATGGCACCACGTTGGCATCCACCAAGTGCCCAGGCTGTGGTGTGAACACGGGAGCAGCTCTGTGCCTGAGGCTGGCAGTGGTGTCACTGCTGGCCTTGTCCCACCGGGAGAGTGGACACTGGACCTGGGACCCCACAAAAGGATGGTGGCCAGGCTGATTTTAAAGCAAACTTGCAGGGAACCCTCCCTGCTGTTGCACAGGGGAGCTGTGGCAGGAAGGTTGGCTGGGCATGGGTTGTCTCAGGGAAGGAGAGAACAGACAAGAAGCTGGAAGGACAGGACAGACCACAACCACATGGACACACAGGAATGAAATCGAGCTTAAAGCCCAGCTGGAGCTAAAGCTGCAGAAGGATGGGCAGGAAAAGGGGGTCACATGTACCCCAGTAGTAAAAGGCAGCTCAGAGAAATAGGGGTGCATGGATGGAGGGATTTGATGCTTTTTGCCTCTATCACTAAAAGCTGCTCCCAGCCCTCAGGGTTACAGGCATTTTCTGGGAGATTCAGAGCCAGCAGAGCATGGTTAAGAGTCTGGGGTCCTGCTCAGAGGTCTGCCAGCCTGGAGCTGTCCCCACCTGGTGTGACTCAGGATCTGCCTTGCCCACTCTGACCTGCTGGATTCAATCCCTGCAATCCAGTGCGTTGGCTCATGTGCTCTTGATTCTGGCCCTTCGTTAACCACAGCTAATTATTACCAACTGCTCGAGTAAGTCACAAGGGACACAGCAAGGCTTGGCTCCAGATGGATGACCAATGGTCCAGAGGAAGTGACCTGGGGAGAGTCAGGGATTTGCCATTTGGAAACATTTATGGCCCAATCATGCAAATACTGGTGGAGTGGCAGCTTCAAGGGCTGAAGGAGCTGGTTTCTTCACATCTCTCTGTTTCCATGATATATGGTTTTCTACTGTTGGTTTTATTTTCAGCGGGGTGAAAATGAGATGCACAGTTCTTCATCTGCTCTACTTGTTTTGTGCTACAATGCATTTTGGACTATGCCCCAAAATTAAGTGGTGCTTAATTTAGAAGTTAAATAAGTGTGAAAAACCTTTTAGGATGGTGGTTGCCAAATAAAGATTAGGAAAAGAACATAAAAGAAATTACAATGGAAACCAGCAAGTATAATTTTTAGCCTGGGCTTTTTATTCCAGTGATTACTTCTTGGAAACAGACGCCAATCCCTCCCCATGGCTAGAGAGCACAAGAGGAGAATAAACATATTTTGCACCAGCTGGCTGCCAGCCACAGGTTGGTGGAGGAAAATCTCATGGTCTTTGCCATGATGAACTGTGCAGGTGGGAGAACGAGATCTCCAAAAATCCCCTGGAGGATTTATATATCCAAATTCATTCAGCACGGGTCAGAGGTATATTTAAGCAAGTGCCAACAATCTGCTCATAGAGCAGGTCCCTGAGATGCAGAGCCTGGCGGCCGGAGCGGGTGGCTGTGTCACCCCCCGAGAACGCGGGGCCATATGGCTGCCTGTGGAGGCACGGTCATGGCAGCATGAAAAATTCATCAGCAGATGTCCCGGGAGGCTGACACACGGCCCCTGCCTGCTGGGACGGGCAGGGCAGCAGGAGCAGCTCAGCCACAGCTCCTCTCGCCAGCCTCCCTGCCTGGGGCAAACGGGGCCAGGCAAAGCGCCTGCTGAGAGAGCTCCCTGACACTCTCTGCTCGGCTTTGTGCTGGATTTGTAGGTGTCACTACAACCCAAGTCAGGAGAAGTGACCACATGGAGGATGCCTGGAGATGATGGGGGTGACAGCAGCGCCGTGGCTGTGGGACCAGAGATGCTCAGGGCTGTGCTCTGCCCTTCTCTGCCCTGCCCACACCCCCATGCTGCAGGTGGGGAAAGGGGCTTGGGGGTGCAGCAAAACTGCTCAGAGAAGGGCAACGAGGCTGATGAAGGGTATGGAATACCATTCCTATGAGGAGAGGCTGAGGGAGCTGGAGTAGTTTAGCCTGCAGAAGAAGAGGTCACCACTCACTACAGCTCTGACAGTTGGGTGTAGCCAGCTGGGGGTCGGGCTCTTTTCCCCAGCAACCAGTGACAGGATGAGAGAACACAGTCCTGTGCCAGGGGAGCTCTAGGTTGGACATCAGGAGGAATTTCTTCACAGAAAGGGTCGTCAGGCATTGGAATGGGCTGCCCAGGGAGGTGGTGGAGTCACTGTCCTTGAAGGTGTTTAAGGAAAGGCTGCATGTGACACAGTGTCTAGTTAACAAGGTGTTCAGTTAAAGGCTGGAATCGATGATCTCAGAGGTCTTTTCCCACCAAATGGATTTGGTGACTCTGTGATCTTTGTGCCAGTGTGGCAGGATGTGGCCCATCAGGGAAACACCCCCTATAGTCCCCTCCTGCTCTTCCCCAAAGCAGCTGAGCTGGCAGGTCAGGACCTCAGGAGCAGTGGCAGGATGTGGCTTAGACTGGCTCATGTTGGCTCGCTCCCCGTGGCCCTGCTGGCCCAGCCTGGCTCTTATCGCAGGTGCCTGCACATGGCAGAGCCCTTGGCCAGCCCCGGACCGCTGACCCGGGCTCAGATAAGCCAAACACACAGTTCAAAGGCCATCCCCTCTCCAGTGCCATGAGGCAACCTGGGAGGCTCTGAGCTATGCCTGGAGGGGTGCAGAGCTGGAAAACACCTCTGAGAAATTTGGGTGACGATGCAAACCGCTGCTTTCCCCCTTCTTGCCAGCTCTGGACCAGAGAGAGATGTGGGCTGGTCCTGCCCTGCTCTTGGCAGAACAACCAGTCCCTGAGGTCTGCTCAAAGCCACACATTCCTGGGGTCAGGCCAGGCTCTGTCCCTAAAGCTGGGGAGAGGGGCACCATGTTTGAGTGTGGGTGGGTGACCCAGCCCCTTGTCCACCCACCTGTGTGGTCCCATTGGACACTGTGGCTGCCATGGGAGGGATGGAGGGAGCCTTGGGACGTCCCCAGGACTCAGAAAGTGTCTTTCCAGAATTTACCATTCCAAGGCCAGGCCAAGCTGGGAAAGCCCTGCAGCACCCAAAGTCCTGTTGCTCAGCCTGGCAGAGGAGCCCTGCTGCACCCCCTGGAGCTGTTTACCTGCAGGGCCCTGCTCCAGCACCTGGAGGTGAGGGCTCCTGGCAGGTCAGCTGGTGCTTTTTGCACAACAAAGCCATGGGCTGCTCCTTTATCTTGTTCTCCCTCCCCTATTATCAATAGTTTTTCTGGTCCAACTGGATTTACCTGCTACCACATCCCCGAGAAAGGGAGAAGGTCCACATAGAGGAGGCAAGGAGGGGAAACCTCCTACCCTCTGCCCCTGAGGCCTGCCCCAAACCTCTCAGCAACTGAGGAACATTAACAGTACCTGCTAAGTTCCCAGAGCTTTTTGTGCTGACCTGGAGCAGGCACATAGCTCTGCCACACTCCCACTGCATCCAGTCAGCCACAGAAGAGAGTAACATATCCAGAGGGAAGCTTTGTGCTGTTATTCAGCTCTGGCTGCTCTGTGCCTCAGTTCCTTGCCTGGGAAGGAAAGAGACAGGAGTGGCAATATGGATGTGCCACGATGGCACAAGGCTGCCTTGGAGCTGTGTGTGGCACACGCAGTGGCTCCCTCCAGCACCTGGTGCGGTTTGGGGCTGGCTGCCCCTTGTCCCTGCTCCTGGTGAGGCCAAACCCAGACAGGATGCAGAGAGCAGGGCTGCACTGACCAGGAGCAGGGATGAGATGGGGTCTGCACCACTCACTTGTCCCCAAAATGCATCCCTGTCCCCCAGCAAGTCCATGTCTGCTTCCTCCTGCTTCATCCACGGTCAAGGAGCTGTGTGAACACACAGCAGGGTGGGCTCTGATTCTGCTATATAGGTGAGCAGTCACACTGAGGGAAGAGGTGGAAATGAAGCAAAAACTTTGAAGCCCTGCCAAGAAGGTGACACCATGAGAGTTTCTGGGTGGTTTTGGTTTCTGCAATATGGTGAGGAATATTTAAAGGCTGTTAACTCTTGAGGAACCCCAGGAGGAGTCTGGCACAGCTGTAATTACAGTTCATGGTACTCTCAAAGAGCTTTTGAAGAAAGCAGGGCTGACAAAACAGCAACTTCTGGACATGCTGAGGCACAGTGGTGTATTTATCCCCCAAATCAAACATCTTTGTTTAAATCCTGCAGCCCCCAGAGCTCCTGGCTAGCAGTGGGAAATCCACTGGTCCCTGGCACTGGGTATTGTGTCTGTGCAGGAGGAGGACTTGCTGTATCTGAGCATCCCTCAGGATGTCAGACCTGATCCCACCATCAGTCCCTCTGCTTGTGTGGCCATCAGCTCCATGCCACGCTGCAGGAGCCACGGTCACACCTCTGCACACCCCTTGTGACTGCAAGGTACCAAACCTCTGCTCCCTGTGTCCCTACACACCCCAGGGAGCTCCCAGGCCATAAATGGGAGGCAGCTGCAGGGCTGTGCCCAGCACTGGGACAGGGTGGCACACCAGGATGGGCCAGACCCAGCACAAAAACAGATCCCTGAACAGGAGCTGCCACCTGGAGGCACAGGGACAGTCTTGATGTTGTGCCAACCACAGAGACCTGGATTTTGGGATGGCACTGAGCAGGCTGGGGCTACTACAGCACAGCCTGGCAGTGCTGCTTTCACCCTGGGACACCCACTCTGCTGGGAGCTTGCCCAGTCCTGAGTCCTGGCTCTTGCCAAGGGTGCTCCAGCTGTAGCTGCTCTCTGCAGGCTTTGTTCCATAAGTTTGTGCCAGGCTGGAAGTTGACCAGGAAATGCCACCTCCAACCCTGCCCAGCTTCCTGTGGCCACTGTGGACACAATGCCACAAGATCAGGTGGCTCTGGTGAGGCACAGCTGGACTCGTGCTCCAGACGATGTGTCCCAGTGTGTGCCACACCTCAGCCAGCCCACAGTGGGACAGGATGTCTTGGTGCAGTGGGACAGGAGCAAAGTGAGGGGGGTAAGGGGGACCATCAGGTCAGAGTTGCTTTCCTGGGAACAGGAAGGATGTGGTTTGAGCTCACTGGGAAACTCCACACCACAGCAAAGGCCCTTTTCTAGCCAAGATTATCCCTGATAACATCAAACTTAGTTATCTGTGTTGAGAGAAAAGCCTGGAGGGAACAGGCTCTGGGGAAAGCCTCCTGGGAAGTCTCCTTCCCTTGTCTCTGGGAAGCCTCAGCACCGGAGAAAAGCAGGGGCTGGGGGCTGCCAGCCCATCCCCAAAGCCCCCTCACCCACTGGGGAATCCTTGCTCAGTGGGACTCAGCCCCTTCCTGCTTCCCAAAGGACAAAGGAACAAAAGAGAAGAGGGGGGAAGGGAAAGGTCTAAGAGAAACTTCTTCCAACTTCTGGGGAAGAGAAAAGCCCTATTCAGGCAAGAAGAATACCCTGTGGAGCCGGTCACTAAGCAACCCACAGCAATGTGCCTGAGGGACAGGGAAGGAACAAAACTGCCTCACTGCCCACCCACAGCCCATCAGGGACAGCCTGCAGGGCCTGGGGACAGGGGACACCACCAGGGCCACCTAGGGATGGGGTGCACAGCCACCACAAGGGGCTGAGGCATCCAGCAGGTCCAGAGCTCCTGAATGCAGGAATTTTTCCTCAGGATGGTGGCCAGCCTCACTCAGGCTTCCCTGTTTGCTGCTCAGGAAGGATTTCTGGTCTGCTCCAAAGCCCGTGGCTGCCCATGGAGCATCATTGCCAACACAGGCACTGTGCATTTTGGACAAGTCCCTGCTCCTACAGACACTGCAGGCTCGTATTGGCACAGCAGCCAGGCACAGGCTACACCCTCTCCAGAGAAGCTGAATTCTGCATTTAGATTCTCAGTGTGGGAGGTTGGGTGTCCTTCACAAACAAGTTCAGTGAGACATGAGAAACTGCCTGGCCTCTCTGCAGCACAAGGGAAAGGGGAAAAAGGAAATCAAGCCTGACAAACCCTGCTGACAGTCCCAGCTGAAATCCTTCTTTGGACCCCAGGGAGTCCCTGGAGACGCTGCTGCCCCCAACAGAAATGCTGCAGAAATGGAAAAACACTCAAAACCAAAGCAGGTCCAGTAAGTGTGCAGCTGGTTAATCCCAGGAAGATGCACTGGACCTGCTGGGACACTGGAAGTGGCTTTTTGCCTGCATAGTGTCTTGTGGGAAACATCCAGCCCTTCATGCATTTGCCTTGAGCATCTGATATACTTGGAGAGCAGTTGCTGGGACAAGGACAAACTTGCCAGTGTTCACCCGCTTCCTCAGGGAGGTGTCTGGCTGGTGCTGATCCCTGTCCTGCGTGGTGAACAGGGATAGGCTCAGGTGTGTCCATACAAGCTGCAGAGCTTCTCCAGGTGGAGGTAATCTCATTACCCCTCAGTCCTGCCCTTTCCTGGCTTTTCCATCTGCTGTGTCTCAGCCTTTAAAGCATCAGTTCTGGGGCACTAAATAACCACAACCCACAGGGATGCACGAAAGATCAGCTTTGCCAAAGTAGTGCCATTTATTTCGCTTACAAAACCCCTTCCAGGAGACCAACAAACTCCAGGTTGCTGGCTGCAGCTGGGCCCCTCTCAGCATCATGGGGAACAGGCACTTCAGCCAGCTGCAAGGACAGACAGCATCCATCCCTGCACTTGGAGAGCTCCCACCTCTTCTGGCAACAGGACAAACACAGCGCTCTGGGCACAGCTGGGAGCCAAGCATGACGAAGTCCAGCTACTCAGGACTTGGCACATCAGGTCCATGCCACAAAATTCACATTTTGTGCAGCCAGGGGAGCCCTGGGGCAAGAGGCACCAGGTACAGAAGGTCTGTTGCACCATGGAGAGCAGCTACCTGCCCTTGAGTTGATGGCAGTGCTCCTCTAGGAGTGTCATAGGAAAGCCACACTGGGGAGCAGATATTAAACTCATTCTCTCTCAAATTAGTCACCTGGAAGTGTCCAGTCCATCCTTTTTATCTGCAGGGAGCAGAGTGAGTGCAGCCCCCACCCCAGAAATTAAGTCAACCTGAAACAGGATCTGTTTCCACCTCCATCCATTTGAGCTCCTCAGGGAGTTTGTTTAGACAACACCCCGCTCCAAAATGGGCATTGCTAAAGGAGAGGATCCATCCAGAAGAGGAGTGGCCCCAGCCTAAGGAACACCTCATTGCAAAGAGAAAAAGCCTGGATTACACAAAGGACATGGGACCATGTCCATCCTGGATTCTGCTCTCTTAATACCCATGCCTACAACAACAAGCAAGAGTCCTGCAGCACAGCCACATGGGACTTTGTTGGCATGCTGCATTTTCTCATTGGTCTTTGGGTCTGCAGCATTCACACGTTTGTTGAAGTGTTCTGAAATAACAGAGGTGCTGAAGGAGGGAAATGGCTTTGTCAGGATGAAATGTGCCCAGCAGTCCAGAGCTAACCATGGCTCTGGTGATTTTCTCTTCACAGTGAGGTATTGTTGAAATTTCCCAGGCAATGGCCCTTGCCACAGTCAGGTTCTCTGGTAAAGTTTCATGATATTCTCATCATGAAGCCTTTTCCACACCTGCTTCTCCAGGTTGAAGTCATGGTTAATGTAGAAAATCAGACGTTTCCAGTCTTTGTCATAGTAGTGATCTGAGTACTTCTCGTGCCCCTCTGTGATGTAGCCATAGGCACTGACCTGGGAAAGATGCAGGGCTCACTGGGCAGGGGTACCAGGGATGGAGGGAGCAGGTGAAATACAGGACACAGCTCCCAAACGGGACAGAGATGCCAGCTGGGGCTTCTCTGGTGACCCTGTGTGGGGTTCCAGAAGGACCAAACTGTGAGCACTGGCTCCAGAGATCCTGCTGTCCCCTCACTGGGAGATCATGTACTCTAGGTCACAGCAGGCTTCACCACCTCTATGGGAGCTATTCTGGGGATGTTTCTCATCTTCAGTCTGCTCCTCCACAGCTGACATAAGCGCATATACTCTCGAGGCAGTCAGCAGCCACCCCTGCTCTCCTCTGCCCCTGTTCCCACTTCCAGACAGTTCTGGGTGCAAGAATCACTGTACCCTTACCCGGTCACAGAGGTGGAGCGCAGTCAGCAGCAGGAAAGCCCCTGTTGTGGGTCTGTACAGCCTCCAGTAGTGCTTTTCCAAATTTTTAGACTTTAAAAACCTGGAGTAAGAGAGAGGAAAGCACTGAGGAGTTGCTGGCTGTGGTGTTTCAAGCAGGGCACACCTTGTCCCCCTGTGGCCCATGTGGCATCTTCCCTCCTTGCAGCAGCTTGGGGCCATATGAGGCATTTCAGAGAAGCCACGAGTGTGCCTAGAACTCTCCATCACTTGCACTGCAACCTAAGCTCAGCTCTGCCCCAGCTTTGTGGAAGTGGTAGGTCTTGAGGCAATGGGGGTAAAGAGGGGATAGACTAAAATATCTCGTAGGTTAAAGCCCACTACTCTTAAATCTGTCCTTTGCTTTGCAGTGCAGAGGTGGCTTTGGAGCTCCCTGGTATATCCTGCTCCCCATCCACATCTAGGAGTGAAACGAGACATAGGGAAGGTGCAGAGGAGTGTCACAAAACCTGCCAGGAGCTGCACTGTGTAATGGCAGGATTTGTTAGGAAAGCAGGAGTAAACACTGGGAAAAAATAGCATGGAGTCCTCTTGGCCTTGGAAAGGACCCAAGTCAGAGGGGGGACAGCAGAGCAGGCAGGCAGTGCTGGCCATCTGGCTCCAGGGAAGGCAGCAGCTCTCAAGGAGACTGAAGGGTAAAGGCAGCCAAAGCAGGGCACAACAGGAGCTCCTGTTCCTCCATCTCTTAGTCATGTGTGGCCCATGATGGGCAGATCTCATGGTGACAGTGGCCAGCAGGCTTGGAAAGGCACAGAAGAGCAGCAGCCAGGCCAGGCAAAGGGGGTGCTGAAGAAGAGCCTGTTGTCATGCTTGAGGGCACAACCAACCTCCCAAGGCAAGAAGGAATCTCTGGAGAGGTCTGTTACAGAGCCTTCCTCCAAGGTCCTAAGTAATGGGGAACACGAAAGACTGGTCCTGAACTAGAGATCAACTATTGTGGCACTTGAATAACATTCTTCCTGCACTTAAAGTTGCAATTGGCCCTGGATCTCTTTTGGATGCAGAAAACCAAACTGTCTGATGGCTGTTGCTTCTCCAGCTCACAAATTCTGGATGTTTATCCACCACTAACATCCCACTGCAGCACCAGAGAGTTTCAGCTGAGCTCACACTGCTGATGCTTATCCCCAGGCTGCTGGTGTGGCTGAACTGTGCTTACAGGGGAGGGAGCTGGGAGGAGAGGCCAGAGACAAAGAGAGATGGTGCTGGCCAGGAAAAGAAAGCCTGTTAGAGCACACAACCCACAGCTCACCTGTTTTTCATGTATCTGAGGAAATCAGGGTGAACCACCAGGTATTTGTCCATTGTGAAATCTTCATCGAATTTCTGCCGGGGCTTCTGCCTAAGGACAGGAATTGGGACACTCAAGACAAGCTCCTACACCTTGTGACAGCTAGAAAGGATCAGCCCTGATGCACTTGATGGTAAGAAAAGAACCACAAACAGTGTGAAGATATTCTGTAACATTTCCTACATTATGACAAAGCCTCCATAGCCCACGTGCATTGCAGAGGAAGAGATCAGGGAGGAGAGGCAACAAAAGGAGACAAAGTATAGGTAAAAATTGGTGAAACCAGGCATTCATCCATGGGCAGGCACCAGACCAGCCAGCAGCATGTACTCATCCCCAAAAGCCACAAAGCTTTCTCTAAGCCCTGGGCACACATTGTTGAAATCAGCTACCTCTGGGAAGGAGGTGTATTGACTACAGCAGTGCTCAGAGCTGTGGAGGAAATGAGAGATTTCTGCCTGCAAGTCTGCCAGGGGAGGGAGGCTTTTGCCTGGCTTTACGCCGGCCTGATCCTCCATAGGGTTGAGCACCGGGAGAGGAAAAGAGCACAACAGAGAGCTCGTCACTGGAGGGGTAGAGGAGTTTGTTTTACCCTAGGTTCAAGAATCCTTTCCTGATGTTCTTGTTGAACAAAAGAGCCTCCAGCCACTCATAGTCTCTTGCTCCCTCCATGAAGTGAATGTATCTGACATGCTAAGAAAATAAGTGAGTATTAATGAATGGCACTTGGAAAAAAATGCAGGCAGACATCTTGCCTCACTGAGTTTCTTGGACACACATTTTCAGTCTGAAGCTCACAGTAGCAGAATGGAGATAACATCTGATGTGCAGTTCCTTCTACATGCCACAAGGCTGGAGTGGCATTGACACAGCTTGCCACTGCAAACACTCACTCTGAGCCAAGGCAGTGCAGGTTCCCTCACTGAGGGTAATGCTAAAGGGCTGCCTCAGCCCCTTTGCTCCTCAAGGCAAGAGCAGAACTGAAGCACACAAACAGCATCCTGTCAAAGCTGTGCATGCACACAGCAGGAACCTCACTTACTTTATCCCATGGGATGTTGCTGAACCCTCTGTGTCCCAAGATCTGAAGAGAGGAGACCAGGGAGTAGGCTGTGAATCCATAAAAGGAGGTTTTTGTTCCCACATCTTTTTCATAGCCCTTGATTACAGCCCCACTCACCCTGGCCAAGGAAATCAAACAGAAGAGCAGAGTTAGGTGACCACCGAAACCCCTCACATGCACATTCCTAATAGGAAAAGACAGTGTTAGCCTGGAGGAAGACTAGGCCCATTCTGATTGGCACCCTGATCTGCAGGAGAGCCCCTTGTGGAGATGGCTCTTTATGGCTCATTTGTGACCACAGGCTTTGGATATTCAGTAACTGTCCAATTACTATTGGACTTTTTATCTCCTGCCATCCATCATTTTGGCACTTGGGAATAAGTGGAATAGTAGAAGAAATGAAGTGATCCAGGCACAGTTAGGGGCTAACCACAATAAGCTAGCTGTGCAACTTCTGAGAAGGGAGGCTGCCTTACCTGAAGACATAGTCATGGGAATCAATCTCCTGGCCCATCCCAGAGTTATTCAGTATTCCTCCATTCCCCACGACAGCACAGCTGATGCACGTGGGCATGCTGCTGTCATGGTTGGCCAGGAGCAGCTGCTGGTGGGGCTTTGGGGGCAGCAGGGATATGACCTTCTTTACCTCTGTGAAGCAAACACAGTGGTGAGTTATCAAGAGCCTTTGGGTTGGACACAGTGAAACCACCAGAGTTTCCACCGTGAGATCCTCCTAGACTGATGCCTTTGATGGGAAGATGCTGCAAACCTCCAGCTACTCAGCATAAGCTTCCTGTTAGGAGCCTGAAAGTCCCATCCTGACAAGCCCTGAGGGACTCACGTGAATAATTCAGGTCCATGAAGCCAAAGGGGGGTATAAAATGCTCCAGGCGGTTCCATTCACTGTCATTGAAGAATCTCTTGTCTATGAAGAGTGTGATGTTGGGCAGGAAAAGATCCCGCAGCCAGTCAGACTTGGCAGCCCTGGCCCTCACTGATTCAGAGCAGGTCTTGAAAAACAAAAAGGAAACAATACTGACTGATGAGCAGAGGTGATAAACATGAGTGCCAGTGCTTGTGTGCCTGTCTGTGGCATGACCAAAGAGAAACACAGAAACTCCAGTGGTACCTCATACATTCCCCATCACCAGGAACATGAAGCACAATTTTAGCACTACATCCATAACCAGCTGGTTAAAAGTCACCTATGAGGGAGCCAGGATGACTCCAAATCTCTGAGACTTTCCTCTTCAGAACAACAGGCCTGTCATGTTTAAATGTTTTACTGGCTTTGGGCCTCATTAGCTGATGCAAATTAACATTTGTAAGAGGTCTAACCTAAATGCATCAAAAAAGGCTGTAAGCACTAAGAATATGCTGCAATAATATATACATGTTATAATGAGCAGTCTCTGTTGGCAACACACTTCTCAAGGTCCAAAGAGTGCACCCAAGGAAACACAAACAAATGAAATCAGATCACCATTGCCACTCCCTTTAAGGGTAAGAAAAAATGTGCAACAACTTGTTCAATGTCATAAATAAATCAGTGAAATGTGCAGCTGAGAGGGGAATCCAAGCCAGCTTATCCTACAAGGGGGGGTCTCACTGCAGCTGGCAAGAGTGAGGCTGTGTGTGCAGATGGAAAGCAAACAGGTCCACTACACTGAATTTTCTGCTGAGTCAATTTGGGCTCTTCTTTCTTAAGACACCTTCCCCAAACATCTACTGAAAGACAAAACAGAACAAATGGACCCTCATGCCCAGCTCAAATCCCCAAGAATGGCTGCATTGCCAAAGCCTTGCTGAGTGCTCCATGGCTGAGCTGTGCTCTCTGCAGTGGATGAGGATGACAACTCTGCCACAGTCTGAGGAGACAGCCCTCATTCTGCCTGTCACCACAGAGTGCACTAAGGACAACATTGTCAAGGGTTTCATGGTGGCATCATTTCACTCACAGCATATTTCATGTCCAGAAATAGGGACATTCCCTTCCTGCTCAAGCAGGTACTGTCCAAGGCTTGGTCCTTCTTGTGCCTCCAGAGCTAGACTGGCTCAGTACCAGAGGAACAAGGGAAAACTCTGATCATGTAGGAAATTAAGGAGGAGGGAGTGTTTCCAGCAACTCCCTCTCTCTGCAGAATTACAGATCAGGTTTGAGAGTGAGCCACGACATGTGAGAAGGTGAGCCACCTGTTCCAAGCCTTCCCAAAACAGGGGTGCCAGGGAAAACTGCTCTGGGTAAGTTTTACAAAGACCTACCAGCATAGGATGGGGGACAGAGACAGTATGAGACACCACAAGCTGTCCCATCTGCTTGCTAATAACCTTGCTATAGTTTACTACTTTCCTAAAGGCCCTGTTCCTGGACATCAGTAATTACGAGATGCTCAAATTTAATTAACCTGAGTCTTCATGTGAATGCAGATGTTGTACATAGAGGTCTTCCTGTCTGGGTCCCACCAGCATCTGCGTATACCAGTGAGTGACCTACCAGCTCTGAAATCATCCCCAACTGCAAAGAGCACACATGCCCAGGGGCCAGCAGACAAGGAGTTCAATGGGGAGGCACATTCTTGGTGATCATCTGCACCAGCCCACCTACCAAGGGTGGGGATGAGTTATCCAGCAGGTACTCGTCCTCAAAATCCCAATGTGGCTCAGATGGGAAGTTAGCAGCACTCAGTTTCCTCTTCTGTGTCACTGCAGCAGCCTGAGGAGTAGGTCTTACAGTTTTCATTGATGCAGGAGGTGCTTTGGGTTTTGCTTGATCTTTGGATGAGTTGTTCTCATGTGCTCCCTTCACCCCAGGGGACGGTTTCACTGTTGCCTTCTCCTTGCCTCCCTTCTCCCTGGGAAGTGGTTTCACTGCTGTCTTTTCCTTGGCTTCTTCCACCCATGCAGCTGGCCTCACTGTTGTTTTCCCCTTGTTTTCCTGCACCATAGGGGTTGTCTTCTTGATTCCCTCCAACTGCAGTGGTGGTTTCACAGACATGTTCTCCTTGGATTCCTTAACCCCCATAACTGGTTTCATTGTTTCCTTCTGCTCCTCCTTTCCTTTCCATCTTAGTGTCTTCTCCACCGAATCTTTGAGTCTTGTGATGTGTCCTCCCAAAGCCACCTTTAAAACGCTCCTGGAGTTCCCATTATCAGAATAGTTTAAACCCTGTTGCTCTTGGGTGTCCACTTCTTGTGTCTCTGGGGCATGTTGGAAAATGTTCAATTTCCTGAATGCCATCAAAGGAAAAGCAGATACATCACACACACTTAACACTGAACACCCTTCAGCCAATTTCTAGTGCTCTTGACTCTGAGCCTCTCTCTGTGCTTTAGAGCAATTTCATCTTAAACTTTGCCAAAATGTTATTCAACTTCCTACACCATTCTAGCCTGAATACTGCTCATGTCCCCACCAGGCAAATCCCAGAGGCACACATTCTCTCCCCAGCACTTGGCACATGAAACATTCACACTGGCAGTAACAGCCAACCAATACAGCCCAGCTTTGCCATGCACTGGGCAGGCCCCCTGGCAATGTCCCCGGAGCACTGCGGGGTTGGTTTGGAGATCCTGGGCTCAGGACATGGCACACACCATGGAGGCAGCCATCTGCCTCTCTCCTCTGCCAGCAGAGCCCTGTGCTTCAGCAACAGAGCATGAAGATCTTCCAGAATTCAGGAAGGGAAGCCTAAGAAGAAGTGAAAGTCACTTCTTCACCCTATATCACCTCTTGAGCTTTTGGGGCCACAGGGCACTTCTTTCTCTCCTCCTCTGCCTTGGTCAGGTATGCAAGGGCATCACAAAGCACTCACCAGGCACCTGTGTCTGAAGGCAGACACTGTGAAGCTATTAAAATGCAAAATCTCTACATTTTTAGCACTTGCCTCTAATATTGCAGCTGCCTTGTTGCCTGATTCAGAGGCACAGGCAGGTACAAGGTTATGACAGGAGGACACATCTGCCAACAGCAAAAGAGCCACCTGCAACAAGACTGTGCTGAAACACAGGAAAAAAAATCAAGGCAGAAGTGGTGGGGTTTTGTCCTAAACATTCCCTCTTCTCTGCACATGGCTGGAGGGTAGGACAGGAAAAAGGAAGGTGAACAATATCTGCAGCTGAGCTTTTATGTACAGCAAAGCCTTTCAGGATAAACCAGCATGGTTGTGGCAGTCTGATTCCACACTCATGTTCAGCCTTTGCATGACACACTTGTTTCAGAACGCTGTGGATTGCTTCCAAAGTGAAAAATTGGAGAAAAAACACTTCTGCAGATAACAGGCTGCAGATAGCAGCTCAGTTGCTGCTGAAATTTCATGGAGTCATACCACTCTGAAAGCGTTCAGGAAATTATTGACTAAGGAGGCTATTAAAAATCATTCCTATCAGATAAATATGTGAAACTTTGCAAGGCTAAGAAAGAGAGGTTGTAACAAATGGCCTATCAGCTCTGCCTCTCTCATAATCATTAGCCAGTTTCAACCAAGTGTGCAGCATGTGCTTTCTATCATAGTGCCTCATATATAAACTTACTGTTTACTGCCCAAAAGGAGGAAAGATTTTATATGGACACTCTAAATAAAGAGAAATTTGGTAAGGTAACTCAGATCTTAAATCCCTCGATGAGTTTCTGTTGCATTTTTAAGATGGTGTTTAAAACTTTGAAATTAAAGTGCAGAGAACAAATGAAACAGAAGTTGAGAAACCATCCCCCACCCCAGGCTTTCCCTATGTGCTGTCTTGCAGGGCTGATTCCACCTCAGTCTATTACACTTTAACTTCAAATGCTGTGCCAGAGACTAAGTGTAAAACCGAGGGCTCTTCACACCCCAAACCTTGCTCCCTGCAGTCAGGCCCACATGGCCAAGCACTCCTGCTTACACAGGGCTCTGCTTTCCTGACCAACATTTTAAATCCAGACAAACTGTCAAAGCAGCTCGATGAATTTCAGGCTCTAGAGTCCAGCTGGCAAACAACTGCAGAAGCTCAATGACATTTACTGTCATTTTCCTCCCCTTTTACAAAGCCCAAGGACAAATAGAGGATAAAACCATGAAAATGCTGTTTTGTATATTCTACGTGGCATACAAGGTACAGAAATAGCGCTGCCACACAAACAACTACACACAGCTCATACCTTGTTGTGATTTACTTAAGTTGTATAAATACAGGCATTTCCATTCTCTGAAACTACAGTAGAAGGAAATGGCTTCAAGCAGCTGAACATGGAGAGCCACTTCTTGTTCCAGCTCTGCCACTGATGGGCTCTGGGATCAAGGACAACTCACTTTACTTCTCTACACCTCCTCCTTCTCTCCTTACCCTCCCACCTCCCTTGTGCAGATTCCAACCTCTCCAAATTGACAGCTGTCCTCAAAGCGTGATCTCAAGCTTCTAGAGCTGAGTTGAACTCATCACCTCCAGAAGAGCTGCAGATGCTCCCAGCCTCACTCCTGCCTGCCCCCACAGCACCAGCTCAGACATCAGCTGAGAACCAACACAACCAAGCCAAGCCAGATGAGCTCACTGGGAGAGCTGGGACCAGGTGAGGGTGGTGGGGAGGCTGGGGAGTGGTGCTTCCTATACACAGCACCAACACATCCACAAGCCATACCTGTACCGGGAAAGGCTCGGGTGTCTACAAGGGCTCATGCAAGGAGCAGTGCTCCCTGCCACTGATGCTGATGACATTTCACTGCCATTCCCTCCACACCCATTCCTGTAGGATTTACTTGACCATTTATATAAAATAGGTATCAAGATACCATGTTTGGATGACATTGGTGTCCCAGTATGCAACATTTTGTGTTAGGAATCATTCCTAAGATTTTGTGTTAGGAATCAGCTGCTGAACTTGCCATAAATTCAAAGCCATCCCACCAAATTCACTGTCCAGCAATGCAATCTGGATTAGGGCTGAATAAGGTTCTTCTGGGGAGCCAACAGGAAAAGCAAATACTACGTAGTGCCAAAGTATGAAAACAGGTAGGATTAGTGAAGCAAAAGCAGCTTTAGACAGCGACAAAAGCAAGCCCCTGGAAAATAGTGAGCCAAGAGAATCAGGTTTTTGACTGTGGATCTTTCAACACCATGCTCTGGTAAAGTGGTCACCTAACTCAGATCAAAAGTGCAAGTTTCAGGGTAAAAAAGACAGAGAGACAGAGAGAGAAAGTGAGCACAAGCACCACACCAGACAGTGCATGCCACAAAGGAACAGGTCCCTTACCTGAAAATCTTTGTCTTCGCCAAGTCAAACAAGGAGCTGGAATTGACAAGGAAGAGGCAGAACTGTGTTACAACAATGAGGCAAATCAGGGCTTTGGCAATTTTCAGGAGCCTTAACCTGGAACAGCACATGGTGAGATACCGTGAGTGTCAGAGGAGCTGCTGCCACTGCCCAGAGGTGCCTGCCAGGCACTGCCTCACCAAGGTGTGCAGAAGGACTGGGCTGGTCTTCCCTCTGGATTTGCCCAGAACAACGTACACACCCTGTCTCCCAGCATTCCCAGACATTCTGCACGCAGCTCCAATTTCTCAGGTAAGATACCCGTTTTGTACTGCTCCTGTCCATCACCAGAAGCTTATTTAACAAAGAGCGGGGAAAGGAACACTTCTCACTGCAAACAACGGAAGTTTCCCATATTGTTCTTAATGACACTAGTCTGCCCTAAAACGGAAAGCCTTTAACCTGGAAGAAGCACCACTGGGAGTGCATGTGAACTACATAAGTGGCCATAGTTACAATCCAGGAATTTCATACCACCACCTGCCCAGGGTTTTAGACATAACCATAAACACATATTCTTCATGCACTAATTGCTTGCAGCTCTGATCCAGAATCAATCCCTGCCCCCCAAATGCTGATGGCTAGATACACATTCATTGTACTTTGTGGTTGGTTTGAAACAAATCAAAGTAAAATGCAAATTTGGTGCAAATCCACCACAGAAGAGCCTGTGTTATGAAAATCTCCAGTCATTGTGAAATCGATCTTTGGCAGCCCAGAGTGAATCTCCCCACCAGCAGAGGGAAAGATTTGCAAAGACAGACACTACAGCCAGAGAAATGTTTATTTCTACCAGGGATGTAGTTTTACAGCAAGGGGCTATTTTAACTCCTTAAGCTGTAAACAAGAACCCTGAAAGTTCAAGGGGAGATGGATATATTGCTTCTTATGCATGGGCTACTTTTGCACAGCTTGTATAAAAAAATGAAGCTCAGATATAAAAAAAGCTTTTGTTGACAGTATCTCAAATCTCAGAAGCACTCACACTGTTACTGAATACCCAGAGAACTGAAGGTGCCTGTTTTATGTCACAGCAAAGCCAGTCAACAGGTTTCACAACTACAAGACTTTTTTTGTTAATAGGGGTCCCAAAGGGAAATTCTGGAGGCAGGAAACATTTTCCTTCAATCTCCTCCATGTAACATTGCTGAGAAACCAAAAAGCCACAAGAGACAGAAAAATTCCTACAAGCAGAAAAATATGGATTTCTTTGCTTTTAAGGATCTGCACTGGTGATTGTGGAGATTGAACTCTCTGTTCAGGAGGGAATGTGCTTGGGGGAATATCCAAATCTTTGGCAAGCACATTAGCCAAAAGCAGGCTTGCCATATGCAAAAACAGGGCTTTTCACCTTCTTGGTGTAAGAAAAGAAAACCTAACCTCCCTGTCAGAGTACAGACTTTCACCTCCTTCCTCACCATCCATGCCCACTGCTGAGATCAGTCTGTCAGAACTGAGGCACCAGGCTGGTTTGCTCAAACACGAGGTCAGATTGGGAAATGGGGATGTATTGGAACTCTCCAGGGATGACCTGGTGAAAACTGAGGCCAAGAGCAGAGCTGGTCTCTTAAACAGCTCTATAAGAAGTAAGATTTTTGGGATACACACAACTCCCAGCCCACAGGCAGGAAGATACAAAGCAAAGACTGGACAATGCACAGGGCCTGGCCTCTCAAGGGACACAGCATCCTTTTCCAAATGCATGTTTCTCTGCAGTCCTACCTGCAATCCCACCTGCAATCCCAGGAGATGCTGCTTCATTTATGGTGTAGAGACTCCAAGCTCAGCACTGCTGGTGTGTCCAGTCTCAGCATCAACGCCCACAACAGAAGTTCTTCTATTCTTCAGTACTGTAAAAACAAGATGACTTTTTTATTTAAGCAAACTGCACCTGGGATCATCAAGTGAAGATGGTTTTCTGTCAGCCCTTTTTGATCTCCAATAGTCCACTTAATTCTACTTTACTACATCCTTAATTACATCCTGGACATATAAAAGGCAGATTTGGCTGATTTTTTTTTTATTCATAAACAAACAGGATTGTCATTAGATCTTACACTCTGTGTGTTAAGGGTGTCAGCTGGCATTTGAACTGTGCCATAAACTTATCTGTGTGCGTGTTCTTCACAGGGCTGTATATCAAATCTTGTTTACTTGCTTGTGCTCTGTGTGCTTTCCACTCTGCCATGTCTCTGGTCTACAGAACAGAACATCACAAGATGTGCTCTAAGAACAGAACTGTTCTACAGCTCAGTTCATCTTTGCTGCAGGACAAACTTGTCTTTCAGTGACATCTACAACCTCCCAAAGCCAGTGTCTGACTGGAAGCCAGTGGAATAAAGCTGCTAAAGAAGCTGGGGATGTTTGGATGTGTTCACAGTATTATTTGATGATATATGAACAGAGTTATGAGTGGGGGAGAAAAAGAATTACATTGTCTGCAGCATGCAACTGCCCAGTGGTCATGCCTTGGGGCTAGCAAAGGCTTGGCTTGGCAACCTTAGGTTCTTGTTTTTCCCTCCCTGTTCAGCAGTCATCTTCAGAAGCAAATGCTTTCAGGCTGGGAAACCAGAGAGGAAGAAATTACAAGAGCAAACTCTGCACAGCTGTTTGTCTTGCTTTCACCAAATGAAACTGATAGCCTAGAAACTCCCAAGCTTGCCATAATTCCACATTCACTGGCCATTTTCCAGCTAGTTCCTTCCCTTCTGCACCAAACCTTCTCTCAAAAACTAAACAAGCACCCAGAGACAGCAGCATTTGTTGAGGCAAAGCCCCCACATCTTATACAGCGGCACTTTCAAGAATACCCAGAGTTGTGTCACAGAGCAAAGCCAGTAAACTGTGGCAGGAGTGAGGGAACAGCTTAGTGAGCCAACTGGTCTGTGCTCTCCATGGGCTGAAATGCTCCAGGAGGGAAAGACACAGTGGTTTTGATGGTGGAATGAGCAAGTGGCTGCTCAGTGCCCACAGAGCAGAGCTGCAGAGATTGCAAACCCTGTCAGGTTTTCATTAGCACTGATTTGTGTGCTTGGTGTCCAGCCACAGCCAGCTCATGCCTCCATAAAGAAACTGCCTTGGATCTGTGTAGGGACAGCAGATAATATGGGTCTAACCTAGAATATTTCCCTCTCTCCTACTTGGTAATGGGACCATGGGCAGGTTCCTCCAGCCAGTGCCCACACACCATGGAATGTCCTTGCCTGGAGAAATCACTGGGAGATGGGGGGGTAAGTGCTCTGAATCTGGCTCTATTACAGGCTCTGGTTGCTGGAACTTGTTTTAGTTCTTCCTGAAAGCAGTGAGGACTCAGCTTTTGAGCTTTTCCCTGTGGCCACAGCTCTGGGTAATAATTAACCTCCCTGAACACAGTCGAACAGACCAAGTCTGCCATCACACAGCCTTTCTGCTCCTCCAGCTCCTCACATTCGTCCCATCCCACTGAAGTGCTCCGCTCCCAGCATTCCTTTCTCAGACACACAATGCTGAGAAGACTGATGAGCCTCTTCATCTGTGAGAATTTTAGAAAACCACAGAAAAATGCACTCCCAGCAACAATGGCTGGAAACATCATCTGGAGTTAACACAGGCTGGAAAGAACCAGCGATCCTTCATCCAAATGCCTCCCTCAGCAGCCTTTTGTTTGTGCCATCCCAGCAGGCAGCCTAGCACATCACCCCAGAGCTGACAGACAGAGAGACAAACTGACACCACTTCAGGGCCAAGTTGGGTTGTGGAGTTTTTCCCCTTCTTTTAAAATTTGTTTGATGGAAAGAAAAAATTCTGTACCTTGACTGAGAATCTCTCAGATAGCTGGTCCTCTTTGAGAAACAATGCTCACTTTTTTTTTTTAATTTCAAAGGTTTATTAAACCTTACCAAAAAATACAACAAAAGACTGAATAAGGAAAAAAAAAATCAGTACTGGGAGCACAGGACTAAACTGCCATGTGCTTATCTACAGAATGGCTGCTCTGCCTTTTATACCCCTAGACTCTCCCAAAGTCTTGTTGGTTAACCCTTTCTTTGCCATCCATTGGTGGAGATTACTTCCTTACACCTAATTGGAGGTCAGGTGCAGCAACAAGCCGGCTCTCCCCAAATGCCCCAACTACCTAAGCAATCTCGTGACAACAATACAAGGGGGAAGGGAAAGAGGACCATGGGAGGATTTATTACAATAACAGAATTATATATCCACAAAACTTATCTTAACATACACACAATATTCATCCTTTAATTATGAGAGCCAACCATCACACTGCTCATCTATAACATCCTCCCAGGAGCAGGACAGCACTGCAAACAGGTGAGGAGGTAATTTATTAAACTCATGGCTAGTTAGCCTCCCATCAGAAAAGCAGCTTGTCCAGCTCCTGTCCCTGACAGCTGCCAGGAATAGGGAGATTCAAGGACTCTCCACTGCTCCAAAGAAAGAAACACAAGAATCACAAAGGCCAAATTCCTCTCCACACCCCTGGCAAAAAAAAAAAATGCAGGCATATTATCTCAGCACATCACATCTGGCAGCAAAACTCAGGATCTGCACAGATATGAATTACAGAATCACATCTCCGTGGGGATCCACTAATTTTAGAGCCAGAAATGAAATATTTCTTGGTAAAGGTCTTTCCCATACTCTTCCCACTGCCTTGACATCAGAAACCATCCTGACTTCTCTTGACATCTCTGGCAGGACAAATGTGCCATTTGGCATACTTTGGGGTGAAAAGTGCTGCAGGGAATGCAAGACGTAAGCCTGCTTCTTGAGTGGCATAAATCATCCTGTTCCTGTCTTACACTTGGGAAAATCTGTTTAGCTTTCCTCTCTGTTCCTGACTGACAGGAGCACCAGAGAAATGCAGCCACATTTTTAGCTGCAAGAGTGGGACAGCCACAGGGTCCTGTGAGGAGTTCTGAAAATCAGATGCTTCTCTTCCCTTCTCTCCCTTTTGTGTACTGTCTTCTCTGTAACAGTTATTCTCCTGTTTTATTTAGATACATACCTGGTGCCCCTTATCTCCATCCTTCTCTTGTTAACTTGACAGAGCCTTTTGTTAGCCATGGAGAAAAGGGAAACCTTTGCCATAGCAGATACACACCACCTATCAACCTCATATTTGGAAATCTCCAGGCAAAGTAACTGCTGGGCAGGAGAGCAGCACTGTGCTATTGTAGTGGAAATATGAGATCCTGGTGCTCAGGAAGGGCCACACATTCTCTCCTGATTCCTGGGAGCTCTTTATTTTCTGTTTAATCCAGGTTTGTCTCAAAGATTCGAGGAAGGACACCTCTATTGCAGTCTCAGCCAGAGCCAAGAGGATGAACCAGCCCATTTCTACTAATGATGTGCAGTGACATTCACCATGTCCTCCATGAGCTGTACTTCCAAAACATGTGCCACGGAGAAGTCAGGCAGGACATACACTGAGTGTGGTTCTTCCTAGCTCTTGCACCTCAAGCCTTGAGTCCCCATTTGCAGTTATCAACTGAGAATGATCAGGCCTACAACAGAAACAGTGTTGTTTACACACCATGTCAAACGTGGGTGCTGTGCAGCCCTTGTGTTAATCTCTGTTAACCTGCCATTACCAACCCCATGATTCCAAGCAGATGTTAGCTGGGTCCTGTCTTTCAGTGCCTGAGCTTTCCTCCCTCTCCCTAGGCAATCTGCACCACTGCATCACACCCTGCTGATCCCCTGTGCTCCACCCCACATGGCAGCTTGCTCAGTATCTAAGTTCATATTTACCCCCTGATATGGTAACCATAAATAAACACAAACTCAGTTAACTGAAATAACATCTTAAATGCATAAAACAATGAAGAGCAAGAAGACACATTGCTCTGCATTAAAATGAGAACTATGTCAAGTTATTCTGTTGGTTATTTAACTGTGTGTGCTATATGGTAAAAGTGCTCTGAGAATCTCTGAGAAATAACAAGTCCTTAGGTTGACAAACTTTGTGTAATTTACCCTAAAGCACTTGCCAATTACCTTACTGTGGGTAGTTCAGTTGATGTTGAAAGGCAGCCCTGGCTGCCAGAAGGATGAGGAGCCATCCTACTGCACCAGACACTTCTCCAGACAGACCTCTGAAATAAACAGAAAGGAGACAGAGCAGTAAAGGCAGTTAATCACATCAGAATTTAACCAGGATAGTGCCAACAGTTCTGCTTTTACCCAAAACTACATGGGTATCTTTTTTGCTTTCAGCTTTATCTGTCAGCTTTTATCTTTCGTGGCTCCACCACAGCATTCTCAGAGCCCTGATGGCTGAAGCCACCAGGCTCCAGCAGCCCACAAGTCAAAGGTGGGTTATTTATTCTGCCAATGTCAAAATATTTCACCATTGTTCAGGAGACCAATCTTTTAAAAACACATTGATATGTCAAGTACCCTACAAACACATTGAAATAACTGCACTGTTTGATGGATGGAAGTTCATATACAATTTGATTTGAGAATTAGCTTTACCTCACATCTACAAAATGTAGATTTGTCTCTTCCTCTTCGAAGATAAATACGTGGCATCTTACTTCTGGAATTTCACATGGTTTCCTATCTAAATCTATCTGGGAATAAAAACTTCCTGTCTTGTCATGTGTCTTTGGGTTTTGTGTTATCCTGTGAAACAATTTCTTGTCCAGGGATTGCAGCTGAATTGAAGGTCAGTATTCCTAGAAGGCCACTTCCTTGAGTTATTTACTGTTTCCTGTACAATACTGTATTCAAGCCAGCCTTGTGCTTCCATTAATACCAACATCTGACAAAGTCTGGCCTTACAACTTCAAGTAAACCAGAGCCTGCAGTTCCATTTATCAGTGCATGCTTCATTAAAAAGGACTTGGTGGTCACCAATGCTGCCAGGGCTTCCTGAGACACATTCATGCCTGCAGACACTTGGTCACCAGTTTTATTAACCTGGTTTGACTCAGAGCAGAGCCAAGGTGATCAAATTTTGTTTCAACACTGCAGCTGGCAAGTGGAATTCATACCTGGAGAAGAGATGAGCAGATCACCCTTACACCATCCCTTCCTACATGCACCTAAACATGACTGTAAATAACCATGGTAAGTAACTGTGGACACTCAGTATCTCAGCCAACAATTTCTCCAAAAGTAGGTACACATGGATAATTTTGTCCTGTTTTGCATTCACAAAGAAAGAAAAAGATCTCATGTCCTCTGGTAGGTAGGTTTGTTTAAAGAAAGAAGGTTTGTCTTGGATAATGCCACCTGCTGATGACCCCAGGGCTGCTGGGACAGAACCCTGCTGTTACCATTACCACGTGCTCTCCTAACCTCACAACAGGGTGGCTGAGTCCTCCCAGATCCCAGCCCTAAGGTTGGCATGTCTGTGCTCCCAAAGACATTGCAACAACCACTTTTCCTCAGCTGAGTCAGCCACTGTGAGTGCAGAGAGCAGGATCAAGCTCACACCATTTTGAGGCTCTCTGCCTCATTTCTTGTTGCAGAAAGGTGAGCGGGGACATCAGCATCACCATCACAGGCTTTTCAGTACAAATATCACCAAACTCTCATGCACAACGGAGATCACTCCTGGGTGCAGTATATCCATGTACAAACAAGGATAATCCACCCTTTAGGAAGAAACCATTTGCTGCAAAAGGCCATAGGAGGAGCTGGCTGGCTGGCAAAGACAGACTTTTGCTATGAAGCAGCCTGGGAATGGAGGGGACAAGACAGCACTACTGATGGACACCTACATAAAGTATACAGATGGATACAGGCCCAACATCTTCTCTGCCTGGGCATTCAAACATTTTATGAACAAGCTGCTCTAGTGTGCATCCCCACAAGGTCACATGCTCCAGCATGGGCTCCTCTCACCACAGGTCCCTGCCAGGACCCTGCTTCACCTCAGGCTTCCCAGGAGTTCACAGCCTTCTTTCAGGCATTCCCCTGCTCCAGCGTGGGCTCCTGCAGGAGCTGCAGGTGGATCTCTGCACCCACATGAACCTCCATGGGCTGCAGGGGCACAGCTGCCTCACCATGCTCTGCACCACAGGCTGCAGGGGAACCTCACCCCAGTACCTGGAGTGTGTCCTTTCCCTCCTTCTCCACTGACCTTGCTTTCTGGAGGCTTCTTTCTCTCACACATTCTGATCCCTCTCTTCTCTGAGTGCAATTACCTCTGTGCAATAAATTTTTATTCCTTCTTAAATATGTTATCACAGAGGTGTTACTGCCATCACTGATTGGTTGGCACTGCACAGTGGCAGGTGCACCCTGGAGCCAGGGGGTGTTGGCTCTGCTGGACATAGAAGAAACTTCTGGCAGCTTCTCACAGAAGCCACCTCTGCAGCCACCCTGCTACCAAAACCTGGCCATGCAAACCCAATACAACCCACAAGGATCATCAAGTTCAACTCCTGGCCCTGCACAGGACAGCTCCAGAAATCCCACTCTGAAATCATTGTCCAAACACTGCTTGAACTCTGGCAGCCTTGAGGGGCCCCTGAGGAGCCATCTCCCACCTCAGCTGTGCTGTCAGCAGTTTTTAAAAAGCAAAGGAGGTGTGTAGGACAGAGTGCCATTTCCTCAGGAAATTTAGGGAACCATCCCATCAACCCACTCACAGCACTGCCAATTTAACAGTGCCACTGTAGGGCTATTGAAACTGTCATGGATTACACACAAAATGAGGCCCAACACACTTGGCTGTTCACGGGCAGCTTGAAAATAGGTAGAAGATAACCTTCCTCCCTAAAAACAAGTTTTCAGAATGCATCTGCTCCTATCTCAAGGTCACTGGGTTCAGACATGGTGACACTCCCCTTTTTCACTAAGGTCATACAGCTCTTCCCTACCACAAAGACAGCATATCAGGCACAGGAATTCTTTACTGCAGGACAAAAATACAGCCCACAGATGAGAATGAATTGGCAAACCCAATCTAAAATTTTCATGTAGTGCTGCCTGAAATAGAAGTTTTCTTGTTCATGCCAAAAGTCAAACTTCACCACTGCAAAGTTGATTTAAGTGTGTGGGTGTGAAAATTTCAACATAGTCTGTACAGAGGAAAGCTGGGGTTTCTATTTTCTCCATTTGGTTTCTGCTGGTGTTTCTACTGCTGCCACACAGATAACACCCTACATAACTTATCCACAGGCTTTACAACACAGTGAAAAAACAAACAGAACAAAGAGCATGGAAGAGGAACTGACAATATCTGGTCAGACCCTTCAAAACTGAAGTACGTAAGCACACAGAGAGGAGAGCTTCTGTCAAAAAGCCAAAGCAAACAGAAAGTTCAGAAATCAGCAGGTGTGAGTCTCCCTCCCAGCCATTCTGACCACATCTTGTATCCAGAAAAGAGAACTCTTCCATTTTAGCTCTAACTTTTAGTAAAGAGTCAGATGCTGGGACAAGCCTCAGCAGTCATTCCATCTCCTTGCAAATCTGTTTCCCCAGGCAGTCAGGTTTATCCTTCCCGACCCATCTTCACTAAGTGCCTCTTCCCACCAAAGGTCACAGTCATCTCCATTAGCTGCTGGGATGTTTCTCCTCCAAAGTTAAACAGCTGGATTTTTCAGTGGTCCTTGCTGACATGAAAGGACACGCTCCACATAAACAGAATGGCAGCTAAAGGGAATTCAGGATGACAGGAGGGATTTAAAAGATCCTGTGCTTTGCTCTGCTACCACAGTTTGGGGTAGCTGCAAAAAAAGGAGCTGACAGCCAGTTCTCTGATGCTGGAAGGCACTACGAAGGCAAAGCACCACCTTTCAGGAGTTACTGAGCCCATGAGACCTTCCTTACTCACTACAAACTAAACACTTCCACCACTCCTTTACTACCCTCCCATTTCCATAAAAAAAGCATTTTGAGTTGATTTCTACCTCCATCAATTATCAGGAGTAGAACTGAGTCACAGGCAGTCACAAAACAATATCTTACACCACACAGGCTGCTGGTTTTCTCTCTGATAAAAGGGTTATAACATTGTTGACAAGGAAGACAAATGACAGAGGCAATGATCCACAACGTCCTCTCCTCTGTAAGGATTGTGGTTGTATCTTTATGACAGAGTTATAAAACAAAACAATAAAGTTCCAGGGCCATTAGAGAAAGGTCACACACATTACAGTAGGAAATACCTATTTTAGATCTTATCTGGAGCTATGAAGATAAACAACATTCAAATACCAGAGTCCTGGCCTCTGGAACGTCAGCTTCCTCAGAGGAGTGTACCTTCTCTTCCCCTACAGGGAAGTTTAATCAAGACTAAAAATAAGCTTTTTTTTCCCCCTGTGACTCCAGCCAGCTCAGTGACCTCCCTCGAGCCAACAAATACTCATCCCACAGGTGAAACAGAGCTTAACTCTTGGTGGGTGGGGGGTCGAGGGAAGTTTCAAATAAGATGCTAAAAAAAACCTCCTGGTCCTGACCAGGAGGAATTGCTCAGAAAATACGAGTTTTCTCATCAGTAGTCATTAGCTAAGTTTAGCCAGTCTCAGGAATGCTGGAGAACAGGTGGATCACAACATATGGCATTTGTGAGAGATATGCGAATAGAAAAGGATTGAGCACATCCTTAACCCTCCCCGGAACAAACAGCACCTGAAATATTCAGCCGGAGCTCTGCGGGCCCTCTCTGCTGTTTGAACAACACAACAGCACCATCCAGAGGATAAACACTGCTGGCTCTGCCTCTCCCACCACGTTCCCTTCCCCACATCTGCAGGATATGAGCGTTATTCCAATTGGGAGCACTGCAGGGTTCAAGTTACCCTTGGGTAAGCAAACGTGAGCCATTGCAGGAGGGCAATAATAAAGATCTCCAGAAAGAACTCCACTTCCCACTGCCAGGCAGCACCATCTCTGTCCAAGTGTTCCTTCCTGCAGGGCTGCAATCTCTTCACCAGTGTAGAGGAGGAAAATCTGATTGCACTGTAAGGACTGACCATCCCTCACCTTGATTTATCACAGCACAGGCAGTGGCGGTGGGGTGAGTCCCCAGGGCGCACGGGAGGAGGCTCGCAGCCTCCCTGCCACGCTGCAGTCCCACTGCCGATTTTGGAGATGTGCTCAGGCTGTTTGTGCTTCCCCAGGCTGATGGCAGCTGCCTGGCTCATCTCTCCCTGCAGCAGCATCCCTAACGACTTGCTTCAACGCCTGAAAAGTCACAATCCCCACAGCAGGCTTGGCACCAGCTTCTCGTGGAAAACAAAATCAATTATCCCCTTCCTTTGAGACAAATTAAGACAAAACAAACTATGAAATACTTCCACTTTGTGCTTATTGTTCCCTGTGCAATTTAGCAGTTGACAAACGGGAGCATTCCCAACAGCTGAGCACACCGTGACTCACGGCAGCACAAACCTCAGTGGCTGCATTCCTGACCTACTTTGGGAATTAAGAAAGTATTTCAGACAGGAGAATTTCCCCTTTAGGTTAAAAAAAAAAAAA
>VWZS01001750.1:985784-1017305 GCA_013397075.1 Rhabdornis inornatus
AAAAAAAAAAAAAAAAAAGCCCAACCAAAACCGAAAAAACTGTCTTACAGCTATTCCAGAAGTGTTGGCTGGGATCCAGTGACTGGATGAGCTAAGATCTATTCAAAGTTTAAAAAAACAGAAACAACAAAACAAACCACAGGGTCTTCCATGTTTTGCTCTGTCCCTGTCCTAACACAAAGTCAGATTTAAATCTATGGCACTGGCATTCCATCCCCATCTCCTGAGCCTACCTTTAGAAATTCTTATCATCTACTGCTGCTTCCAGAACTTGCAACCTCTGCTACTTCATTTGATATTTAGAGAGGACTCACAAGAAAGATGACTCCTAGGACATGTCAAAATCCCTATGAACACTCACTTATGTGAGAAAAATTTTAGGTATATTATGGAGAAAGAATTAAAAACCCAAAATACCACTCAGTTGCCACAACCAGAAGGTAGAAGACACCACTGTCAATTTTTCACCACCTCTGAGGTTATGTTGGTCAGAAAACTTCCAGAGAAAAGCAGGCAGAAAAGGCTTCAGTGCTGAGGAGGTTACTTTTTATACAGTCCTTGTATCAAAATGTGATTCACCAACAAAAGTAAAGGCAATAAAGGTGAAACTGCTTTCTTAAAATAGAAGCTGTTTGTGCCCCACACTCACTGCTTGATTACTGCCCAAATTCCCCATAGGCACCAGGTACAAAAACTTTCAGGAGGAGTTATTTCACTTTCCAGGGGAAATTGTATTATCTAAAATGGATTGTTACCCACATGATTTTTGAACTTTGTTCCTTTGTTCTTATGGAGATAAATCCCAACTATTTTAAATTAATTCCCTGCCTGGCAACAGTGATTAAGAGACATGAGGGACTGGAAGGGTGAGGCAGGAAGGAAGTAGTGGGGGTTTTTTTAGTGTTCTAACTCCAAAGCTGGTCTGGAAACTCCTGCTTGCTCTCCTCTGGTGGGTATTAGTGAAGAATTTTGCCTTTGGTTCATTCTGAGAAATACTCTTGAGGAATTTATTCAAAATATTTGACATAGTTTGCAAAAAATCCCAGAATGCCCCTGAACAGCACAGGAGGCAAGGTGGAAAATAACCTTGCAGGTGCAAAAAGCAGAGGGTTCATGGTGTGTAGGGGAGCACACTCTTTCCCATCTATAACTATTCTCATTTTTTTTCCAAGAAAAGGGCAGTGCAAACCCACCTCTTCTCTTGCAGAGACTTTAACAGCAAGGATGTGCTGGGACAAGCCAAACTCCCAGAACTGACACCAGCTCGAGAAGGGGAAACAGCTGCAGTCACATCACGGAGCACAAGGTTCACCAATTCCAGAAGCAATTTAAACAATCTGTAAAGAAATCTGAGATCCCTATCAAAGCTACCTGTACAGCCAGACGGGAATTCTGCTCATTTTTATCTTCTCCTGCCTTCACCTCCCTCACCTATTAAAGTTCCTTTATCAACACATTCCAGATGGGTTTTTTTAAAACCTGGATCTCTGATGGATGTGGATGATGTCTTCAAGTTGAATTATCTGTCCCCAGGCTGAATTTTCTCACTGTTTGTAACCATAACTGATGTCATCAAGTAACTTCTGGTAACTTCTACAACAGAAGATGCTCAATAAAGAAACGGCAAACTTTTGCTTCTCGTCCTCTAAGATTCACCCAAAGAAAGCATTGAGTAAAATTACATCACCCAAATAAACATGCATTAGGTAGGCAGTGAATATGAATTAGATAGGTGGGTTCACATGAATTTTACTGCATGGAAGTGGTAACTTTTTGCCCCTCGGTGTGGAGACCCCGACTTCACACCCTGTGCACAATAAACAATGTCTCCTTGAAATCTTCAAATTGGATTATCTGTCGTCGGGCTGAATCTTCTCACTTTTTGTAAATCTGATGTCATCAGACAACTTCTGCAACAGAAGCTGCTTAATGAACAGAGTAACTTTTGTGTTCCACGATCAAGCACCCAAAGAAATATGTATTAGGTGAATTCATGTGAAATTTACTACGTGAGAGGTGACTTTTCGCTCGTTGGGCGGTTTGATTGCTGCGCTCTGCGCAGAATAAACAATGTGTCCCTTCTCAGCCGCACTTTGTGTCCGTGGTCAGAGAGCTCCGAAGATCGGAGCCCTCGGGGAGCTCTCAGAGCCCTCACAGCGCCCTCAGCGCCGCCATGGCTGCGAGAGAGCGACCGCCCTGGCCTCAGGCAGCGCCCGAGTGACGTCACATACAGCGCGTGGCGTCATACGTCGCGCACGCGCGCTGCTGCTAACGGCCGTCCCGGCACGTCCCCAGAGAGCCCCGCGGGCTACGGAGGGCCCACGGGGCCAATCCGAGCCCGGGTCAGGTCAGCCCGATGGCGATCGTCACTTGTTGCCATGGCAGCGGGCGCCCGCGGAGACCCCAGTACCGCTGTCCCCTCACGGGGAGCCCTCAGTGCCATTATCCTGTCTTGGGAACCCCCTCAGGACCGCCATCCCCTCATGAGGGACCCCTCAGTGCCATTATCCTGTCTTGGGCACCCCCTCCAGGACCGCAATCCCCTCATGAGGGACCCCTCATTGCCATTATCCTGTCTCGGGGACCCCCAGTGCTGCCATCCTCTCCTGAGGACCCCCAGTGCCTTCGCCCCTGAAAAGGATCCCCCAGTGCCACCATTCCTGTTTGGGGTGGCACTAGATCACCTCTAAGGTCACTTCAACACAGATGAGTGTGTGATGGATTCGGTGGTTCTGCAATTATTTAGAGGACAATACCCAGAAGGGGAGATGCTGCTGCAGCAGCTGCTGAAATTTCCTGTACAAAGGGACATCCCGCTATAGCATCTGGTGAAATTTCCTGTATAAATATTAATGAGTCCAGTGGGAGAAGCACCTCAGAAGCTGCCCAGCCAAACCAGGACATGCCCCATGGCTGCAGGTCCCTCCCCAGCACCTGCAGGGACCCACACGGGTGTGTCCAGAGGGATGCTCTTTATTACAGCCTTGTCAATGCACATGGAGGAATGCACCGAGGGTTTTCCATCTTGATACCCCTTCGTTTCATGTCTTGCGCAGAGGCTTTTTTATTTGTCTTAATTTCTTTCTTAAATTTGAGCCTAGTAAATAACAGGTTTTTCATCACTGTCCTGTTATCAGCAGCATCTGGACATTTTGGTGAGGATGCTTGGAGCTGGTGTGGACAGGACAGGGTTAATTCCAGCTGCTGTCACTTGTACAGTGTTATCATTGCTGGCATACTCTGAAGCTGAAGGGTTTGAGAATTTCTTCTTTCTGCCCCAGAAATGTTCCTATTCAGAGAAGACCCAACCATAACATAAGAAATATAAAAATATTTTTGGAAATAAAACTGTGAAGTCTACAAAACAAAGACTAAAAATCAACTACACTTTATCTGTCCTTTGCTTGCTTTCATGAAGAGTTTTGGAAAAGATCCTGATTTCAGTTTTGAGCTAGGGACAAGCCCCATATACAAATTTTCTACGTTCCTCCCTTTGCACAGCTTGACAAGGGAAACTGAATCCTAGGGACACAGCAAGCTTGTGTGATATTTCACATCATGGGACTACTTTTCCCATTTAATTCATTCATGTTGAATAAGAAGAGGTAATTTTCAGACATTAAATTTAAATTAAATCATGATTGGTAGTAAAATCAGCTTGATCTCATCATAAATATGCCTTGACCTAAGTGAAAACGATTAGAAGATAAAATGATTCTTAAAAACCTAAGTGTCTGATGTTACAGAACACACTGTACTGGGAGACAGTGACCAGATAACAAGATATTAGGTTTCTTGGACTGAAGAGGATTACACAAAATAAAGCAAAACTAATTTTTTCAGTGATCATTCCCTAAAAGTGGGTCAGAAAATGCTGCCTCCCTTTGTGAGCAGTTACTAAAACCAAGAAAATCCTTCCTGATAAGGAAGTATTTAACAGGATTTCATAGGAGAGATAAGCACAACAGAAGACATTAAGTTATAATTAGGAATGCTCATTGATTTACTCTATTCAAACCACCAAGGGCTGGTCAAGACTGTTCAAAATACTTGATAAAATTAAAGATTTCCTAAGTATATAGTTTCCCACATAATTTTGTATGAGAAGAGCAGGATCTGAGGTGGACACAACCATCTTTGTGATAAACCCAGCAGCCTTTCTGTGATCCTTTCACCAGTGTCAGGAGATGTTTGTGTTTCCAGGTTGGAGTTTGCTGCTGCTTCCTCAGGCATGAGGATGATCTCAACGAGGTCAGCCAGAACCAGCTTGGATTGGTTTCAAAAGCCAGCATGAAGGAGGATGAAGTGTTCTTTCCAGGGAGATGAGGGGCAACATGCCCCTGATCAGATGCCTTGCTTTTGGCTGTTTGTTTTCTAGCTGTAGGGTTGGAAGCCTCCCTGCCAAGAGAGGTTGTGCAGTCTCCATCTTTGGAGCTTTTCAAGACCTAACAGGATAAAGCCCTGAGTAACCCACCTTGGTCCCACAGCTGATGCTGCTTTAGCAGGAGGTTGGACTACAAGACCCTTGAACCTGAGTTATTCTATTATTTTCATTCATTTTACACCTATGATCTTTGGCTTTCTTCAGATATCAAACTGAGAAAGACTAGGCTTGAGAGTTAATTTGCATAAAGCGTGGACAGAAAAAAAATTGTGAGTTTAACTGCTCTGTAGGACTGAGACATATGACCCAGCCAGAAAGAGGCAAAAAATCGCTGTACGAGATGATAGCTCTGCAAAGAAAAATTATTAAAAGGCTGAGGAATTACAAGTCTTTTGAAATACATATCACAGGCCTATATATGCATTTGCAAAACAAACTGGAACTGCAAAATAACTACTGAGACACTTTTCAAGCACTATAGCCTCCAGTGTCCTGCAGAACAAGAGCCAAGATGGCTTTTGGGCACAGCCTGCCCTGGCTGTAGGTTATATATCATACAGTCTGAGCTGCTCCTTCATGTCTCCTTCAGACATCTCTCCAAACGTGTCACTTTTTTCCTTCATCAGTCTGAAGATGGCAGCCAGCTGCTCTCTCTGAACCCTGTCAAGAAGAAAAGGAGAAATAGGAATAGCCAGTCCAGGAGCAAGAACACCACTGTCAAATGAAACACAGAGCCAAAGGCAGGTCACTGTACAAACCTTACTGGCTGCAGGAAATCTGTGCCTGTGAGATAAGGCAGAGATAGCCTCTGGTTCTCCTTCCTCCCCCTTCCCCTCTATCCCATCATCCTGCACGTCTCTCTGCAGCTCCCAAATGTGGAGATAAACCAGCCTGCTTTTCCACTGGCTTTGGAGCTCCTTAGGGCTTATCTATGCTCAAACTTTCAAGATAACTCAACATGAGGAATTTTATAAGACCAACATGTCCCAATTTAGCAGACTCCATAACGAACCTGGATTAAGATTCAACAGCCCAATGTGCTTTTCTTCTGTAATATGAGGATGTAGATACATAGTAATTCAGGAATAGCTATTAAATTTAAATGCATATCCTAACTTGAAACTAGAGAGCAGGCTGCATCCCAGCATGGACATGACTTTAATCAGCCACTGGAATATAAGATCATGGATAGGAATTTGTTTTGATTCGAGTTTGTCTGCCAATGTCCAATGGTGAGATGGACTCAGGTAGCCAGTCCAGCAGTGAGGTGGTCCCTGTGTAGGCAGAGGCTGACCAGTGGACCACCTAGCTCAGATTTTCAATCCCCAGGCAGTCCCAAAGTAGATGATTAACACCCTTCTCCCCGTAACAGATTATATCTTGATTTTTCCTATCCTGAACCAGTTAACCATTGTACATCCCATGAAGACTGGTATTTGTGACAGGGCTTTATTTATAGCAGGACTTACACTGCTCATCACTGAGGTATACAGGAAGGTGGGCAGCACAGCAGTGTCATTTGTTTGCAGGTAGCTCATGAACTGATATAACTCTACAAAATTCCCTATTGGGGCAAGATGAATGTGCATGTGGCTCCAGGCAGGGCTGGCTGAAGGATGGAATGTTCCCACTGCCAGACTGCTACCTGATTGGGATCAGGCTGCTCTATTGCCTAGCACATCTCATTCGGAAATGTGGGACATGGAAAGAACTAATGGGGATTTATAACGGTGCTTTATGGCTCTAACAAGGCAGATGTAGTTCCTGTTACTTCAAGGCTCATTTTGTCCCTGCATGAGTGTGAGGCCAGAACTCAGTGACAGCTCAGAGCACAGACCTGCCACAATCCCAGCTCCTCCTGCTTGTTCAGCACCCTTAGACCTCCTGTGGGCTAAAAACACAGAATCTGCCTTTTACTCCCACGTGCTCACCCTGTCAAGAGTCCTCTTTCCTGCCACAAGCAGCTTCCCACACAGGACTTTAAACCATTTAATTAATCCATTTAAATGCACGCCACTGGATAACCTGGGGTAGTCTTCCTGCAAGGCCTGTGTGGATGAGCTGTCAGCTGTTCCAGTAACAGGAGGGGCAGTAATAACTACTGTCAGGCAAAAACAGGGCACAATCTTTGCTTGAAAGAAAGGACAGCATCAACCCACCAGCAGCTACCACACCACGAACAAGACCAGAGGCAGACAGTCGGGAAGGAGCAGAGGAACCTTCTTCCTGCACTCCTGAGCTCCTGCTCTGCATATTCCCCTCTCCTGAGCTAAGCCACAGCAGAAGCAGGAACAGCAGCCTGTCCTCTCAGCACTGCTGAAGCAAATAGAGCAGGAAAAAAAAGCAGATCCCGGCTAAAGCAAACTCATTTGCCCGTTCTTTTGTATTGCAATTAAAATGCAATGGTCCTGCAGCCAAACATCCTGATAATGATGTGGGATCTTTCGCTTGTGGAAGCCTGGATTTGTCTGTCTCTTCTGTAATGTTTTGTGCTCACAGGAAGAGCATCCAGCTGCCCTTTCCAGACGAGAGGATGGGAAGCAGGGTCATGAGTGATCAATATTTTATTTTAGATCACCACTGGGCACCAGAGGGCACGTTGCCAGTCTGGTGTGGAGAAATTCAATACACAGCTTGGCCTCCTGTGTCTGCAGTGCATCCCAGCTGGGAGTGCTCACACAGGTCTGCATCCCTCACTCCTTATTTCACAGACATCAGCGCTGCTGAAACCTCCTCAAAGGCCCATTTCCTTGCCTCCAAAATCAGGATCACAGACAATATGCACTCTCTTCTTTTGAAGCACAACATCAATGCATTTTGGCTCTCCCCTCGACTTTAAATATTATGATTGTGCATTTGGAAAATAGAAAAAAGAGCTGTTACTTCTCTGCACTACATAAACTACTACAAAGGGACAGCAAAACAAAGATAAAGAGAGAAAAGAGCCTGGGAAGGAAGAGTAAGGCACCACAAACATGAAACTGTCTTTGAAGAGCAGCTTCTATCAGAGGTGACCTTGCTAAACAACCTTGTAGTGCTCCAGCTTGATTTGGTTTGGGGTATTTTTTTGGATTAATTCGGATCAAACATTCCCCATTCACAAATAAAATAATTCTCTCTTCTCATAAATGCTGTCATCAAAACTACTTGGATTCAGGAGGTCAAACAGGATTTTACTTATTGCTAACAAAACAGATTAATTAAGGATTTTTGAAGCAGCCTAATTCTTCTTCATAGGCAATTACAATTGCATACTTAGCTCCCTTAGGCTCTTTTTAGACATTTCAGTCCAAGACTTTTACAGTTAGCTAGAGGCTTGGGCCAGTGAGCCATAGGTATGTTAGAGATCTGGGGTTTAGGAACTGCTAAGCACCCGTGTACACAGCAGCTGAAATCCTGGGCAGAGCTCTGCCTTGGGAATGTTGTTAATTGCTCTGCAGCCAAACCAGGATCCTGCTGCAACTCTGTGTTGCTTCAGCAGAAAAAGGGGAATATCCCTGATTTTCCCTCTGATAATTTATGGGAATGTAATAATTTATGTGATAAAAGTCATGGGAGGGCAGAATGTACCTCTAACCTAAAATCCAGATTTTCAACACAAATCTCTTGAGGAAGAAGTTACAAGCTGCTGGAGGTAGGGAGAACAAGCACAAACCAAATAAACTATTCAAAGGTTTATTGGACCGAACAAAGGCAATTTTTACAGATTCAAGCCACTAGAATTACAGTCCTTTGTATAAGAGCCACCATCAGATACAAAACAAACAAAAACAAACAAAAGTAAAAAATACTCAGACAGCCATTTGAGTTGAAGAAAGAGTTTGACTTGCTGCCACTAGCAAAAATCTGGACTTAACTACTGACTTTGCTGGATGTACATATTGCCATGTAACTTAAACACAACGGATATAAGGCATTCTTTGCATAGTTGGGTGCTTGGGACACAGTCAGCCAGCCAGCACCGAGGGGAGACAGCGGCTGTACCAGCGGGATGATGAAGCAGAGGGTCCAGATGTGCCTAAATTCATATGCAAACCACTGAACACGCTTGCAGTTGTCGGCTGGGAAGGGGCAGCCCAGCCTCTTCTAAAGCTGAAGCCTCCTGCTGTTCTTTAAATGAGCCTGTTTATGAAGAATTTGCCAACCCCAGGCGCTGGGAAGGACAACTGTGTACAAGGTTTCAAGTATTGTCTGCATAGGAATCAAAAGGGGGAAAAAAAAGCAGCCTATTGGGTTCCTGATATGTTTGCAGCATTAGCCAAGAGGCAGTGACAGAGAAGCTTTGGAGGACACATCCCCACCCAGCCTGGTGTTTCTAAAACATCACTAAAGGACTTGGACCCTTTTCTCTCTCTCAAAAACCAGCTGGGTTTGATTTAAAACCGAGTATGTGCCCAGACAAATTAATCTGCTCTGTGTTACAGAGTCGAGGGGCAGCACTGAGCTCTGGTTCACATGGACCAGCAAGAGAAGAGGGCACTGGAACAGCAAACAGGCAGAGGAATGGGGAGTGTGCCCCTCCCAGGACCTCCATGATCTCATCCTGAGCCAGAGGGAACCCCTGATGCCAGAGCTGCCTCCTTGGGTCTCTCCTCTTGGGAACTGGAGTAGGGAAAAGTGAGGATGCAGATAATAACAGCAGACAAAGTGTGGTCTCTCCACCACAAGCAGAACAGCTAAACAATCAAACTTCATCACTTCTTGAGTCTCCTGTCTACCTACAGAACCAGCTCTCTGCTAAAATGACTACAGAAAGAAGATTTGAGTCAGCCCAGCCATCGTCTGCCATCCCTCACACGGACCCCACTTTGTCCCTCCACCCCTCGGAGTAAAGCAGCTTTGTACAGCCCTGGAAATCACAGGCAGTTACCACCCCCCAGCAATAAAGAGGCATTTGGCCCCAGGACAAAACAACTTGAGATTCTTGTACAAGGTCTCAGCTGGTCTGAGAGCAGAGCTATGGTTTGCCTACCCCAGGAAGGAACAATGTGAATTTAATGGCCTAATATATGTAACAAACACAACTAATAGACTTGTTGCATATTTAGTGTTCACTTTGGGTTTTGTTTGGGGGAGAGGGAGGAAGGTTCTTCCCAGTCCCCCAAACACAACTCAGGTCACTGCTTGGCCCCAGCCCCAGTCCATGGAGCCACACAACAGGATATCCTCAAACTTGACAGGAGTTTTTGAAGAACTCAACTTCAGACCAAGAGGGGATCCCAAGTTTTTGAGGGTTTATGGATTTCTCTTATGGGTGTGTTTGGTTGGTTTTGGTATTTCTCTCAAGCCTTTAATGATGCCAAGGGATGCCTTTAGGAGGAGGCTAGGGACAACTTCATATAGTCTTCAGGTCTGCAAAGAGAAACAGGGAGAGAAATCATTTCAGTCATTTCACCCCTCAGCTTGGTTCATTATTATTCACATAAACGAGCAGGGAGAGCTCTCGGTGTGTGTGTTGGGGGGAAGGCAAGGCAGCTTCCCCCTCAGGGCAGGACAAGCTGCTGTTTGCAAACCTCGTGCCTCTTAGAAGGGCTTGGCTTCATCTATTGCAGCAGGATAGTCGAAACCCAATCAGAAGTGCAAATCCTCTTGTCTGGCACCAAGCTAAGTTACAACCCTTCTGAGCTACTAATAAGAACTGGAGAAGCCAAACTAGTTAACTCCAGGGGTTACTGCCTCACTGTCCTGTGCAGAGCCCCCAGGGGCTGCTGGCAGCCTTGAATCTGGCAGCCCAGATTCCCTTTCCTACCTGTAGGCAGATGAGCCAGGAACAAGTGCTGATTTCACAGGGTGGTGTGCCTGAACTGCTTGACCCTTCTCAATCTTTCTACAGATGAGTCTGTTCAAGGGAAGGAGGTAAAATCCCTGCAGATCACTTCCTTTCTGATGGAAAGGTCTCCCAGTGTCCCAGGGAAGGAGGGTAAGATGTGTTTAATGTGTGGGGACATCCAGGCACTCTCTCCACGTCTTGTTAGCAGAGCCAGGGTCCAAAAACTGTGGTCCCTTGTTCTTCCAGACACTCTGCCCTTACTGCCCCAGCATCTCTCATGAGTGAACCATCCACATCAGGAAACACCCAACAGAAGGCTGGACAGCTGCCCATGGACACTGAGACCTGCACTGCAATAGAGGGAAGCTACAATGCACATCACTTACCCTACAAACACATAGAGACACCCCCAGCCTCATTCCTCCTGGATTCAATAGGGTTCATGGTCCATAACACCTGAGCCACATCTGGAAGTTCCCTACTCCTGCCAGGGTGAGGAACAGCCTCATTTCTTCCTCGCTCTTCTGCAAAATCTTGCCTTCTCCAGCAGCCTTCTGAGCACAGCCAGTGACCCGGATCCCGGGTGGGAGGTGCTGGGGAAGCATCACGAGGGACTGGGGTTACTGGAGCGACGTTCCAAGGCTCAGTGGCCATCCCATTAGGACAAAGAAAGGAAATTTTCCGGGGTGGATAATCACTGTGCGGGATTCGCGGCGCTGAGGAGCGGATCATCCCGCTCAAGTCACGCAAGCATAATCAGATTTCACGTGTGAGGGCATAAGCTTGTTGCCACGGGGGCCCAGGAGGGGAGGGCCCCTCCAGTGTGCCACAGTTGGAGTGGGGATGGATGGGGGACACAGGGAGGGTGGATGAGTCCCTCACAGGGATACTCATCTCCACAGGGCCAGGCTGACAGCTGGCGTGAGATCTGAAAACCAGCGTGACTCTAATGGAGGATGTACATCAGAGCCAGAAATTCCCATCTGCACAAGAGGGATAGCCCTTTCTGCTCCTGGAGCAAGCTGTGAGGGGAATTGGACTAAAGAGCATGAGGCAGTCTCTCTCTGGGACTTTGGGGCCGACCCCCAGGCTGAGAAGCTCTGGCATTTCAGACACCAAACTTGAAAGTCTTAATTAGCTTGGGATGGAGGCCCAGAGATCTGAACCAGTGCTTTTCCTTGGCTCTTCCCTCCTTTCCAGTCTCCTTGGAAGCATGCTTGCCCCCAGCAGTTCATCAACCAAACCGGGTTAGGGTCATCTTTTGCCAGAAGCTGTATCCTTTCTTCAGATTAAGATTATCCAGGTATCTCTGTTCCTGCCCAAGCCAATGGCTAAGTCACTGAATCACATGATTTGTCAGCTGGACAAGGTTCTGTGCAAGGAAAAGCTGGAGAACAAGGAGCCCAGACAAAAGCAGGTCCTGGAATATGAGGGCAGTTCAGGGACTGAAGGTCTCAAAGCATGGAAACTGCCTGTCCTTCTGGTGGTCTCAGGAGCAGTCCATTCCAGCTTACCCACAGCACTGACACAAGGCTTCTTGCTTTTGACAGAAGACAGCACCTCAGCTCTGAAAAGCTGAGGGGTTACTGGTGGCATTCCCATGTGCATCTCTCTCTCATGTGTGCAAAAATCCACAGCAGGTCAGGAAATCTGCAGCCCATTCACAGGCTTCAGCTTTCCAAAGGAATTCTGACTCACTCTAAGGAGAACCCAGAGCATCCTACTGTAACCATGTGTGGTAACTGCTTGTACCCTTTTCAGGAACAGTTTCTTTCAAAAATGATTTTCAGAAGCACAGAGCATTCCCAGCTCCTTTCCCTGGCTCAGGACCTTGTCAGGACCATCAGTCCTCTGCAGTGAAATCCTGGCAAGGAAGGTGGACAGTAACCTGGCTTCAGACTCTTCTCACTTCAAGCTAGGATTAACCCTTGAGGATGAAGAGCAGGGAATAAAAGCCCTCAGTGCTGGGCAGACCTGGCAATGGGTGGTTAAGATCCCCCCAAGAAGTTCCCTCCCATCTCACTGCTGAGGATGGTCCCATCATCCTGTCCCTGTTTCTTTACCATGGGAGCAGCAAACATCTCCTTTCTGGTGGTGACTAGAACTCAGTCTTGAGGTATTGCAGGAAGAATATGAGGAATGACACACTAATTCTAAGCTTTCCTGGTGGTCCCAAAAGTGTGAGCCAGTTGCTTCAGCCAATCAGCAACACACAGACAGGACTTACATGTAGAACAGGGAGACAGTGCTTAGAAGAGAGAAAAGGGATTGAGTGAAAGGTGCCAAAAGGAGCTTCATCAACAGAAATCTGAAATTCCTCCACTGGGACAGAGAAATTGAAAGGTGCACTGGGTGCACTGGGCTTTGGGAAATACCTACTATGCCTCCAGGCTTCCAGAACCAGGGTGACCAGGGAGCACAAGTCTCATTGGCTTTAGGATAGGGGCTGGTGAGGAGTCAGTGGGATCAGGGGCTGTATTACCCCCAGCAGACCTTGCCCACAACTGTTTTGAGGCAGAGGCTTCCCACATTTCCCAGCCAGAGCAGCAACAGCTGACAAGGCCAGAGCACAGCCAGGAAGGTGGCTTGGGCTCCTGACCAGCTCATCCCTCAGTCGTGTGCCCGTTCCCTGGCACACTCATTCCTGAGCACCCCAGCCAACACCACAGCAGTGGGAAAAGCCATGGACAGGCTGGGCTGTGCTTTCCTCCGTCCCTCAGTGTTTGTCCTCCAGTTCACTGAACACCAGTTTGCTCCCAGCCTGGCGAGATGCCCCAATTCTCTGCATCCCTGGGTCTCCCCCAGCTGCAGGGGAACCCAGGATGGGCAGAGCAGGGCTCCCAGGGAGTTAGCAGGCAGAGAACAGCCAGATGCCCATGCTGCACAAGGTTAAGCAGAAGCAGATGAAGACAAGTCATGAGCACTGGGTGAGGGAGACACAGAGAAGCAGCCACAAGCCAGGACAATTCAGGACCTGAGCAAAAAAAACAAACCCAGGAGCTGAAGCAGAGTTGCTGTCTGAACTAAAATCTCATGCCAAGGCAGGGTCAGAGACTCACACCCTGCAAAGGCTACGGGGGAGTTTGCAAGGGTTTCCTCTCTGAGATGGGAGAGGAGGAGATGGGAAGGGGCTTCCTGGCCTCTCTTTCCCTGGCTTTCTGTGGGAGGCATCCTGAGTTACTCTGGTTTTAAAGCTTTTGGGGATTCATGACTCAATCATGACTATAAATAGGGCCAGGGCTCCAGTCCACTGACATCTCATAGGTCAGAGGACTTTTCCCCAGGGATATAGAGGCAGGGAACAGCACCAGGCCAGCAGCAGACTCCCTCCTCATCCAAGTGGAGCTGGGCACCTACAGAGTGAGCATGAGGGGGAGCTCAGCACGGATCCCCAAACATTCAGTGCCCTTTACTACAAGAGACAGGTGGGAAGCAAACACACCTCATGCCCTGGGTGTTTGGCAGCTGAAAGCCACCTTGCCCATGGCTGGTGCCATCCCCTTGGCTGGTGGCTGCAGTAAAGCAGTGGCCACCATGTCCTGAAGAGTGCCATGGCCCTGGGCTCTGCATCCCTCCTGCTACTCCTCCTCCCTCAGCCCAGGACGACTACCGTGCTGCAGAAGATGAGAAGCAAACAAATAATAACACCCCTCCCACCCCTCCAAAAAAAGCCCAAACTTACCAGCTTCCAAAAGAAGCACCATGCTGAACAGGACAGGACAGGACAGGACAGCAAAGCCACTGGGTGGGGGAAGGTTAGCAAAAGACAGGGAGGAGAAAGAGGCCCCATGCTGTATGGAGAGGGGAGCAAGTAGGCAAGCCAGGCTTATGTGATGGCAATGCAGGGGGTGGACAGGGACAGATGCCAATGGACAGCTCTCCCAAAATACAACCTCCCTCAGCTCTGTCCACCCACCTATTTTTGGAGGGCTACTAGTGGAGATGTTTGAAATAGGTCAAGGTCTGTCAACACAGTCATTAAACCTCTGCAGCTGCTTCCCGCCCTTGTGTGCTCCAGAGTTGTCATCACCAGCACTGTCTCATTCAAAATTCAAACTTCAGCACAGTTGTCCCTCAAGCCACAGCTGCATGCCACTTTCATTCAGGATGTCTTGTAGAGCAGAGAAAGGTCTCTCCTCTCTGACATTCCCTAGAACCAGGGTCTACCCTGCCTTGCTGAAATTCCAGGGTCCAAGCCCAGATTTTTTCCATGCCCTATAACCAAGAGGCACTCTGAACCCAGCTGGGGAGGAGGCAGGTTTCCATTGCTAAATTACCACTCAGAAAAGGGCTGGGCTTGATATTTACAGCCATCCAATTCCCCTTGCATGAATTCCAATTTGCAGTTGAGCCTTAAATGCAGTCTGTATTCAAACAGTGTCACCTCAACCCATCCGTGGCTGGCCAGGAGTGAGAGGAGAGGATTGAGAGGCAGGAGGAGAGTTTGCTCCTTGAAAGGGTTACCTGGCTGTGGGAACTGAGCCCATTAGCCAGGGAAGCTGGGCAGCTATCCCTATCTTCCCTGCATTCTTCCAGAGGCTGACAGTGGTCTGGGGGATCTCCTGCTCCATCCAGGGGTGCCCTTGCCAACAGCAGTTTGGTGTCATTCATCAGATCCTGTTAAATGGGTCTGCCATGGGGCAGCTTCTGGCTCTTCACCCCCAGCTCCTCCTCAATACCAGACAAAGGACAGAGAGGAGAGACCTTTCTAGAGCTTGTCAGATGGGATCTGCTCTCCTTTCTCCCACCAACACACCTAGCCAAGAATGACAATGAGAGAACACAGAGACCTCACTCCCCTGACAGCACTGAGGCCAACCAAGGCTTGGCTGGGACCTGCTTTGTCTCATGGAAAGACAGAAGTGATAGCAGAGACCCAAGGGGGCCATTTCTCCTACTCTTTTCTCTTTTATTAGGAGTGGAGCCTTGCTGCATCTGTCAACACTCAGCAGAGTCCTGACCATACTCATTTCTAACAGAAAAAATCCCCACTAACCTCTTTCAACCTTAAGGGAGGTTTGAAGAACATCTGGCACGCTCCAAGCCATCCATGAGTGCAGGCACACTGGGGAGCTCTTCCTCCCTGCTCCACAGGAGCTGCCCAGCCAGGACAGCAGCACCTCTCAGGCTGTGCCTCACACCCACACACCTCAGCCTTGTCAGAGCAGGGGCAGCTGCACCACCACAGCTCACATTTCCTGAGCTCCAGCTTTGCACTGTGGCAGCTACAGCTGGCAACAGATGGCCAAAAGCCTCAGGTGCAGAAGACAAGGATTCGGGAATAAGCTGTGCTGGCTGGACCAAGGGCTGCATCCTTCCCCTGCACTCTTCCCCTTCCTGCCCAGGCTGTTTTTCTCCCCCAGGGGGGCAAAGGCTACGTGCTTCTGTTCCAGAATGACTGGTGACCCACCAGGTGTGATCAAGCACAGCCACCAGCCCAGCAGACGTATTTGCCAACAGGATTTACTGTCCTCCTCCCTCAGTGAGCACTCTAATTTTTAAGGCTGAAGTCACCAGAATCAGGAAGTTGCATCACACAGTGAAGGTCACATTCCTTCCCCTTTTAGTCCAGATTTAGCACCAGCTGGAAGCCACAAGACTCAAGTGAATTGTAGGCAGGACGACCACAGCTTCTGCAGGGATGCAGGTTAAAACAGAAGTGTTTTTTTTTCTTAAATAACCCAATCTATTGCATGCCTGTACTCTCCTGTCTGAAGTCCTACAGCTCCTCCTGGAACAGGTGAGGAATATTTTCAATGGCATCTCCAAAACCGAGGAGTCCCAATATTCAAATTTGTGAACTACACAACAAGCAGCCTCTGAGGACCCACTTGCATTTTTGGGATGTTTCTTACCAGCTGCTTCATGTGGGAAATTGCTGGTCCATGGAAAAGCTGTAGGAGTGACAGGGCTACAAGTGAACACTAAACCTGTCTCAGTTTTGATAACACACCTTAGGACTAAGCACCCACTCTGCAGCAGCCCCAATTTCCCAAATCACTACAAAGAAGTGGGATGTCCAGCTTCAGGCATCCGAGATGGAAGAGGTGAGCATCCAAACACGAGAGGCCCTCATCTGCCCTGGAGTGCTCATGGAAAATGAGATGGAGGCAGAGGGGAGTGGACTCATTAATCTGTTATGAGGAGGGAAGGGGAGGGAGGTGGGGAGGGGGGTGGGACAGGCAACCAACTGGAAAATAACCCAAAAGCAAAATAACCTCAGACACGAGCAGGTGTTATGAGTGGTACCACTACCTCTAAGCAGCAGCGTGTCCTTACCAAAAAGATTTGCAAGAATGTTTGTGGCCGAGGACCTAAGGTACTTGCTACAGAGATGTGAGATCAGAGGTCAGCTCAATCCTGCAACATAAAGGTGGCAAACCCGGGTCACAGCAGGTCAGCAGCACGGTCGGGGTGCATGGAGAGGGGAGAAGGGTGGAAGGGCAAGGAGAAGGATGCAGGACAAGGCTGAGGTGCTGTGCTCAGCTCGCCCAGCTTACCTGGCAGCAGCCCTGCCCCCTTGCACCACCTGCGAGGCCTGCAATGAAAAGCTGCTGATGCCGAAGATTTGAGGGGGGGAAAAGTAAGCCAGCAACAAAGCAAGACAAAAAAACAAAAAATTCACAAAGCTGCCTTAAAGGAATGAACAACACAAATATGGAAGAGAAGGAAATAAAGGAGCAGTAGGAAAAACACATCTGCCAATGGCCATCAGTGGGGAAAGCTGCTGAGAGCCTCCAAGGGACACGAAGTCCATCAGTTCTGGGTGCACTGTCCTGCCCTGGGACTGCTCTAGACAGACAAGAGCAGCAGTGCCTGAGCGGTGCCATGTGCCCAGGACAGGTCCATCACCCCCTGGAGCCTGTTCTACAGTCCTGAGTACAAAACCCCCATCTCACTGCTATCCTTAGGCAATGTCCCTTCAGTGTCCCCAGATGACAAGGGCATTTTTTGCCACATAGGACTCCTGGCCATGAAAAGCCGAGCAGTGATTGCTCAGCTGGTTTGGATGGAGCTGCTGGTGCAGAGGGTTTGAATTTGCCAGCTGCAGGTAGATTTTTGCATTGGTGTTTAGCGGGATCCTGAAAAGCAAATCCCACCTTGCCCCATGGGTGTCCCTGACATTCACTCAGTTCATCCCCCCACCACCCTCCCCAAGTGAAAAATACAGTGACACTCACAGCCCTGCTCAGCAGTTTACAGGGTGGGGGCTTCAGGCACAACAAAGATACATGGAAAAGAAGAAAGCAAACATTTTTTCCTAATGCCACCAGTGCAGAATCAACCCCAGAGGAAACCAGAGCTCATTTCTATTGTTGACCTCAGAGCAGGGCACATCTCTAGATTTACTCTGCCTACCTCAGTGTCCTTCTCACCTCACACAGATAAACCTCAGCCAGCCCAGCTGGTGGCATCACAAAGATGCTGCCCAAGATCCTCAAGGCAAGGTTTGCCAGCAGGAGATGCCTGAGCCAGGGGTGAGGTGTGATCCCCCCATCCCTGCCTTCCTTGCTGTGCTCAAGTTTCTGCTTGGTTCTTTACACCAGGCCAGCTGTGGTGGTAGTTAGACCACGATTCGACAGGCAAGGGGTGACAAATGCTCCTAAATCACTCTCTGCAGACTTCTGGGTGGAGAATTGGGTCTCACAGTCCTTGGGACAGCAGTGGAGAGAACACCATCTCCCAGGCTTGTTGAGACCACAGGGAAATCAGTTCCTTGGAGTTCACCCTGAGGGAAGGGGTGTGAGCTGCAGACATTTGTGAGGGAGCAGAGCCCTCAGCTGTGGGGTTATTCCTTGAATAGGCTGGGGAATCTCTAGCCAGAAAGCTTGTTTTAAGTGACAGGACAGGTTCAACCTTTCTTCATGCAGAGCTCAGGGGGATACTTCAGCAAAAAGTGCAAGATGGACAATTCCCCATCTCTACCAGGCACACTGCTTGGTAAATGCCCACCACATCCAGCTGAGGAGCCAGCCCTGGGGATGGACACTGCAGGGTCAGCCCCATCTCAGTGAGCTCTAGAACCTCACACCCCCTCACTCTGCCCCAGTGTTTGTGAGCTATGCCCATGTTCTTGGTTGGGACACCATCCACAGGCCCAAGGCAGGGGAAGTAACCAAAGATCAGCTCCTCAACAGAGAGGTGTCAGCACAGAACTAATGGGATCAGGGCAAATACACCAGCTGCATCTGCTGGAAAATTTGGTCTAAGCATCCAGAGGAGCTTCAGAGGTATTTAGGGCCACAGTGCCTCCATCTCCTAAATCAGTGTGACTTTATTTGTTCTCGTATCTTCCTGGGTGGGAGAGGTCTGGAACTCTGGAGCAGTGAGATGCTGAGGGCAGTGTGGGGACAGAGAGGTCTGAGCACACCCAGCCTGCTCCAAGGGCATGTCAGCCAGGTGGGCTTGGGCAAGAAGAAAAAGGAAGCTCAACTTACCTTTGCTCTTCCTCTAGTTCTTCTTTGGACATCATTGACTTGTACTGGTTTCCCCTTAGCTTTCCAGGACTGTATTTAAAAGAAAACGTCTCATCTACAGCTGGAGAGGGGAGACAGAAAAAGAGCAAGAGATCTGTGAACCAGAGACCTCCTGAGAGCCACAACCAACAGCAGTGGGGTTGTTCCCTTGGGGTGCTCTCGGACCTCTGCTCCTGCACCCCAAATGCTCTGGCCACCCCAGCACATTTCCTGAGTCAGCTCCAATCTCCAGAAAGCCTGGGCACTGTCAGGGGGGCCGTGTGGATCCCAGGAGAGCCAAGGTGGAGCTGCTGTCCGGGGATGGCAGGGGCCCGGCCACAACTAGCACTGGGAGCAGCGAGGAGCAGCCTGCTGGAAGCAGATCTGAGTAAATCCTACAGCACAGGAACCATATGCCATTGTTCTCCCTGGACTCAAAGCCTTGCAGGCCCATCTTGGCTTATCAAGACATGCTAATCCTGCCCTGATTAACTTGCAGCATTTTCTGCTTCTCCTCTCCAGACCTGCATTCCTCCTCCTCCCCCCCCACTCCCTGACCTCTCCTCATCCAGGGGCCCTTTCCCAAGCTGGGGGCTCATGGATGGTGTCACAAGCAGAGCTGTCCCAGGCCACACAGCCCTTGACAAGGCTTGTGAAAAGAAGATGCCACATGGCAAATCCCAGGGCTGCAAACAGCCCTGAGCCAAGGCAGCTCCAGGAACACCAACACAGCCGGGTCCAAGTCCCTCTGTCACCAGCCCAAGGTCTCCTTCCCCTGGGTGCTCTCCCACCCGGCTCACCAGCCTCAGCCCTGTGCTAATTAGAGCACCAAAGCTCAGACTCTGAGCCAAAGCCGATCCTTTTCCAATCGGATTTTGTTCGAGCACTATTTGCTTTTAAAAACCTCTCCCGTGCTTTATCTTCCTACAGATGGGAGAAAACAACAGGAGGAGAGGTCAATCCTAAAGGTGGCCCAGGAAGAGCTGCTGCTCTGGGTAGTTGTCTTTGTGGTTATCTGTGAGCTGCTTATCTGAGAGCTTTTATCTCCCAAGGACTGCAGGGCTTGGCTGCTTCACATCCAACCACCCAGCACTGCAGTTTCCACATTCCCAGAAACATCTGCTGCTTCCCCTGACCCTCAGAGTCCTGGGGATGCTTCCAAGGGGTGCACAAAAGGAAGATGTTACTTCATTATCTGCATGACCCTGAAAAAGTGCACGTCATCCAAACACCAGTGTCCAGGATGACACCAACCAGCCCCAGCAGGACCCCTAAAGGGGTGAAACTCCTTGTACATAACACATGGATGCATCCTCTGTCCCCAGGAACACAGGAAACCCCTTCCCATACTCTCCACTGCTATTGTGCCCATATTCATGATTGTGTCTCCTCCTCCACATGCCCAAATGAAAAACCCTTCACAGCCCCTCCCCTCCCTTCCTCACACACAGGATTCAGCATCAGCTCCCCTCTATTTTCCAATCAATACTGCCCTTAAGGATTTTTCTCCTTGTGTCCAATACCTTGATTTTGGGATTTCTCCAACCCCAAGCTCGTGCCCACATTCAGCTGCTGCCAGACCTTGGGGACCCCTTGTAAAAGGTGAGCCAGAGCCTGATTTTGTAGGTGGAAAAACTAGAGACCTCAGAAACAAGCAGTGCAAGGCTTCACTGGAGTGACCGTGCCTGGAACAATGGGAGTGGGATGGGAATTTCATCCCTGCCCCCTGCTAGTGCCCACATTTCCTCTTCCCTTTACATCTCCAGGTTCCCAATCTTGGGGAGCTCCCTGGTGGGTTACTGCTCAGTTACTGATCTGGAGTGTTTCTCTAATCCCTAAATGCCATCAGGGCTCCCAGGGAATGCAAACCCTTTCTCCAGCTTTGTCACAAATGTCTGAACACAAGCAGCCCAAAGCTCTGGTCTGCAGCCCCAAACATTCAGCTTGGCCATATTCCACTTCCCGGTGGGAAACCCTCCCCCTGGGCAAACAAACAAACAAACCTAGCCAGCTGGAAACCAGCAGCAATGCTGCAGCTTATCAGCACTTCGGGTGACCATAAAAGTCCATGGAAAGAAAATTCAGCTGGCTGCTGCTTTGGGAAATATTAGGAGAAAGAAAAAGAAATTAAAATGGGGTGTAACATCCTGTTCCTTATGCTGGTGCAGAACAGGAGCTGTTCATTACCTTTGTAAAGCTCGACTGATTTCAAGGACAATTAAGATTGTTTCCCTCACGTGGTTTTCTGCCAAATCAAGTGAGATTTGGGATTTAGACTGGCCCAAAAAGCAGTTTAGTTGCCACCTCACCAGAAAATAAGGGAGGAGGGAGGCAAGGAAGGTGCCAATCTCCTTGCCCACACGGTGTGATAAAAAAGGAGACAGTGTGTGGTTTTGGAAACCTCTGGCTGTTTTCTGAGCTCAGAAACTTTCTTTGCAGATCGAAAACAAACTTCAGGAAACACACAGAAAGGGGAGGCTGGGTTTTCATGTAGACAGGGAAAACACTACAGGAATAGGAGGTGACCTACTTACTGAGAGCCTCCATGAGTTCATATTAAAGAAAACATTTGTCTTTCATCTCTCTGCCCTTGCATTGCCAGTGCTGTGACCCTGAGCTGGCAGGGTGAGAGCAGCCCCAAGAGAGCACCTCTCCCCTGAGCATGCTTGCTCTGGTGTGATCCACATGTTATCCCTGCCTGAAGTGGAGGGAAGGCTGTTCCAGTGGTTTTGGTCACTGGGCAGCATCCCAGGCTGGTGACAGATGCCTGCAGGATCCCCACATGCCCCAGGGGAATCTCTGCTCGTGGGTTGGGGCCAGGACACTCAGGAGTCAGTGAAGGAAGGAGCAGGGCTGATCCCAGGGCACTGTTGGTATTCCCTGCTGCCTCCCACTGTCTCCCCATCAGCCTAGACCATTGCTTTGCCCAGCCCCATTATAAAATACTGCAGAAACTGGGAATAATTCAGGAGAGGAGCCAGGGGCTGCCTGCAGGAGGTGCTTAGGGAGGACACAGTGCTAGCCAGGACTCACAGCCAGGGGCCATCACCTTCTCCCAATCCCAAGTCACAGCCACTTTGGAATTATGCCCTGCAGTGCCGGGGCAGCCCTGAAACTGAGCTGAGCCCACAGAAGCAGACACTGGCAGAGCAGCATTACTGAGCATCCATTTGGCAGGATACACCCATCAAGCCTCAAAGCAGACCTCCCACACCCCCCCATGGTGACATCCCCAGCCAGCAGTGCTGTGAGGAAGCTTAACGGGGTCGCATGAGTGTATTTTGGGAACCCCATCTCCCAAGATGCTTCCCCCACCTTGCAGGAATGGCCCCAGGATTAAAATTTGATTCTCTGTGGCATTAGGCATAATCCTCCCGAGCCAGGGGATTGCCACACAGCACCTTCAAACAGCCAGGCAGAAAGTGGGGCAGGGAAGGGAGAACACCCCAAGGCCTCCTGCTGCCCCAGCTGTCCCCAGCCTCCCCAAGCCAGGACTTCTGGGGACATCCCAGCATCTCCAGGGCTGCTCAGGAGAGCAGAGTCCCCTTCAGACACACATTTCAGCACCATCTGTTTCATTTTCTTTGGAGCGCAGCAGTTGTCACCACAATTAGTCAATTAATCATTTTCCAATCAACTAATTGGCTAATCAGTTAAACGTGGCTCTGACTAAAGCCCCTGGAGATTGTCCTGAACGGAGCAAGGAGCTTTTGGAGCAGCTGCATCACAAAGCTACCCCATGGCAAACAGCCCAAGGGCATCTGGGGATGGGGTAGGAATTTCCTGGAGCAAGGAGACCATCCCCAAGCACTCAGGACTCCAGACCTGTCCATAATCTCTCTGCAGAGTTCTGGCTTGCTTGGCACTCACCATCCTCATCCTCCGGCTCTCTCACCACCAGCTTCTCATTTTCTGAGTCCACCTCTTCCTCCTGGAGGAGTTAAAAGCAGAACAGCCATGAGGAGAAGGTGCTGTGCTGAATAATTCACGCTTGGTTGGGATCCCAGGGCTGGGATGCAGAGCCTGGAGCTCCGGTGAGAGGGCTGGGCACCCCTTCCCTGCTTCCTCCAAGGAACAGGATGAAAGGCTGCTCACTAATAATTGATGTTTATTAGTCTGCTTTCCTCTCACTAGTCAGTCACAGCGACCTGGTCCACTTAAAGGCTGTGAAATGCAAGTGCCTCCACATAATCAGAGATATTAAGGTTTTTAAGGAGAGCCGTGTGCCTGAGCACCTTCCTGCCAGCTGCACTCCTGCCACCCCTCCTGGCCAGGGACAGGCAGGGGACTGAGCCAAGAGCCACGGGGACTTCTGTGTGCCCCCAGGCCATCCTTGGACAGACTGTCCTGGCAGTAGGAACGGGTGGATCCCCAGCCAAAGCCACCTTGCAGCTGCTCTGAAGCACAGGAGCATTTATCAGTGGGGCCTGGGGGTCGAAGGCAGCACTGGGACCCCTCTAGGAGCCATCCACAGCTGGTGTCTGGAGCACAGGTGGGAACAGAACATTTTGGAGTTTTTTTAAAGGCAAAGCAATTTCTGAAGTTTTGGAGTTCCCTTCTACAAGATACAACAAACTTCATAAAGCCCAGATTCCTTGTCCTCTGCAGAAATTCCAAGCAGGGAGAGAGGGGAGCACTCCAGCTCTGGACATAAGACAAGGACACATGGCAGAGCCCCTGTATGAGTGATTTCCTCCTGCACAGCCCTGTGCTCCAACTGCAAACCCTGGCCCCGTGCATCCCATGGGCTGGCAAAAGGGCAAAGCACCTGGCAGAAAGGGGAGGAGCATGGAGGGAGGCTGCCAAGCTCCTCATTGTCAAGGGACACACAGGAAAAGCTGGGGTGAAGGAGATCCAAGGGGAAGGATGCTGACCCAAGAAGGACCAAGCACAGAGTCGAGGGCTGGCTGTGCAGTGCAGAGCTTTGGAGGAGCTGCTGGAGCACAGCCCCAGCCCAAAACTGGGTTAGTTTGTCATCAGGGAGGAATGTGCATTATTCACAGCCACTTGGCTTCCTCTGGCCACTCTGTTCCCCAGAAGGAGATGCCACTGGGACCCTCACCCGCTGCAGCCACAGCTATTTTGGGCCACACTTCCAAACATGGGCACTTCCCACTGGACACATGGACTTCCCCTGAGGATGGCTGGGGAGGCTCCCAAAGGAGTGGCCTCAGGGAGGGCACCAGTCCCCATCACATCCATCTCTCCCTGTCAGCTGGGACATCCCCTGGGAGACCCAACCCTCCAGGAGCAGACACAAGGAGGGAGATTTTAGCCTCTTCCTTGCCTGGACATTAGGAACTGAGCATTTAACAATGAGAGCAAGCAGGAAATTTGGGTGGCAAACCTCCAAGGAAGGAACATAGATCTGCTCCAGCACAGAGGAAGAGACATTTGACAGGAGCAGAGAGGGAACAGGCAGGGATGCCAGGCTGGCAGGCAATAGCAGCGTGCCAGGGCCATCTGGGAACCCCTGCTTGTGGCAGCCAGGAGCTCCCTACAGCACAACTTTTCTACTTGGATGGCTTGGAGGCAGATGCCAGCACCTCCCTTCCCCCCATGCTGTGGCCCCAGACTCCACATCCCCGTCCCTCTACCTTCCTGGGGCTGCTCCCTCCTGCAGCCATTGTGGTCCAGGTGCCTCAGAGGAACCTGCCCCACTGACCCCCATCCCCGGGGCATCACTCCCTCCACCTCCAAGGAGCAAGCCTGCACCTGGAATGCCATTTCTCTCTGTTTTAAATGGGCTGAGTCATCAAGAGGCCACCCAACTCCACCAGGGGAGAACAGTAGGTGGGCTTTGTCCCCCTCCCCATGCCACTGCCACCCTGGGACAATGTCCCACCCATGCAGGGGCACTGGCACACCGTGTGCCATGCCACCCTCCCTCCCACACACCTCTGCATGGCTGGAAAGTGCTGCGTGGCCACTCGTGTCCTCTGCTTGTCCTGTGTGGCCAAGGCTGGATCCAGGTGAGGCACCCAACGGTGGTATCTGCAAAAGGGCAAAAGCTTTGAGCACAAACACCCCTGAGCCCTCCCTGTGCTCAGCCAACCAGCTCTGGCAGCTTCAGCACACACAGACAACCCTGAACATGGCCAATAGCCCACATTGCCCCATGCCCGAGCCTGTGCTGTCTCTGATCCATGTGCCAAGCCATGACAAGGCTGCTGGAGTGAGGAACACCAGAGACCTCCAGTGCCCAGCCCTGCAGCCAGGGTTTGGAGCTCATGAGCTGCTCTCTGTGGCAGCCCCAGCCCGTGGGACAGGACCAGTGCAAGGAGCATCAGCGAGGGGGGCTGGCTGTGCCAGCACCAGGCTGGGCTGTCTGTGTGTCCCGGCAGGGCTCAGGCAGCTTCCCGGGATGCTGATGCAGCAGCTCAGGACGAGCAGGAAGGGAGAGGACATGCTTGGTTTGTTAATGCTCTGCCAGCTGCCTTCTCCATCACAGGCAGAGTCCCCTGGAAACCTCCCCATCCCACCCTGCAGTCCTGGGGCTGGGGCTTCCCATCCCTCTCAGCCCCACAGCAGCTGTGGATGGCCTCGAGCCCCGTGTACAGCCAGCTTTCCCTGTCCAAAACCTTTTCAGATGAAGGTTTTCCTGCCGTGCCTGGAGGGCTGTGGAGGAGGATCTGCGTGGGCAGGGAGCAGGGACACCGTGTCCCTTGGCCTTGCAGTGAAATACCAGCGTCGGGCTGGGAGCAGCCTCTGGGCTGGCTGGAAATGCCAGCTGGGACAAAGCCCCACCTGGAGCCTGACTGTGCCTACAGCCCCTGCGAGCCAGAGAGAATGGGAGAGCCCTCCTGCCTGGAGCAGCCCCGAATTTCAGAGCTCTCAGCCCTGCCATGGCCAGTGGGTGCTGCCATCCTGCAGCCAAAGCAGGGAGGGGGAAGGCGTTGGGACAACACTGGGAGATTTGGGCACCAAAGAGCACACCATGGCACCCCAGGAGCTGCTCTTCTGTAGGAAGCACAGTCCAGGGAGAATGCAGGTGGGAGTGAGAAAGGAACAACTGGAGAAGAAAGGAACTGAGTGCTCTGTGCAACAGCCCACAAATCAGCATCTCTCCGGTACACAGCGGCCACGAAAACCTCCCCAAAGGAAAAAAAAAAAAAAAGGAAAAGAAAAAAAAAAGGCGAGAAGCAGCGCTGCAGGGAGCCGTGCACGTCATTATCCGGGAGCATCTGGAGGAGACTTGACACGGGCCGGCCCGAGCAGCTGCTGCGGCAAACAAAGATCTCATTGCCGAGCCGAGGGGACGCAGCTGCCGGGCCCCGGGGCCACCAGGGTTGGGAGCGCTCCCTGCCCATCCTGCACGGACCCAGCGCATCTGAATCATACCTGGGCACAGCCTGCCCGGGGCTCCGGAAAGCCCAGGGTTAAAATCCAGCAAGTCATGCACCTTAAATAAGGCAGCGATCCATCTGCCTCGGCGGCTGGCAGCTCCTGGCTGCAGAGCCAGAGCATTTGTTGGATCATCACAAACGCGCTGTTGCCCTTCAGCTCCACGGCCACGAGAAAGAAACTGACTCTGGCAGCGAGGTTTGGACCAAAGCAGAGCGAGGACAAGGCTTCAGGGATATTTTGGACACAGCCAGCACTGCCCATGGGCAGCCCTGAGTCTCCCAGGGGAGGATGGCTCAAATTTGGCATTGTGACCCCAAAATGCCCCCTCAAGGCTCTGCCACCACTGAACCCTCTCCCAGCCCATGGGAGATTGGAGCCAGGCTTCCCACTACAGCATCATCTGGTTTTCAACTCATTTCTGGCCATTTCCTCCCCACTTCCTCCGTCCCCAGTGCAAACCCCTCTGAGCGATGGGCTTCTTTCTCATAAAGGACAAGAGGAGATTTTGGGGGTGGTGTGTCCCTCACCCTTTCTTCAGGGACTGCCCTGACACTTATGGGCAGGTTGGGGACAAATAAGTGCCCTGCTCTAGCTTCAGGAAAAGGGAAGATCCCAGGCTGCAAAGCAAGAGGAGAAAATTATCTTGGATTAAACTCCTGGGCCCTGTGTGTTGCCATTTATGGCTGCACTTTCTGCTCCAAGCCTGATGCAAGACATTGCAAGAGGGAAAGAAAGCAGACAGGAGAGAGCCAGCCAGAAAGAGAAGAGCCAGAAGAAAAGGGGAAGGAAGAAACCTTAAAAAAAAAAAAAGACTAAATAATAATAATGTTGGTCAGAGTTCAGCAGTGCAAAGCAGCTGCTCTGTCAGCAGCTCCCCTTCACCCACCACTGGGGCTCTCCATCCTCCCTCTGGCCAGAGAAGCAGCTGCAGAACAAGAGCAGTTTTCCAGCCCTGGTGATGGTCCTGCCAGCTCTGGGGTGCCTGGAGAGGATGTCACTCATATGGAGGGACACGTGAGCCTCATGAGCCCCACAAAGTGTGGGAGCATCTTCTCCTGCCACTTCCCCTGTCACTGCTATGGGCAAGGACAAGTGACAGAATGGGCAGAGCATTTCTGAAGCTCCAGGACCATCCAGCCTTTAATGAGGATCAGGCAGTGCCAGGGCTGGTGAGGAAAACACTGGTGTGTCCCACAGCAGGGTGAGGAGCCCAGCTCAGCAGCACCCATCCCTGCAGGAACCATCACATCCCAGCCTGGTTCCCCCAGGATCACATCCAGCCAGCTCATTCCCTTTTTGCTACGGCCTCTGGAAAGCAAACACCACACCCCAGGATGTCACTTGCTGCCCAGGTGAGATGGGTGGCATCCTTGGGAGCACTGGCAGGCAAAGCTGGCCCTCCCCTGGCAGCCCTTCACACAAGTGGGCACTTCAGGGGGCAAAGAGTTCTCATGGCCTCTGCTCCAGCAGTGCCCTGGCTCTGGCACAGCTCCCAGGCTCTGCCCAGCCCACGGAGCCCTGGGCAGCAGCCCAAAATCCTGGACCCATGGAGGGAACACAAGGCAGACCCCAATGCCACCGTGCCCCACCCCACGTGCCAGAACCAGCCCTGTGGCTGGGATTGAGGGCGGGCACGACAAGTGCCCAGGCTCCCTGGGGGCTGACACATGTCCTGTCTCACTTCTCCGTTTCCAGCCACTACGAGAGATGATGCATTTGTCCCTGGCACAGGCTGCTCTGGGTGAGAGCTGGGCACATCTGAGCAGTCAGGGATGTGGGTGGGGAGCCCTGCATTCCGTGGCAGTGCTGCTGCCAAGGCTGTGACGGTGTAGCACATCACCACATCCCTCCTCAGTGCACTGTGGGACACTGGAGCTCCTGCTGGCAGTGCAGACACAGCCTGAACAGCTGCCAATTACAGCCAGACTTAATTAGACACCCTCTCCCCTCCAGCACAGGGAGGGCAGGCAGGACGTATTAGAGGGGCAATGATAGCTTTTTAAATGTAAAGAGGGCTCCTGGTGGGAGCTGGGTGATTTGTGCTGCCTGGTGTGTCCAGAGGCACCGGGAGCCCCCCAGACTGGGGTGGGGGACACAGAGAAAATGCACCAGGAGCTTGGCAGAAGAGACAGATGAAGCCTTTGTGCCTCTGCTATCCAGGTGACAGCCCCACAGGCTGCCCTGCCCAGGCCGGGTTTTCGTGTCCCCTCTCCCGACTGTTACACACTTGCCCTGGCTCTGTTTGAAGCCCTCAGCTGCAATTAACCCCAGACAAACCAGCCAGGCTGCTGTGCTGGCACTGCTCACTCACCCTCCCCATCTTCAGAACATTTTGGCCAGGATGGCATCTTGGCAGTGGTTCTGGTCCAACACTGAAAACCCTGCCTGGTCCCTGCCACCTGCCACTTCCAGGACAGAAAGGCTCATTAGGGACTTGAAGTTTCTGACCGTTTCTCACAAGAACCACGCTCCACAGCCCCAGCGTCGCTGCCGTTGTTCCCACCCAGCAGCTTTTCATTAGGAGATTGCTTTGACAGCACTGCCTCATCCATTAACGAGCTGGGATGGGGATGAGAACAGACAACGACAGACTAATTAAGGTTTTTTTTTTTCAGTGATGGGAGCCAGCAGAGACAATGGGAACCACTACTAGCAGTTAAGAGAAACAAGGACTCCTGGGCTCCTTTCTCTGCTCCTGCCACTGGTTCATTTTGTAGCCCTGAGCACGATGCTGCAATGAACTGGTCACGGCAGAGAGGGGCAGGGAGGCTTCAATTTTAGCGATTTTTCCAGCCTTGCGGGAGATGGAAGCAGGAAGGAGGCTGAGACACGCAGCTGCCCCTGCGGATCCCAGTTTGCTCAGGCAGAGAGCAGGGAAGGAGGAGGCAGAGGGATGCACGGCTCCAGCCCGTCATTAACACATCGAGCCTGCTCTCCCTGGGCGGGTTCATCCATCAGCATTTTGGTCGAGTGGTTAATGGCTGCGGGCAATCCGAGCCAGCCTGGCACAGTGCGTGCTAAGCAAACAGGAGGGGGAGAAAATGAGGAAAAAAAATAAATAAGGGAAGAAAGGTCTCCGAGTGCCGAGCACAGCCTTCTGCCTGCTGATGTACTGAGGAGCCCTGAGCCTGCAGGAGCCAGCAGCCGGACAGGGTCCGGAGCCTCTGGGAGCCTCGTCTGCTGAGTCACATCGGGGACCGCAGCCCTCGGCCGAGCCAAGACAGACTGCACAGGGAACGATTCCATCAGCAGCACTCGCTGCTCGGCCCAGGGCCCATCCCATCCCTGTCTGCAATATCTGCTGGGCTTGGGTCTGAGTGGTGCTGGAGGAGGGCAAGGTTGAAGCAACTTTGAGGATGTTCGTGGGGAGCAAAACCAGGGAATCCAGGGAGATTCTGCAGAGCTGTGGATGGGCTCTCCCACTCTGCCCACAGGACCAAGCCTTGGATCAGCAGACTGGGCACTGCCACACGTGTGTGGTGCCTGCTGGAAGTGCACGTAGTCCCTCGTAGTCCCTCGGCTGTGCCACCCAGCCCCGAGGGCAGCCAGCCCGGCGCTGGCAGCTGTGGGATCATGCGCGGGCCACAGCTCCCAAACACTTACCCAGCAGGGAGAAGCATCGCTCGCCCCCCACTGCTCCCCACCAGCACCAGGCTTTCACGTGCCTGGTCCCTGTCCTTCCCAAAGGGATGCTGCTCAGGCCCAGGGTGACTTGTTCTGCCTTGCTCACACGGTGAGGGAACAATTTCCCAGGAGGACCCCATGCAGCTCCAGTGCTCCTTTTGCTGTAAGAAGGGCTGAGGGCAGTGAGGAGCCCCAGGCCCACAGAGCCCAGCCAGGACACAGAACTCCCCATTTCTTGAGTAAGAACTCATTCCAGGCACACAAAATCCTGTTACTGCACCTGTGCTGAGTGGGGATAAAGGAGTTGAGCCCTTCTCTGAAGGCAACAAGTATTGCAGCAGTGCCTGTTCAAAGAAATCAGGGCTGAAGGGCAGCAAAACATTCCCAAGATGTGAGCTAGCAGCAGAGGAACCTCTGGGCTCTGGCAGCCCTGGATCCGGCCATCTGTCCTGATGGGTGCTGCACCTGCCCAGAGAGCAGCTCCAGCCGAGTGGCCAACTTTGGTGCTGAGCTGGCCCAGCCAGGACCCAGCTGGCTAACAGAGGCCCGGGAGCTCTCCAGAGATCCTGGTACTCACAGGCACCGATAAATCACACGACAGAGACACAGATGTGGTTTCCAGGACGCTGGGAAAGGGACAGGACTGCTTGGGAGCTGTATCCATGGGCAAGGGGCACCGGGAAGGAGAGAGGGAGAGCCCCGAGGCTCAAAAACCACCAAGGGAGGTGCTGAGGAGCACAGGGAGGCAGAGCCACATCCCAGCCACGAGAGCAGCTCACCCCGGGGTGTTGCCGAGCATCACAGCACAGAGCAGGGTGTCCAAACCCCCGGGACCTGCCCAAGGCTATCCGGTGAGTCAGTGGAGATGCTTTCCAAGGCAAGGGCTGTCTACGCGCTGCCCAGCAGCCTGGAGACAGTTGCTGAGGATTACAAATACTGCTAATAATAGCCAGGAGGCGACTGGGCCCCAGCCCTGCACGCCCCGGCCCAAACACGCTGCCGGCACACGGCGACGTTCTCCCATGGGAGAAAGCCGCCAAGGCAGGGAGTTCAGGCACCTCAGGTTGTCACCGAGTCCCATCCAGGCTGGACAACAGCAGAACAAGATCTTCCCATGGACACGGGGTCGCCCTTTTATTTTTAAACAAGATCCGGTGGAGGAGGAGGATTTATCGGGCATTTATAGGCATCACTGCAGCCCCCCCAGTTCAGCCAGGGGTCAGAGCTTGGGACTAGCATCCTGCTGGGGCTGGGAATGAGTGGGGCGGTCCCTTCCCTGGGGCGGGCAGGGACAGCGCAAGGAACCCGCGCTGGCAAGGGGACAGTTTCTGTAAGCCACAGAAAAGGGATGCGGACGAGAAGAATAAACATATGCACATACCCCAGCACCTGGATAAGCTCTCGGGAAAGGAAAAGACTCCCAGGGGTTCGATGTGCACACAGGAGAGGCTCACACCGATACATGCTTCTCTTCCCTTAAATCTTCACTTTCTTGATTATTTTTAGGATCATTCCTTGGGGGACGGGGTAGGGAAGGAGCCAGAAACACCTCCCCAAACCGCTGCCTCCCCCGGGGACAACGGGCTTGTTTCCATCCGAAGACAAAACACGGGTTTTGCCGGACCTCTGTTATTTTAGGCGAATACCCCGAGCGCTGCTCCCTCCCCTCCACCCGTGGGGACGGAGGGATGGAGAAGGGACACCGCGGGGAGGCTGGGGGGACCCCGGCTGTGGGGACCCCGGCGGTCCCGGGTGAGGCTCCTGGGGGAGCCGGCCTTACCTTGGTCTCCGCATCCTCCCGGTGCCCGGGCTGCCGGGGTTCCGCGGGCGGCNGGTGAAGAGCAGCGGGACGGCCAGGTACAAGTCCACGGCCAGGTCCATCCTGCCCTGCCGCCGGAGCCCGCTCGACCCGACTGCGCGGCCGCGGGGGTGCGCGGGCA
>VWZS01001750.1:1017402-1080513 GCA_013397075.1 Rhabdornis inornatus
CCCCGGCCCCCCCGGCCCCGGCACCCACCTCCCCCTCCGAGCCGGCAGCCGGAGCCACGCTCCGCTCCCCGCCCGCCGGGGATGCGCGCCCTCATCCACCCGCTCGCAGGGGTGGGATTTGGGAAGGGACGACCGGGACAGGAAAGCTCGGGCTGCGAGCAACCCGGCTCTGCCTGATGCGAGAGTCCAGCTTGGGACAAGGGGATCTTTCATTACACACTGCCTTATAACCACAAAGTCATTCCCAAACTGCTCGGCAGTGGCTTGCATCAAGTCCTAGAATCATCTACATTGGAAAAGACTTCTAAGATCATAACCCCTTTCACTGAAGAAATTGTTCCTAATGCCCAATCTAACCTCCCCTGGCGAAACTTGAGGACGTTTCCTCACTCGTTAACGGGTCCCATTCAAACAATGGGAAGGTGTCAGTCTCCCGGGATGATCCCCGCGCAGGTAGCCAGGGCTTGGCGAGCTCCGACACACCCCAGTGTATCGGCTGGACTTCGGGCAGTGTTTAATGAGCATTTACACCTTGTTAGCCCTTGGCTGGGTAGCGCAGGGGCTGGCAGGGCCAGGAAGGCTGTCCTGACTCCCCTGGGTGAGCAGCATCTGGCAGCACATCCATGCCAATCACTCTGGAGTGATCCAGAGCATCACTCCACCTTCCCCTGGAGTTGCAGGGGATATCACTGCCATAAACTGCTGTTATACCCACCAGGAAAAATTGGTGCCGAGAGCAGCTGGGCTGCCACAGCCTCCCCCCGAGCATTTTGCTGCTGGGAGGTCTGAAAAACAGGAGGCTCAAAAACTAGGATGTGCCCCAAAGCCATCACAAACTGGCAAGCAGAGTGGCCAAGGAGTTGTCAGGTCCCTCCAGACTCTGCCACGGAGGATTTCCTGCCCCTCGAGACTGCTGGGAGGACTAGCCAACCTTTTACAAAGCATACTGAAATTAGAAAGCCTAAACTATTCCTGCCAGGGTGAAACCAGCACGAAGCAGGATGCATACGAGTGGAGTAGACATGGGAATTCACCCCGGAAAATTTCTTCCAGGGAAAAGGCGTTCAAGGGAAAAAGCAGGAGCAGGGCTTTTTTACTGACTGACCAAAGACAAAACTCAAACAAAGATGGGATTAAATCCCCGGGTGGGAGGAAGGAAGTGAAGCCATGATCCTCACTGCGTTTGTCTTTATTGGTAATCCTATCAGGCAGGCAATCGTTAGCGTATGGATAATTGTATTCTTAGCAACAACCAACCACGGTACTTATCTCCCTTCTCCCGCAGAGCTTTGCTTTTCCTGGGTCCCATTTCAGAGCTGCTCTAGAGCTCAGCCAAATCACCCGGAGACTGGCAGCGTCACAGCGCTCTTTGGTTCAGAAGCTTTTTCGATGTGTATTTGATCCCTTCTTCCCCCTAGCTGCCCTAATCCCAGTAGCCACGAAGGCATCATCCCGAGTCCAGTGCATCACTTGCTTTTGGAGGCTTCCTGAGCCCTGGAAATTGCTCATGGCCAGAGACAGAAGCAGGGTGGGGAAGTTCCAGGGTCTGGGTCCTTGCTCCTGTGCTCATGTGGACTGTCAGTTTTGGGCACAAAGAGGAATGCTGGGTGAGAGAGAAACTGGTCACTGGGAGCTGCTAATAGGGTGACATGGGGTGACACACATTTCCAGCTGTCACAGTGCCTTTGATTACTGCCAACACCCAGGACACCTCCTGCTCTTTCTCCCTGGCAGTATAAATTTTCCATGGCTCTTGGTTGGAAGTGTGTTGGAGGGTGTTTGCCCGCTCAGGAATGCAGCAGCATGTGGCTTGCATTAACCCGGCAAGGAGAGAAAGCACTTCAGCCAGCACCCTCCCGAGCAGGATTTATCACTGCCTTAAAATACGACAAGCTGGTCCTGACAGCTTCTCCTGAGGTTGGAATTCCTGCCAAGGGAATCAACAGGAGCTTCAGAAGTAGCAGCTCCTGGCTCTGGACCTGCAGCGATTCCCTCTCAGGTTGCTGGAACCTGTGGCACCCACAGGAGCTGTGAGAGCTGCAGGGTTTGGATGTCTGCGAAAAACAACACTCCTAGTCTTGAGAGCAACAACCCAGAGCAGCAAGGACATGTCTGCCAGAAGAGCCACAACCTAAGCCAAACTCATGCAATAACGAGGTGACAGGATCAGCAACAGAGCTCAGCTCCCCATGTCCAGACTTGGGGTGAGAGCTCCTGCAGAATGTAATCTGGTGGGGATCATACCCCAAGCAGAATTTGGGCCCAGCAGGTCCCGTGTGATGCCGACTTGTCCCCTCCATGGCTCTCCAGAGGGAACTGATGGAGTAAACTCGGCCTGGTCCCCAGCCAGAGCTCTCACTGGGAGGCACACAGGTATCTCTGGGGTTCCCTATTCAACTTACAAGGCACGATTGATGCCTCTGGCTTCATCATGCACGCTGCACAACGGGAGGGGATGGATTCACACACCGTCTCAGCCCGGCAGGGTCCCAGCCAGGGATCTCCACCCTGGATCTGCTCACCAGCTCCGGGAGAGACGAGTTCGTAGTCTGCTGGCAGGGGGGCTCGGGGAGGGGTTCGCCTGGCATGGCACCCCAGCCCCAGCCCCAGCCCCGGCCCAGGCTCGGCTGAGCCCGGAGCGGGGCAGCAGCAGCAGCAGCAGCAGCAGCTGGACCGCGCTGCCCTCTCTCGGGAGGAGAACCGCCCTGCAGAGCAGAGAGAGCAGGGGATGGCTGGGGACAACCCCCGAGAGTCCCGGCAGAGCAAGGTTTAGGCTCCAAGGCCCCGGGACAGGTAGGGGCTGGCTGGGTACGGTCCCCAGAGCCCCAGGAGGGCAGGGGCTCGCTGGGTACGGTCCCCAGAGCCCCGGCCCCGCACAGAAGCCGCTTTCACCCGGCCGCCAGCTCCGAACCGCAGCCGGGGAGCCAAGGGAGGCAGAAGCTGAAGAACTTTGCCAACAAAGGGGGATTCAGGAGAGCTGCGGTGACAACTGCTCCGGGAAACAGCCCCGGCACGGAAAATGCTGCGCTGCAAATCTGCCTGCGGGAGGGACTGAGCCGGGCTGGCTGCTGTGCCCAGGACACTGGGGGTGACAACGCTCCCAGGGTGCAGGAATGGGGTAGGACCGTCGGGAGAGCCTTCTACAGGCACAAAATATCTGATCGAACACATCACATGTGCTCAGTGCCCAGCAGCCCGTGACCCTGTTCCGAGGTCCTCTGCTTCCCTCCCACACAAAGCAAGGAGGTCACTGAGCTCCAACACCCACCTCTGCATCCCAGCCCTAACCCAGGTGAGGCTCCACAAGCCCCTGTGCAGTGAGGTGTGCAGATAATTGCTGGTTTCCAAGGGGAAAAGACAGGATTCTTTGTTCCCAGATCCTCCCAGAACCCATTTTCCCCTCACATAAATTTTGAGCACACACCAGTCTTATAATTGCTCCAAACTCGGATGATTTCTGCAAGCCCCAGTCACTCTCCGAGTCATGGATACACTTTTTCCTTGCCAAGAACACAGCCCTCTCTGTCTTGATGCCAGAAATGAGAAGCCTGTTTCTTCAGGCTTAGAGGTCACTCCCCTACCTGGCTGGCTTCTCATTTGCCCTTCTGACATTTGGCTGCGTGCTGGCTCAGGGATATTTGTGTTCAATCCACAAATGGCAGAGCTCAGTCCAGGGGTGGGGATGGCTGTACCTTTCTTCAACTGAAAGAAATGATCCAACCCAAGTGCCCTCCTGGAGCTCTCCTATTTGTTTCTAGACCTTTTCCCTAAGCTCCTGTCACTACCCCCTCTGCTTGTGAGGCCTCTGCCCTCACCCATACAGCTCTTCCAACAACTTAATTCATTTTACAATCTAATCCCTGACCCAGGGCAGGCTCTGAGTTGCTGTTGAGGACTTCAGTCTTAAACCAGTACAACTCGCCTTGCCCTTGACAGCCCACTGATACAAGCTGATATTCCAAAAGCTCCTGGATACTGGCAGCCATTCCAGCCCCAGCTGCAGTGGAGCAGCTGAGAAATGACACAGCCTTGGGTCTAAACAAGGCAGTTCTGCAGCAGAAAAGCCTGGTCCACCTCTCCCTGTCAGCACAGCTGGGACAGGCAGGACTCACTGCTGCTCCAGCTGCCCTGCCCCTCCTCCTGCTCTGGGCAGGATTTGTTCCCATGGCAGCCCCAGTTCCAGGCCCTCTGCTGAGGGACAGGACAGATATGGTCACAGGCGTCACACACAGGTGGGAGCCACCAGGTCTCAGACCAGAAGGGACATGGAATGATTATTTCCCTCTGAACACATTCCCAAACAGATCTACCTGCCTCGATCCACACTTCTCCAGAACCAGAGGAGGTAAAGCCCCACAGAGGAGTTTTTATGCGATTTGAAGGAAAAAAATGTGCTACAAGCCTCATCATTCAACTCCAAACCAGTCTTAAACATGCAGCTGCTCAGTGCCATGCCTGGCACTGCAGGAGGGAATGGAGACAGGACCCTGCTCCATGCCTTGCTTTCCAACTGCCACAAAAGAAAAAGCAGGAGTTATTTGCTTCTGCATCAGACTGGAGAAAAGGAGCAGGAACATTGGCAAAGGTGCAGCACAGGCTCCCCAGCAGTAATTAAAGCACCAGTGTGCCATCCTCCTTGTTGAAATGAAATTGCAACCGTCACAAAAAGGAAGATGTATAGATAAATCAAGAGGAATAAAAATAAATCAAGTCCTGACTGCAAGGCCACAGAGGGACTGCAGGAGGTACCAGCAATACCTGCAAATGAGGAAGAATGGTGAGGTTGTCTTGAAGCACCTGAATTGCCCCTCCAGACTGAAAAGCAAGAGAGATCAGTTATAAAAGCATTTCTACAGTGGCTGTAGACAGTTTTCAGCCACCATTAACTCACAGCATTTTCTGGAATTGGGGCTTGTTAAATGCCAGGCATGGACACACCCAGATCACCCACAGGAGAGGAGGGGCTCATTTGCTAATTGTGCATCCAGCAGGGGAGGTGAGCTGGGCATGGGGAGAGCTGCTGAAGGGCAACTGGAAAGGAGAGAAAAAAAAAAAAAGGCTTTATAGGTGACACTAAAGAAAAAGAATGTTTCCAGCAGTGTCTGAGAAGGGGAGGACAGAGGTTTATGTGGAAATGAGTGAATTGCCTGTCTGCTGCCACAAAGCCATTTACTCTTCAAGATATTTTATTTTACAATATATTGCTATAAATATTTCAAAAGCCTCAGGGCTGCTGTCCTACACTCTGTTCCAGCTTATTTACCTACAGTTACTGGTTTCAACAAAGCTCACTGACAAAATATACAAGTTTTTCCACCTTCCTAGTCCTTGTTCCACCTCACAGCCAGGCTCCTTGAGGCAGCTCTGCCCCAAACCCCTCTGCTTGGAGTGCAGCCCTTCCACAGAGCCTCTCTGCACTGTGAGGCTTATTTAGAACCATGGAATCACAGAATGGTTTGGGTTGGGTTGGAAGGGACTTTAAAGCTCATCTTGTTCCATGATCCCAGGCTGCTCCAAGCCCCATCCACTCCGGCCTGGGACATTTCCAGGGATGAGGCAGCCACAGCTTCTCTGGGCAACCTATGCCAGGGCCCCACCACCCTTACAGGGACAATTTCATCCTAATATCCAAGCTAAACCTACTCCCTGTCAGTTTGAAGCCATTCCCCCTTGTCCTGTCATTCCAGGCCCTTGTAAAATGTCTCTCTCCATCTTTCTTGTAGGTTCCCTCCAGGGAGCAGAAGGCTACAATCAGATCACCCTGGAGACTTCTCTTCTCCAGGCTAACAATCCCATTTCTCTCAGCCTTTCCTCATGGGAGCAGTGCTCCATCCCTCTGATTACCATGGTGGCCCTCCCAAAGCAGCACCCAACACCTGGAAGATGAAACCCCTCCGCCAGTGCAAGGTGGCACCAGAAACACAACACAGAAACCTCTTGTGACATAGACTGGGGAGGCCAGGGCAGAGCCCAAGAGCAGGTGGGGCAGTCTGGTAACAAACCTACCACCAAAACTCATCTCCCAAAGCCAGTGCAACCCCAGCAGCTTCCAAACCACACCTCAGCACAGATGGACAAACCCTTAAGCACTCCCAGGGTTGTTGCTGACACATTTAGCACGTTTGGGAAACAAAGGTGCACGCCTGTAAGGTTTTTTCAGATCACAGTATGAAAGGAAGTGACAGGATAATGCAAAATAATTGATTTTATTTAAAATAAAAAGCAAAACCACAATCATCCGAACAAGACAAGTATCCCAGCTCTGCTGGATGGGTGATAAAAGCAGCTAAGGGCAGTGGCAGGGCTTGGAGCTGACAGTGGGACTGTCACACAAATGGGGAACACTTTCCTCCTCCCTTTGCAAGGGGGATGCCAAAAACCTCCCATTACAATGTGCCCACGCAGGGATTTCAGACTGGATTCAGCCAACATCTCACTTCCCAGCCCACAGTGGCTGGGGCCTCAGGGAGGAGAGTAGAAGTTAACTATGAAAGAGGGTGCTGTTGCTCCTTAAAGCATTTGGAGAGGTTTGATGTAACTGAGAAGACAAACTGGAGCTAGCACACTCGAGCTGGGAAGGGGAGGAAGTCTGCCAGAGGCTCCTCGGTGTCACCTGCTCCTACAGCACTTGTGCAGAGAACAGGTGCTGGGACTGGTGCCTCTTGTCCACATTTGTGGTTCTGATGGAGTGTTGGGTTGTTTCCTCCTGAACTCTCACAGCCTGTGTCCATCATCAGGCTCTAAAGCACAGCCAGAGCTCCCAAATCCCATCACCTTTCCCAGAGCAGGCAGGACTGTGACAATGACACCCAGCCCGAGGCTCTCTGCCCATCCCTGGGGAACAGGGCAGCCCCCACAGCCCCAGAGAGGTGAGGCAAAGCTGTGCTGCTGCTCTGGGGCTCAAGGAAATGAGGGGCCCACAGGGTGCTGGACCAGCTGCATCCAGGGCCTCTAGAGTACAAAAGCAGCAGGGTTGGAACAAGAGACAAGGATGTCCCAAGAAGCACAAGCCTGGAGAAACGAGAGCAGAGCCCACTCTCCCCAGCCAGCTTCCCACAAGCACAGGGAGAGGCACAAAGGGAGCAGTTTGTAACTGTTCTCACTCACCCAGCCTGCAATGAGGGCCTGGGAAGCACCAGCTCCCCCCATTCCTGTAAGGCCAGTGAAGCTGACTCCCGGATGAGAGAATTGCATCTAGTCCTATTTAAAAACAGATCCTGCTCTAGCAGCACCTCCTGTTTAGAGCAGGCCATGGAACAGCAACATTTCCCCTGGTGAAAACAGGAAGTCTTGTTCTGCTACAATTTATGTACCACACTGCAGTTCTGGAAGGGCCACCACAGAACACCACATGTCCAAGAGTGTTGAACAACATCCCCAATGCTTTCTGCTACAAAAAGCTCCCACCAGGCTCGGAAGTCTCAGGTTGCTCAGGATGAATGAACACCGTTTTTGGGTGGATGGCTTCAAAGCATCTTGCACAGCAATTACAGTTCAGCCTCACAGCAGCCCTTCGAGGTAGGGATTTTCCTCACTGCTCAAACAAAGACTCACCAAAGTGGCTGAGGCAAAAGCCAGAAGTGGAAGAACTGGAGATCCCAGAGTCCTGATTCCCAGGTAGCCTGCACAGACACTGTTTCACAGCAGGAATACCCTGTGGAGCAGGCAGGAGCAGGTTGCTGATATCATGGTGTCTGCAGTCCATTGTAAACACTGCTTTTCTGTGAGGGGTGTCACACCAACACAGACTTCACCCGGAATTGCTTTACTTCCCACCATGGAAGAATTCACAGGCGTGGAAGAGCTGGATCTTCCCACTGTGCTTCTAGAGGCAGAGGTGTGGCTTTCCCAGCACAGCAATCAGGCTTTCACATTAGATTTTAAGACTGTGCAAACTGAACCACATGTCCCAAATGCAGCTGTATCTCACTGAGGTGCTGCCCAGCCACCAGAGAGGGCAGGGACAACTCTCCAAGGACTCCCCTCACCATGACAGAGCTGAGTCTTGTGAGCCTTCATCTCTCCAAGCCCCACACTCTTCCAAAAGGCAGCAGCTGCAGCCTTCTCTGAGGACACACACAGACTGTGCAGGCTTCCAGGATGTTCAGCCTTAGCCAGAAATGCCAAGAGTTGGAAAAGTTGGAGGTTTTTTTAAATAATCTTGTGGAAGAATCTGCAGTGACTACAGAGCAAGTGTGCTTGCTTATGCCTGGCTATCTGTCACAGGAAATTTGGGAGTCTGGACAGCTAAAGAATGTATCAATAAACCTTCCCTGTCTCCATTTCCCCACCACCACACTGCTCTTACACAAACTGACTGGCACAAAAGAGTCAAAAACACAGATCCCGACAAACATATTTAGGATTCCTTAGTACAAAAGGATATGGCCCAGGAGTGTTTAAATAAGGAAGAGACAAGGTTAAAAATGTACCAGAGAACCCAGAAAAGCAACACTCCAGGTTCCACCAAACTCAACACGTTTAAGAAAGTCACAGTTGAGGCTTTAATCTCTCTTTAATCTGCTCTTTCATCAGTGCCTGGGCACTGCTGTGTGTTTACTACATGCACAGCACTTCTGTAGTTTCCCAAAGAATGGTTGAAGTGAGTTCTGTACCCACCTCCTAGGGCTCAGAAGAGCACCCACTGAAGCAGCCCATGGGAAGTTCAGATTTCCTGGCAGCACCTTCAGCCACACAGAGACACCATCAAGCCCCTGCTAATATAACAAACCAGCAGCTCCAAAAGATCCCTTGGGGACGAGAGCTTTACCTGGCATAATACAAACGCACCTACACAGACTTAAGCAACACATTGCATTTTTAAAAAGCATAAAACAACATGTCCCCCCTCCTCAATCCTTTAAAATTGGCACTGCAACTTTCAGAAAGGTCTGAACACATAACCTCAAAGAAAAGTTATTTAGGGATGTGAACTGCACTGAGCTGAGCAAGCCCATGGCCCCACAACTGTTTAGTGTTTCAAGACCAGCAAATGTGATCCTGCCAGAGTCAGATTTTGTCAGCAGTTGCCTTGTGCTAAACATCACACCTGCACCTGAAGGACTGGAATTACTGGCAAATGCTTTTTTGCCACCACAGTTTTTGCTGTGCAAGAAACTCCAGGATTCTCCTGCTCCATCAAGCTTCCCATCACAAGGTGCTGGTGCAGCCTTGTTACCTGTCATTGTGACAGACACAGAGTGGAAGTAGATGGACTGTTGCTGGTTCAGGTGTTGCACCTCAGGTATGTGCATGGAGCATGCAGATTCAGACTACAAAAGATGCTTCAGGTTGGTGGTCACCTCTGTTGAAGTTGCTTCAGTGCTTGGGGTATTCACACCACCTTCCCTTCCTTGGCTGAACAGGGATCTTCTCTTGCAAATAAGATGAAAAAGGAAGGTGTTTGCCCAGTGGAAGCAAGATCAGGTAACACGGGAAGAATACAGAAATGCTGCTGCCACTGGAGGGAGAAAACTCATGTGGCCAAAGCTCAACTGGGGACAAAACTGGCCAAAACTGTGGGGGAAATAAAAAAGGGTTTTTTCAAATATATTAATGGCAAAAGGCAAATTAGAAATAACACTGATCCATTCCAGGATGAGGATGGTCACCTCACGAACAGGGACATGGCAGAGGTGTTTAATGTTTCTTTGCCTGTCTTCAGCACAGATGATGGACCGAGGGGGTCTCAGTGCCCTGAGCTGGAGGACTGTGACAATGTTCAACTCCCAGTCAACCCCAAAGCAGCAGGATCTGCTGCTCCAGATGGATGCCTACAAATCCATGGGGCTTCACGGGATTCATCTGAGAATCCTCAAGATGCTGATGTAATTGCAAAACCTCTCCGTGATTTTTGAGCAGTCTTGGGAATCCAGAAGAGTTCCAGCTGACTGGAAGCTGGCAAATGTCCCAGTCTTCAAGAACAAGGAGAGGACCCTGGAAGCCACAGGCCTGTCAGTCTCACTTCAGTGCCCAGCCAAATCATGGAAGAGATGATTCTGGGAAGTACTGAAAAACACCTGGAGGACAATGCAGACATCAGTCACAGCCAGCACAGCTTCATGAAGGGGAAGTCCTGCTTGTTGAATCTGATCTCCTTCTGTGACAGGGTGACCCACCTGGCTGATCTAGGAAAGCCAGTAGATGTCACCTTTTGGACTTCAGCAAAGCTGTGGATATTGTCTCTCCCAGTGACCTTCTGGACAAACCGTCCAGCTGACAGCTGGGTAACTCTGTTACATGATGGGTGAGCAACTGGCTCACAGGTTGGACACAAAAGGTGACAGTGCCTGGGGTGACACCAGGCTGGCACTGGTCACTAGTGGGCTTCTGCAGGGCTGCACCCTCATCCCTGTGCTCTTCAACATCCTCATTAATGACCTGGATGCAGGACTGGAATATTATGTTCCCCAACAACACTAAATTGGCAGGAGCTGTCAACTCCCTCAAGGGTAGAGAGGCCTCAACAAATTAAGAGATGGGCAATCACCAATCCTGTGGAGTTTAACAATGGCAAGGGCTGGATTCTGCACTGGGATCCAGGCACTCCTGGTTGTGTGGACAGACTGGGGAACAAGAGGCTGGAGAGCAGAGGTGTGGAAAGGGACCTGGGGGTCCTGGTTGGTGGCAAGCTGGATCTGAGTCAGCACTGCCCTGGAGGCCAGAGGGCAAACTGCCTGGGGGGGCATCAGGCCCAGCACTGCCAGCCAGGCAAGGGAGGGGATTCTCCTGCTCTGCTCTGCACTGGGGGAGCCTCACCTTCAGTGCTGGGGGCAGTTTTGGGAACCACAACATCTAACAGACATGAAGCCACTGGAGAGCGCCCAAAGGACGCCATGAGGATGGTGAAGGGTCTCGAGGAGAAGCTGTATGAGGACTGGCTGAGGCGACTTGATCTGTTCAGCCTGGAGGAGACTGAAGTCAGGCCTCATTTGGTTCTTCAGCATCCTCATGAAGGACAGCAGAGGGGCAGGTACCGATCTCTTCACTCTTGTGACCAGTGACAAGGAAATGGCTGGAGCTGAGTGAGAGCAGGTTTAGGCTGGATATCACAAACAAGTTTTTCACCCAGAGGGTGGTTGAGCACTGGAACAGCCTCCCCAGGGCAATGGTCACAGCACTGAACCTGTCTGAGTTCATGAAGTGTTTGGACAGTGCTCTTGGGCACAGGGTGGGGTTCTTGGTTTCTGTGCAGGGCCAGGAGTTGAACTTGATCCCGATGGATTCTTTCCAAGTGCACGTTCTCCAGGACTGTATGTGACACACACTTGGAAGCGCCAGCCCTGACAGCAATGTTCTCCTGCAGCAGGGTAAGATCCAAGGACTCATTTTCCACAGCTCAGTTCTTGCAGAAGCTCATTTCTTCCTTGTTCTTCCCAAAATTCTGGTGTGAGATCCACTGGACGTTCCGATAGGCCAAAAAGGCTGGTGTTCCTTTCCTCAAGTGTACAGGACAACATGTAAACATATGACAGTGTCAAAGCAAGGCAGGCTTTTACATTTACCTGCTGGTTTTAAAAAGAGTTCTTTAAAAACTGACCGTTGTCTTCCTTGGCAGTTCCGTGACCCATTAAATACTTGGCATGTCCTTACCCACAGCTGGGTTCTAGTGCACTCACCCGGGGCGCAGAGGGAACAAAGCATTGCACAAAGGGCACAGTCGGGGCATTCCCCTACAGGTAATTCAGGAGCCAACCTTGGACAGCACGTAACAAAGATGTCTGGATCGAGGAAGAGTGACACAAACTTAAGGAGCGTGAGAGATGGAAGCAGGAAGGGGTAGAACAGAGCTGGCTGGCTGCTAACGGAGCTTCGATGGGCAGCTGCCTCTGGGCAGGTGGTGCTATCCCTCAGGGGTAGCTGCGGCCTCCACAAGATTCCCTAATCCTGTCAAAAAAAGTACAACTGCCTTTGAGCATTCCCCTTGTATCAGGGCACAAGATCCCAACATGCAGATTAATCTCAGGCTTATTCTTCCTCCAGCATTGTACAAGCAGGGTTAAGATTTCATGTTTGGAAGTGTTGCTAGCAATTAAGCCATCACACAGCTGGAACAGAACACCCACCCACCCTCACAGAGTAAAACAATCAACATACAGGAGGAAGAACAGTGAAACCCAGAAAGCAAATGTTCTAGGCAAGGTGCTAATTTTTAATATTTAGGGTATTCATTTCAAAATTTGAATGGCAAATAATTTAAAAATGTATGGTTTTTTTTCAGAAGAATATATCTGCATTTTTACAGCTTTCTTTTTAAACCAGGATCTGCATTAAGGTTTGTTCTTTCCTGCTGCTCATTCCCTGCCTGAAGTCACACTGGCTGTCAAAATGGCACTTGACAATGTCATAACAAGCAAACTTGGAAACCTCCAGGGCAAAATAAGCAGTTAGTACAGTTCTCCCCAACCTTTAATGATGCTCTGTACTTGTAATTCAATTGTATTCAGTTACAAGCAACTGCTGGAAATAAGAGAGCAATCTACAGGAGCACACAGGTCTTCAGGCCGTCCCCACACTGGGAAGTCAGGCTGGGATCATGCTGGAATATGGACTTCCTCAGGTAAATTACTGCTGCACACCTTCTTTAGCAAGCCACACACTAAGCCACCACAGCAGTTGCATCCATGCCAAACCTGGAGCATCCAAGAGCTCAAGAGCTGGCCAGCACTCTAATGCAGGCAGGCAGCCAATCCAGCAGCACTGGTTAGCCAAGCTGCAAGGAATTTGCTTAAGAATTTTGGCAAGCCTCTGTTATATGAGAAAAATGCTTCATTTAGCAAAGAATGTTTAAGTTCTTCCCTGCAGTATACTCCCAGATTCCCAGTGTTCCACTGTTTTTAACCTGGCCTGTCCAGAGAACTGCTTTCCTCAGCAACTTTACCCTAAGAATATCTATCCTTGATTTTGCAATATTAATGTTGCCTCCTTCCACACTGAAACTTGCTCAATATTTATGTATTTATTTATTTTAAGTGTAAATACAGACATTTGGAATTTGGGACGAATTTTGCCTTTAACAGATAAAGCAGTGGAACAAACTAAAATAGTGAAGGCAGCAGTAAGAGAAACTGTACCACTACTTGAAGGTTTTCTGTTTGAACAAGACATTGAAACCCAAACGTTGCCTGATCATTTTTCATCTTTAACTGTTCACTATTCATTTACGCTCTCTGAAGAGCAGTTAAAACATCCCACCTCTCCCATTAAACAAAGATAAAATCAAATCCTTTCATCTATTAAAAGAGACAACTAGGAAAAGTAGTAAGACTGTTTATTAAATAAAACCCCTGATTTAAAAAAAAAACAAACAATAATCTTAGTTTTCTGTTTGGAACAATTAAAATAATTCATGGAGGGAAGACACCACTGGTCAACTGTAAGCAATGCCTTGCTCTCCATCCCTCTCTGCTGAGGAATCCCCTATCTGAAGTGTGCCAGCTCTCCCTTGCACTGTCCTGTGCTTGTTTAAAAGCAACAGCTGCCCTGGGGTCACCTGGAGGAGCTGCGCTCTTTGCTCACGCAGTCGTCCTGGGAAGTTGTGTCCCCGTTGCCCATCATCCCGCACGTCCTCCGCTTCTTCCTGCGGTGCATCATCCCCTCTGTCTCGGAGCCAGAGTCACACTGAAGGATGGAAAGATGAAACCACAATTCAGAGCAACCTCATGAGCTGCCTGTGTTGTGCAATTCACCACAAGAGCTACTCAGCAACCCTGAGCTCAAAGAATGTGCTGTTTTAGGCTTGATATATCAAGGAAATTTTAAATTAAGCATTTAAAAATCAGGAACAGAAACGTTCTTGGATTTCATCACTGGCTAAAGCTGACTTGAGGCAAGACAATGAATGTGCTCCTAGAGGGACCTCATCTTCCAAGAGAAGACTCTGACTTCTGAAGGATTTAGGTGTTGAGAAGAGTCCTGTGTCATAACTGACCTGTTTTGGATCTTCTTCCCTTTCCCAAGTTTTAGAACATTCATTTTGCAGCCATTTTCAACAAGCTAAATGAGTGACAGATTTATATATAGACAGATATGGATCAAACAGAATGAATCCATTTAGCAATGTGAAGAGAGGCTCCAGCAAACAGAATCTGCTAAGATCACAGGCTCCTCCACCATGCAGATTGGTTTAGCTGCTTTCCATTAATTTATTCCATATGGCATGAATATAAGGATGAAGGCACATGATCAGACATGGAAAAAGAATGTAATAGCAGAATATGGATCACATACTGCAGTAAAAAGCATTACCTCTGAATCAGAGTCGGAGGAGCTGGAACTTGATGAACTGGAAGAATCACTAGAACTGTCAGAAGCAATACCAGTAGATTCCTGCAGGTCAACTGAATCAGCCAAGGCTGCCAATTCAGGATGTTCCTGCTTTAGGATCCTAAATACAATTGAAATTTCAGGGTTAGCCTTTGAATTGTAACACTGCACATTTATGAATATTTGTAGGTTTTGTTTTCAATGGAGAATATACAAAGAAAGCTACTGAATCTCTTACCTGTACCATTTCCGTGACAGTTTAGGTCTCCCTCTTACTGTCTTGTGCCACACCACTGGGAAGTTGGTACAGCTGGCAAAGTTTTGTGTGATGGCAATAGTTGTGTCAAGATTGAGGACTACGTGCCACCAGCCACCTAAAACACAACACCAGTGACCATTGGTGGCTGCATGGCAGAGAGCAAGTTCAAGAACAGCCAAGAACACCTCTCCCACAGTGCAGGTGGAACTGGACCTTACCTCCCAAATCCAGGTGAGTTTTCCAACAGATCATCTTCCCTGTCTTGCTTCAGCTTCCACCCCAGTGCCTGACAGGTTCTTGTTACAGAAGGCAGCTCCATGCTCTGACCAAATTACCCAGCTCACACACAGGACTGAAGACGTGACCTGACAGCACCACGCTGGCTGCTGACAGTTTATTTAACAACAGCAGCCATTGTAACCCAGACAGCACAGAGCCCTTTCTGTTCAGCTGCAGAACACTTTCCACGCTGATTTTGCAAAGCTCTTATGACTACAGACTAACCTTTCATTTAAAAATAGATGCAAAATTGTTTCTCCACACAGGATAAAAATAGTGGAGTTCTTACAACCCACTCAGAGCCTCAGAAAAGACTGAGAGAACAGTTTAATGGAACCCGACAGCTACAAACTCTTAACAGAAGGTACACTCAGGAGTCACTAATAAGTGCCAAGACAATCACAAGGCACCCTTCACACACCAAGTCAGCTGGATGTTAGACACGAGCAATGTGGACAGAAACTATGGGCTGTGCTACACATAAATGATGCAAGATTCTGAGGTTACAATCTGGCACTGAACTCACCTCACCCCCACTTATAATGGGCACACAGTATGCAACCACTCAGAGGGAAGGGCATCTTCAGCAAAGGTTTATTTAGCTTTTGATTTCAAATGCAAGATGAAGTATAATCACAGAGAGGTGGGTGGAAGGTGTCAGTGCCTTTAAGTAGTTCATTTCCCACAGCTAAGAAAAATTCATATGCAAAATTCAGCCATGAATTTGCTCCAGCATGTATAAACTCAAATATTTTTGTTTAAGAGTTACTGGGGCTCAAACACCTCTATTATTTTATGCCCTGACAGCTTTCTATCACTGTAATTTAGTTCAGATTGCATTCCTGTGATGCTGCAATATAAATGCCACTTGTTTTGCCATCTGTATCACATGCAATCCCATGCCACAGGTCATATGCGTTTTGTGACATTCAGGAAGTAACTGAATAGTCTCAAAATGAGCTCATTTGGTTTGTAAGAAATGGGCCATATAAGAAAGCTGAAATGTTCCCTTCATCTCTATTACATAGGAATGTTACAAATATCCTTTTTTTCTCTCAGATTTCCTTCCTGGAGAGATTTGCACATACCTGGCACAAAGACTGTCTCTCCTGGTTTCTGTAAGACTTCCAGGGGTTTGAATTCGGGGGGCCAGGTGGGAAGCTGTGTGCGAGGATAGATGACATTGAACCAGGTGATGGCCTCGTCCTGCTGGTTCCCTCCCTCTTCCCGTGTCACTTTGATCAGCTCTCTGGGAGTGCTGGTTGGGAACAGGCACCAACGCTTATGTCCCTGGACTAAGGCATTCCATGCACTAGTTCCCAAGGGATCGATGTGAATTCCTGTTCCAGAACGAGGTGGGCCCATCACAAACCATCTGTATGCAGGGGAAGAAAAGTGCTTTAGTCATAGAGCAGGCAGGTAGCTCCCTTTCTTTATGTTAGACAGAGAATTACAGCAGTTCATTGCACATTCAGTTAGAAATTAAAGTAACTATAGTTCCTTCATTTACATTCTTGATTTAGTTAAGTTCACACTGCAGCAAAAGGACATAACAGGAGTTTAACTTAGAAACCAATATGAACTGGGACGGGAATGACTGTGGGATAAGTAAGAGAAGATGACCTTTCATATGTCATAACTGTATTTTGTTTTAAACAATTCTTCAACCAAATGGTGATTTCAAAGTTTATGAGCATGATTAAGTCCCAACAGCCCATGCTGGGACGCTTCCTAGGCAGGAAGATTCTCCCACAGTTTTCTAAAACCTGCTGCTCAAACAGATCAGAACTGCAGAACAATGAGGAACAAAAGGCACCAACAAGGAACAGAGCAAGTTATGCAACCCCAGCCTCTCTCTGTGCCTTCTGTTCATTCACAAGAGGCTTTTCATTCCAACACTTAACTACATGGAGTTTATTCTCCAGTGACCATTCAGGATTTGAGGTTTATATTCCCCCTGTCCATTTACAAGGTTTATTTCTCCCAGTGGAGAACTTTATCTCCTGTACGTGTTTAACCGCAGCAGCACCTTCAACTGTTCGTTTCCCCTGGAATGGAGCAGTACGACCTACCACACCAGAAAAAGCAGTGTGAAGTGACTTCATATCAGGCATCAAGAGGAAAAAATGACAATAATTGTTTCACTGGCAGCAGAGAGTACAGAAACTAAAGAACCAACACAGTCCCTCCATGGTGCAGTGACAGGCAGGAGATGCCCAGCAAGAGGAATGCAAAGGTTCAGAAAATACAGCAAGTTCTCCATCTCCCCTTTCCAGTGCAGGTGTAAATCAAGCTGCTTTTGAAGGATCATTTGCCAGCATCAATTGTAGGACAGTAAAGTTTGATTATCAAGCTCCTTTCTTCCTGCTTCACAAAGGAGCTGTAAATAAGCAGATGTTTGCCATTTCGAGTGCCAACTCAATGTTTAGATTTATATTATGCTTAGAAAGCTGATTCAACTACAGGTAGAACAGTCAAGGCTTTCATTAAGAAATCAGAAAAAATTATACACATGAAGGTCTGTCTGGCACAGACAGATGCACTGTTCAAATACCCTTTTTCTGACAATAACCTGAATCTACACACACAAAGATTTTAAAATCCTTATTAAGCAACACTGTCATTTGCCAACACCTTCCTCCAAAAATTTAACTTGCAATGAACACAGTTTGCCCCAAGACATCAAATTTACCATTAAAAACTTCACAACTCCTAAATTCAATCTGAAAGCAAACCCCAGCCCCCTTCCCCAAATTAAAATAGCTGCTTCAGTAAATGGCTTCCAAAAATGACTTCTGTCATTATGTCAATGTCTTTATTTTAAAGAGGAACAATGCCAATAAAAATGTCCTAAACAGCACCAGTTTTTCTTTTAAGGTCTACACACTATCACCTGAACAGGTCATATCCTCCTCATACAATTAGCTCCACTTCCTGTCAGATTTTCAATTATGTTTTAAAAGTACTGCACACTTATTTCTGTACCTAGATGAACCCTATAACTCCAGGAGACATTACTGTGGTCTCGTGCATCACTCAGCTCTCAAAAAACCTCAACAGCCTGAAAAATACCCACATTTCCCAGAAAAAAAATACAAGAAATTGGATACTAAGATCACAAGCAAGGAGCCCAGCATGTGCCTGTAGGTGGGGAGGGCGTGGGGGACACAGAGAGCAAAATAAATGAGTCACAACCAGATCCTCTCATTCACCTCTAACTTGGGAAAATGCTCTCTAGTTCATTAAGTGCATTCAGTTTCTACTACACCCAGTGTGGTTTTGTGTTCAACCACAGCGTTGTATGTTCTTAGAAGAGAATTATGAAAAGCATTGCAAAAACACCTCCTTCAGCCATCTCAAATGGAACCAGGTTCTTGTTTCACTCCTGCAAAAGCACAACTGGACTACAGACACATGAGAGAGTGCAGAGGAAAGTGTCATTACTCATGAGCTCTTGCTCAATTTTATTTAAATAAACCACATCACAGCCTCATGTCACTCAAAGGGCAATGGGCATTGTCTGACAGTTATAATGCCACTGTAAAGACTTTAATTACTTGGGAGGGGTTCAACTTAAGCCCATACTGCTATGAAGTGTCATAGTAACATAGATAAAAATGGCTTTTTTATCTAGTAGCCCAAATACAAGGTTGCTGCATTTGAATTTATGAATTAAATGTCATTTCACCCTCTTCCAAACTGAAGCAAAAATAAAGACTTGAAAAGACTATGTAGATGTGAAATATTGTTCTCTCTCAAAACTGTTTGAAGCGGAGCTAAGAACTAGTGCCCACATAATATCCTAATCTAACTTAAGATCTTTACCTTAAAAGGAGTGACTTGTAATTAAACACAATTCCACACTGTACATAAGCCACTGGTGCAAAACCCAGGAGCTGTTCCTGACGTATTTAAAATTTGAACCCCAGAAGGCACACACACAGCAAGAAACCGATCTTTATAGCTCTCAGTAACTATGTAATTTTTGAAAAATCTAAAAAGTGATGTAAACTGACTTACTAAAACAAATTTAAAAAAACTCCTACACCATAAACCTGTAGCAACACTGGTGGCAGAAAGAGAAATTATGATATAAATCTGCCCTTCTCTCCCACAGGATTACAGATGTACACTAGGTTCAGAGATGACGTAAAAATATCCCTTTTTTATGTGAGACAATCCCAGGTATTCAGGAACAACCAATGAGCTGGAAAATACCCAGTTTTGTCTTGCTGTCACTCTACCTGTAGGGCGGCCTCCGTTTCTCCCCTGCATACTGAAAGAGATCATCAGTGAAGAATTTGGGGACCTTGTAGTCCTCCAGGAGCTTCCTTCGCTTGGGATGCTCTCCATAGCTGCTGTCAAAGATGTAGAGGGGGCTGTCATCACGTGTGGTTTCCATGTACTCTATATAATATTTCATCTTCATCTTCACGGAGTAACCATCGTTGTCCTCCCCACATTTGAACTTCTGGTTCCTGTACTTGCGTTTCAGCCGCTCCAGCGTCCACTTCTCCTGGGCAGACCAGCCCACCTGAGCGTTCAGCAACACCACGGGCTTGTAAGGCTTTTCATAACGCTCAACAAACTCCTCCACTGTTAACTGGAGTGCATCTGCCCTCTCCACGTTATCCTGTGAAACCAAGGGAGGAAAGCAGGACAGATATTAGGACAGACTGACGTCCTAGGACTGCGCTTGCCTGTGGGGGAGCTTCACACATATCCTTTGCTCCACACACCACGAGGGTATGGAGCTGCCTCTGCGCTATTTTAAGCTCCCCGAGGCTGCAGCCCCATTTCTCCTGGCCCGCTCCCTGCACACACCAGTGACACCGGCCGCTCGAAGCCTTTGGCACTGGTCCGCACCGAGGCGGCTCCCCGGGCGGCGAGGCCACCCTGCCCTTTCGGCTGACACATCCCTGCTGCATTTCACTCCCTCGGGACACCGGGAAGCGCTCCTGGGAATTACGCGGATACCCGCTCCACGCCGGCGGGCCCTGACCTTCCCACACGCCTCGCCACGTGGAGGGAAGAAAGTCCTGTCCCTCACCAAACCTCTCCCTCCCGACAGCTCGGAGGCAACCCCAAGCCTCATGCAAGGGCCCCTTCCCGCTTCCCATCACACGTCCCGCACCTCCCCCTTCACCACAGGCATTCCCAATCCCCTCAATCGCCTCCTCCATCCCTGTCGCCTCAGGGTTCCCCAGCTCCCAGTCGTGTCCCCACCCCACTTCCCACAGCCCACCCCGTTCCCCTCAGGTCTCTCTCCCGCTCCCCGCAGGACTCGCTCAGTCGCGCCCCCCTCCATTCCCCCTTCCCACCCTTTCGTTCCTCATCCCCTTCTTTCCCCTCCGCCCGACGCACCTTACACGCGGTGGGGCTGAGGGGGAAGGTCTCGCAGTAGTTGTGACGGGTCCAGTCCAGCGAGTCCTTCAGCTCGGGCCGGGCGCTGCGCTTCGCCTCACGGATCCGCTTCTTGCTCTTATGATTCATGGCGGCGGCGCTGGGGGCCGTCACCGCCCGCCGCCCCCGGCTCTTTCCCGATCCTGATCCCGGCCCTGCTCCGGCCGCACCTTCCAGAAATTTCACCCCGTGCCGCCGCTGTCGCCGCGGCCCCGCCCCCGCCACACTCCCATTGGGCGGCTGCACCTCGGCTTCCGCCACGCCTTGGCGCTGATTGGTCGAGACTGGGGAAGCGGCGCCCCTGCGCCGCCATGTTGAGGAAGGGCAGCGCGGGCGCCGGGCGCCCTTGGCCGCACAGTCCCGCGGCCGATCCGGGAACCCACCGCCGCCACCGCCGCCCTCCCCGCGGCGGACCCGCGCTCTGCTCTTGCTGCTCCCCTGACAGTGGTGGGCCGACGGCGTGTCACCCGGTTTCCTCCCTTATCCGGGAAGCGGCCCGCGGAGGCGCCCGCCCCGCCTCGCCGGGGCAGCGGCGCGGGCGGGAGCGGCCCGGTTTAACCGCGCCCCCCGGGGGAGGCCGCGGCTGGGTGAGCGGCTCTTCGCCATCAGCGCCCGCGGCGGCGCTCCGAGTGACGTCACGTCGAGAGGAGGCGGCGATTGGCCGGCGCGGCCTGGCCTCGTTACGTCTTCGCCTGCGATTGGCCCATGGCGGAGCCGCGGCGGCAGCGCGCGCGGCGGTACCGTTTCGAGGAGGGTCCGGCGGCGCTGGCCGTGCGCGTGCCCGAGGTACCGGGGACAGCCGGGACACGGGGAACGGCGGGAACTCCCGGGACCCTGGCACAGCGCCTCGCCCCGTGTCTTGCAGGTGCTGGACTCGCAGTACGGCATGTACGTGTGGCCCTGCGCCGTGGTCCTGGCCCAATACGTGTGGGCACACAGGCAGAGCCTGCCCGGCAAGCGAGTGCTGGAGGTACCGCTCGCTCCCCGCCCGGTACCCGCTCTCGTGACCCGCGGGCTTCACGAACACCCTGTGGTTTCAGATCGGTGCCGGTGTGAGTCTCCCCGGCGTGGTGGCCGCTAGGTGTGGTGCCCAGGTGATCCTGTCGGACAGCGAGGAGCTGCCCCAGTGCCTGCAGAGCTGCCGCAGCAGCTGCGTCATGAACCGCCTGCCCCACGTGCCCGTCCTCGGCCTCACCTGGGGCCGCGTGTCACCAGAGCTGCTCTCTCTTGCACCCATAGACATTATTTTAGGCTCAGATGTCTTTTTTGACCCCAAAGGTACGTTAATGCTCTTAGGTATCTTTGGTTTGTGACTGCAAGGAGTTCGTGTCCAAGTAGTGCTGGGAACTGTGTCAACAGAGCAGGTGGCACTGTGCTACTGACCTTGTTACTCCAGGGTAATTCTAGTTTAGAGCTGTCATAAATGCAGCTGAGGGTGTGGGAATAGAAGATCAAGTAAATAACTAAGTCCCTTCATGCCATGCTTGGGTCTCTCATACAGACACTATGCTTGCATTGATTTGTAATCACCATTTCATAGAACCAGGCATTTATCCACAGCTGAAATCCAGAGACTAACCCAGACTGCTTTATCTTCCCAAACTCCACAGACTTCGAAGATATTTTAACTACAATTTACTTCTTGTTGGAGAAGAACCCACAGGCTCAATTCTGGACAACTTACCAAGTCCGAAGGTAAATTTTTACATATTCAAAACTCAAATCTTAGCTCCTGTCTCAGCTGTGAATGAGCATTAGCTCCTCTGTAGCACCACCACTCTGACTCAGAAAAGCTCTTTATTGTGAGTCAGGCTGCTATTTGTCCAGTAAACCCTGGAGGTAATAAAATCTGAAAATAATCCAAGAACCACCAATTTGCTGTTGAGTAGAAAACGGTTACAAACCCAGCTGTGTTGTACCAGCCTGCTCGAGTTCCTGTAGCAGTGATAACCCTGGGTTAGGTTTTCACTCGTTTCCTCCCCTCAGTGCTGACTGGTCTATCGAGGCTCTGCTCTACAAATGGAACCTGAAGAGCATCCCCATTCCTTTGCATTCCTTTGGTGCAGACAAAGAGCACTTGGCCAGCTCCTCTATGCCAGGAAGACACACAATCGAAATGATGATCATCTCACTAGCACAGTCAGAGGGCACTTCAGTTTATTCCACTTTAGATTTCAGTACAAGGTGATACTCAGCTGTTCACTGCAGCACAGAGCTGCAGAGAACAGTCCTGGTTACAGCAAACCTCATGGATATTTTGGGGAAGCAGCAATTCTTAAAACATGCAGTATAAAAATAAAGCTGTTTGGTTTTCTAGCTATGGCTTTTGAGAAATTTGTGTTCCTCCCCCAAGTCCGTGAAATAGTTCAAAGCCTCAATTCCATCATGTAAGCCACTACACAACAGAGTTTAATAACCTGGAAATCCACAACTTCAGCTATGAAAAGGTAGCTGCACTCTTAAAAAACCATCCCTGTAAGATCCCTTCCCAAAGATCCACATACAAAAGCCAGCCCCTCTGTTGGTAAATGAGTGTGTGGAGACTGCGCTAACCTGGAACATACAAACTCCTCAGTTTGTAGAAAAGTACTTTTAATCCTCAACAGAGCCATACTGCCAGTGTTCAGATGTTTCCATTCCCATTTAACATACATGCATAAGATAAAACAAGGCATTACAATAACCCTTGACACAGGATGTTTGAAGTTACAAGTTGTTTGGTACCAAATCAAGAGAAATCACCACTGTAAAGATCAGCCCCTGTCAAGCAGCAGCCTGGTGAGCCAGGGCAAGCACACAGCAATGCAATTATTAGTACTGCTCAGTGTGGACCTCCCACAACACCATCCCAGGACCTGGCTGGTTCTGTGTTCGTGGCCTGGTGTGTTACCACTTGCCACACAACATTGGGTTAGTAACAATACTAATTAAAAGTTTGCCCACAGTAATTTAAAAGCAACCCCAGTGGATAACATTTTTAAGCAGTAGAATGCATTTAGTCACTATATAGAAGTTAAACATTGACAGTATAATTGCAGAAATCTTTTCCAGCTAAAAATAAGCTGACCCAAGACATTAAATTGAGAAAAGTTAACACAGAAAAAAAATGTTTAATGTTGACTACAGAGACAGTGGATATAGTACAGAATGTCTTAAGCAAAAGATACACCAATCAGTACTTACAAAGGAATGAACCATTTCTTTGCTTAACATTACAATTCTCATATGTAAGTTCATATATGTACGTTGGTAAGCTTTACCATTCTGGAAAAAATAAGGTGTGTATATCATCAGCTAGATGTGCTCACTGTATGCTCCATTTTTTTTACGCAAGGCCCGGGTGACTGGAAGTGCAGTTGTCAGGCATTTTAATTAACTGGACAGCCATTTGTTTCTGCACGACAAGGCATCGTTACACAGGAGCAATCAGGAGACAACAGGAAACAGCCAAGCACTCTGCACTGCAACACGCCACCTTAACAGCTAACCAGCATTACTCAACTGCTACACAACTGCGCCTAGTGCACAAAAATACATAAGAGAAGAGATTAGAATTGAGTCTGATAAAACAATCCTTGCAAATATCAACTGTCACCTGAAAAGATTTCTACCAATTTGAATTTGAAGATGCTATTTTAAGTCAAAGTTTTTCTTTCTTAAAAAAAAAGCATTTACAGTAAGTTTCAAGTTGAAGTTTTGTGGACTTTTATTTAAGAAATCAAGGTAAAATTGAGAGTACTTTTTGACAGTTAGCTATCAGCATATAACGGCTGCATGATTCCTCAGTATGAAACTGGAGGCAGCAAGTTACCATCGATTTTAATTTCCAATAGAAGTCAGCACTATATAAACAAAAATGAAGTTTTACCTCAAATATCCAAGCCAATAATGAAATCGGTAGTCGTTCACTTCACTAAATTACAAGAAATTTGAATAACAGCAACAAAATGGCACATAAAATGTAAAATCTGCCACTCGAGGCGCAACTTAAACAAGTAAAAAGTTAGACAAAATGTTACAAAATAACCTTTTCAACAGCTGGTTGCTCGGTCAGGGTCTCTCCAATGGGCTGAAGACTCAAGCGATCTTTTCCCCCCAAAGGCGTCCTTTATGTGGGTTCTCATTTAGCTGAAGCATCTAGGTTTGAAGAGAGAAAAGTTCAGCCAGGTTTCTACCTTGTCTATTATGGGTGTGGATGACTTCAAGGACACTTCTAGTTGTGTTTCAACTGGCTTTGCCTAATTTAATTAAGCTTTAGGAATTTCCACGGTGTTCCACCTCCCCCCCGTGCTGCTTTACTTCAGAGGCCAAATGTAAAGTTCGGTCAAAATATTTAGTTACAATGGAGAATAAGCATCAGGCTGTAGATCAAGCCACCATTAACTTCAATTCAGCCTGTTCACCGCTCAATTATTCAGAGTTCTACAAAAGTTACAGAACTAATACTTCTTCATAAAGACTTAACTAACCTCTAATTAGCAGTCAAAACCGAAAATATGACTAATTTTGCTACAATTATCTAACTCCAGAGCTAGCTGAGGCCCTTTCCTTTTAAAAAACAGGACCAAACAGTTTGAAGGGTTAAAGACACACTATCCTTTCCCCACCCGGTGTATCCTTAGATGCCTCTTCAAGATGTCGACTTGAGGAAAAACTAGTTTCCGTGGTTTTCTCGTTGCAAGGAATTTACCACTTTTCTAGGACAGTTATTACCTCCAGTCAGTATAACGGCCACTGAACCGATCTTCCGTTCTAAAAGGATAGTGTATCTTTAACAGTGTAAGACAAACCTGCTCCAACACACGCCCACAGAAACTGGTCCCTGGAGGATCAGCCAAATCAGTTAAAATCTGCAATACTGGCCAATATTCTTTTAGCAAACAGGAGACCGCAGCTTTAAAGGGGAAAATGCAGATGTTGGATAAATACAGTAAGAAATAGTCATTTTCATCATAGGTTGCGTCTCATACAATATTTTATTAAAACCAAGGCATTAATCTTGCAATAAAACATTTTCTCCGTTTAAAAAAAAATATTTCTCCGTAGAAAACCCTTCAGTAATTATTTCCCTAAATCAATAACCAAAAAACCACTGCTCAAGAAAAAAAATACCAAAACCAACAACTAACAATGTGCCCCACTAGGATTCACTTGGTTCAGGCTATTAATGTTCCAAGAACTACCCAACACCCCACCTAAGTGCTATAAAATAAAGTAACATGCATCGTGTGCTGATCCCGAGGTACATTACCATGTTCCTAGGAGGATACAGCTCCTTCTTCTTCCGGAGACTTGGGAGGGCTCTTAGACCTGGATCTAGAGTTGGATTCCCTCTTTGAGGCAGGGGGAGGGCTTCTAGATCTGGACCGGGATCTTGATCTGGACCGGGATCTGGAGACAGATGAGGACTTTGACTTGGATCTCCTGGCAGATCTGGACTTGGAGGTGGAGCGAGACCGAGAGCGTGTGCGAGACCGAGATTTGGATCGACTGTAGCGGGACCGACTGCGAGACCTAGAGCGGCTCCTGCTTCTAGATCGGCTGCGACGGCGTCTTCTAGGGCTAAAATACACCAGGAGGAAAAAAAAGAAAAGAAAAAAAAAAAGGGCGCGTTAAAAGTTGCTCACGGGTGACGCACGGACTGGAGCGAGTGCTGCGGGACAGGGAAGGCCGAACAGGACGCACGTGGGCAAGAAAATGAGTGTTAAGAGGGCGCCATTGTTCAGAGCTAGTGGCCGGGGGCTAAATCTACCACAGGGCGAAACTCCGAGGGAACCCCACGTGCCTTTGCTACTAAAACTCTAGTAAACCCCTACTTCCTATTCCCAGCTCCACCGCGAAACTCAGAGAAATAGACACAAAATCCCAGAATCGGTCCGGTTGGAAGGGACAACAGTGGGTCATCCGGTCCAACCTCCGTGCTTAAGCAGGGTCGGCTTAGAGCACACGGCTCAACTCTCAGTCCATACGGTTCAGTGACGGAGACCTCACTACCTCTCTAGGCAACCAACATGAAAACAAACGGGTCCCACTGCACAGGCGCACAGCTAAGGTTCATCTCATTTACTGTTACTGCCCGAAGTCCGCTGCCCGTTCCGCGGCGCTCACCTGCGGCTGCGGCGGCCCGCGGCGGCTGTGGTGCGAGTCGGGCGGGCGGCCGTAGCGGGCCATCTGCACGCGGAGCTCCCGGCCGTCCAGCACCGCCCCGTCCATCGCATCCATCGCGTCCTCCGCGTCCCGCTTGTCGTGGAAGCGCACGAAGGCAAAGCCGCGGCTCTCCTTGGTGTAGCGGTCCCGGGGGATGTAGACGTCGCCCACGCGGCCGTACTTCTCAAAGACCCTCCGCAGGGTGTCCGGGGAGGTGCGGTAGGTCAGGTTGTCCACCTTGAGGGACGTCATGCCCTCCACATCGGGCGGCGGGCGGCCGTAGCTCATGGTGGGCAGGAGCCCCCGAGGGGCGGCGGCGGCCGAAGAGAATAAACCTGAGGGGTTGAAGGGAGTCAGCAGCCGGCGCGGCCCTGAGGGCGACGCGCCTCACACCGCAGGGCGAGTCCCAAAAGGAGGAGAGGTACAGCGCACAGGGGAAAGCCGCGGGGTCGGCAGGGAGCAGCACCCACCTCAGGGTCCGAGGGGCGGCCCGAGGCCAGAGCGAAGCGCCAGGAGCAGCCGCCCCGTCCCGCCGCGACGAGGAAATGAGGGGGAACCGCCCGCGCGCGCGGCTTAACGCCACAAAATGGCCGGCGGTGCCCCGGAAGGGAACGCGGCACCGCCCCGCCCGCGGCGCCGAGCGAGCGACCAAGGATCCGTTTTTCCTACTTTTCCCCGAAGTGGTCCCGGAGGGAGCGTGGGGAATCCCCCTCTAAATTAAAAATTCGTCCTGTGTTTGGAAAGTGGCTGTTAAAACGCCGCCGCCGTGACCCGGAAGGGCTCGGTGGAGGCGGGGAAATTTTTGAACAATGTGTATTGAAAAACGTAAAAAAAATCCCAAGCAATAGCAATAACAATTAAAAGAAAAAAGAAATTCAGACAGAGCAGTGGTGGGGGGGGGGGGGGGAAGGGGGGGGGGGGGGGGGGGGGGGGAGGAACGGAGAGGGACGACAAACCCCCGCCGCGGGGAAAAAAAGCGATGGTGAAGTGAATGGCTTGTGGCGCGGGCGGGCTGGGACGGTTTAAAATGGCGGACGCGCAGGGGAGAGCTATGAGGGGAATGGGGCCGGGGTTCCGTGAGGGGGCTGGCTCTCAGCCCGGGTTCTGCCAGAGCGGTTCTCCCGGAGCAGCTGCTGTGGGAGCTCGGTGCCTTTCCTTCCCGAGCTCCGCTGTGTGCGTGTGGCGGCTCTGAGGGGCTCCGGGCAGCCCGGAGCGGGCTCTCCGCGGGCTCTCCTCCATCCCTGCGGGCAGCGCTGCCCCGGGAAGCCGCCTCGGCGCCGCCAGCTCTGCATTGTGCCACGATGGATCCGCGCCGCAGCCCGGGCGGTGCCCGCCCGCTCCTCGGTGCCTGTGAGAGCCGAGCAGGGAAGTATTAAAATCACATCCTCACACCGGCCCGCTCTGCAAGTTCGTGCTGTAGCAGGAACGTGGGAGAAGATTTGCACAGCCCTTGTATATGGCTGACAAGCAACTTCTCAGAGTCCAGGGAATTCCGTGAAAGCTGCTCCCCCACCCCAGAAGCTGTTGCTCTGTCTTCTCAGGCACTAAAAAAATGCCCAAACTCCTGAACTGTAATACCTGGTTCTCATCTCAAAACAATGTTGAAAGTTTCTACCCAGTTGTTCCATAGCACTCTGTTAAAAAAAGAATACAAATGAGACTATTTTCTACCCATCTGTTTAATCCAATAACAGTATCAATACGCAAAATTATTTCAGTATTAGAATTTAAACTCTTGGTTTTGCTATAATTGTGTTTAATTTTTTTTTTGCACTGAAGAAGTATAAGAAATAGCAGTGACATGGATACAAATCCAGAAGCAACAGTTTTCTGCTACAAACGATTTCAGAATCAAATAAACTACTTTGACATTTTGTATTGCTTCGTGCTTGTTCTATTTTTTCACTAGAGAATTTTGATTTAAAAATTTGGTGAAACTTGAAGTTTATCTTTACAGTGATTTCCCTAAAATGACAGAGGAAGTTTCCTATGCCCCTTCTTCCGAGTTTCAGTCACTTTAGCGCGTTGCTACTGTTGCCAAAGGAATTGTTCCAGCCCACCAGCCCAGTTTGCTGTGCAGCAGGATGGAAGCTTGTACTGGCACAAGGGAGAAAAGACGTGAGTGGGACTAGAGGATGATAAAATTCTGCTACTATAAATTAATAATATTAAAAAGGAAGAAGAGAGCTTTTCTTGTGTTAAGACCCCTCACCTTGATATTTTAATTGCATCTTTGTAAAGCAGCCTCTGAATAATCACCCTGACTTTCCTCCACAAATGAAAATTGCATGCTGTGTTTGAAAAACACTGATATTTTAAAAAAATACAGTTTGGGAACTAAAAAAGCATGCAATGCTTGTATTATATATACGTAACTATAGCTGGGGTGAGGATTTTATTTCACAGAACTACAGAGTGGGTCAGGTTGGAAGGACCACACTGGGGTTATCTGGTCCCACCTCCTGCTCCAGCAGAGTCATCCTAGAGTGCATGGAACGTGATTGTGTCCAGATGGCTCTGGAATATCTCCAGTGAGGGACACTCCATGTCCTCCCTGGACAATCTGTTCAGGGCTTGGTCACTGCACAGAGAAGAAGTTCTGCCTCATGTCCAGGTGGAATTTCCTGGGCATCACTTTGTGTCCCTGGCTTCTGGTGCCATTGCTGGGCCCCCTGGGCAGAGTCTGGGCCCTGCTCTGCTCCTCCCTGCAGACAGGAACAGACCGGAGTGAGGGCCCCTCTCAGCCCCAGCACCCTCAGCCTTCCCCAGGACAGAGATGCTCCAGTCCCCAGATCATCTCTGTGGCCCTCCACAGGACCCCTCCAGGAGCTCCGTGTCTCTCTCATCCCGAGCAGCCCAGAACTGGACACTGCTCCAGGGGAGGCCTCGCCAGGGCTGAGCAGAGGGGCAGCATCACTCCCTGACCTGCTGGAAATGCTCTTCCTAACGCTCCCTGGGACACCAGTGCCCTTCTCGTCCCCTCGGGCACAGCGCTGGTCATGGACAGCTCATTGTCCACCAGGAACCCCAGCTCCTTCCCCACAGAGCTGCTTTTCCAGCCGCTCAGTCCCGGCCTGTACTGGTGCTGGGTTGTTCCTCTGTAGGTGAAGGACCCCGCACTTGCCTTTGTTGAACTTCGGACAGTTCCTCTCTGCCCTTCTCCCCAGCCTGTCCAGGTCCCTCTGAAGGGCTCACAGCACTCTGGGCTATCGGCCACCCCTCCCAGCTTTTTGCCATCAGCGAACTTGCTGAGGAAGCATCGACCCCTCATCCAAGTCATTGATGAGGAAGTTAAACAACCCTGGCAGACATCAGTGAGAGGCCTCCAAAGAGACCCAGTGCCACTGATTATGGATGGGATTTTCCATTCAGCCAGTTCTCAATCACCTTACTGCCCACTCATCCCACCCACACATCCTGAGTTTCCCCAGGAGGGTGTTGTGAAACACAGTGTTGAAAACCTTGCTGGAGTCAGGATGGACAATATCCGCTGCTCTCCCATCATCCATCCATGCAGTTGTTTCATCATAGAAGCCGATCAGGTTCATCAAGCAAACCTTGTCCCACTTCAGATCTAGTTTAAACTCTCTCAATGAGCCCTTCTAACTCCTGTGCTAATCTCCTTTCTCCCTTTGAGACCTCTGTTTCTTTAAACCCTTTACTGTAGACAGCAGATGTAAACTGTGGTGATTTGTCATTTACTTCAGTCAGTTCTGCATTTCCTTCTCTTTCCTTTTGGCCAGCATAAAAGTAGAACTGATTTAGTTGAATTCTCCAGTCCCAGAGGCCCTACAGAACAGAGAAAGGATGGTAACAGGGAAAAGCAGCCATTTGGCCAATGTCTGATCCTCCCTCAGTTTTGCTGATGTTTTAGCAGAGATGTTCATGACTCGAAGATCAATTGGTCTTAAATTTATTATTTAGAAATACTGTGAAGTAAAAGATTAATGGTATCACTTCCATACCTGGAGGTGTCCAAGGCCAGGTTGGAGGGGGCTTGGAGCAACCTGGTCTAGTGGAACCTGTCCCTGCCCATGGCAGGGGGGGAACGAGATGGGCTTTAAGGTCCCTTTCAATCAAAAGCATTCTGTGATTCCATGTTCTGTAACTGTGTGTGGTTTTATTTTTTGAGGGTTTTTTTGTGTAGGTGGGGATTTTTTGTGTAGTGTTTTTATTTGTTTTTGTTTTTTTTTGTTTTTTTTTATTTTCTTTTAATCTTGCCAAGTGTTACTTAGCAGCTAAAAATTACAATTCTCAAAACCCGGTACAAATAACTATATTTTAAGGACTGGGAGATTTTCAGTGCTTTAAATAGGCGAAGGTTGCTTTGATAAAACTGCATTTCCCATAGTGCACAAGGGCTTTCAGGGCTGGGTCAGCTGATCGAGACACCGAAATGTTCTTTATTTCCTGTGCAGTGCATGGAAATGTGCGAGTGGCTCATCTTCCCTTCGTCAGGTGATTGAGAGGCCGGGGAGCGCACTTCTGATTTCTGCAATGCCAAGGAGCTGAGCCGATTAACCTGCTCAAAATTGGGAAAGCTGCCCCTTTGGGACAAAGGGATGTCATGAAATAACACCCTGCAGTCAGCCCTGCTAACTTCATGGGAACAGGTAGAGGAAATCTTGGCCTTTACCTTTTGTACAAACCTTGTTTTTTTCCCCAAGTTACCGATTTTGTTGCACATTATTTAAAGGGGTTACCAGCACTCTGGGTTAATTGATATTTTATAGCAGCTAATAAGTAGCCCTAAGTAATCATTATTTTCGAAGCTTGCTTTCTTTTATTCTTTTTGCTTCTTCTTTTTGTTTTGTTTTTTTTTAACAGAGGTTAAGAGGAAACTTTTAAAAGAAAAAAGAGTTTTTCCAGACTGAAGCTGAGGACTTGGGGAGAATACACAAAATGTCTTCGGAAGGAAAAAAGCTTTTCAACATCATTATTTTGGGGGTCTCATTTATGTTTATATTCACTGCTTTCCAATCCTGTGGAAATATAGCGGTAGGTGTGACTTTCAAAACGTGCCACATTTGTATTTCAGTTATTTATCCTGGTTTGTTTTTTGTGTGCTCTAATGTTGCTTTATTTGGGATTTTCTAATGTGCAAGATACTTTGACATTTAACTTCTTTTGGTTTAGGTTTAAGTAGATTAATGTGTTTAACCAAATAACTCAGCAGGTTATTTCTTTAAGATAGCATAGCTACGTATAAAACTGAGCGTGATTGCAGAAAGTAGAAAATTAATCTTATAAAATGTTTGAACTTTAAAATAGTGTCTGCTTTGACACTTGCCATACTGGACAATTGAATTACACTGAACCTTGCATATTCTATATTCTGTATAGTCCCTTTCAAAATATTTGCCTAAGTTATTATTAACCATGCTATTAACTAGATTTTCATAATCTAACAAACCAGACATTGAGGGGGAATATGAGGGTAACAGCTGACAAATAGGTTTCTACAATTGCTAAACTGCCAAGTCACCTTTCAGCTGAAGTTATTTGTTGCTATTTAGTATCTTTTTGCAGAGCAAAAATTGAGCACAGCATAATCCAAATTTACTGTTACTATTTAAATTTTTAGACTCCTGCTACTGCCAGGTTTAGCCCTTTAACTTCCTGAGCTGCTTGCAGTATTATTAGTTCTGTTCTGCAGGGCAGTTAGATTTCAACATCCCTGTTGAGCCCACAGCTCTTACAGCTCTTCTCTTGCATGCAAGAAGAATCCTTGCTGGGTTCAGACAGATAAATGTCCTTCACTGCATTATAGAAATAAAATACCTGGGGTAGTTTTTGTAAGTCCTAGTGCAGTGTGATACTTTCTGTGAGCTCTTATGTGCAGCCCAACGATCTCAGAAATTCTGCAATGAATTCAGCACCTCACCAGATTGGGCTTTGTGATCATGCAATCATGTAATTCATTGTCATAAAAGTCTTTACAAGTGAGTTTCAATCAGATCTGACTGCCAGTCCAACTAACTTCATGGTCTCATGACCAGTAAAGCTGATTCAAGGGGAAAAAAAAGAAGCAGGAAAATAACGGGAAGCTGAAAAGAATGGGAACTCTTATCAGAGATTCATAGGTCAAGTTAAAATTATTCTGAAACTTCTCCTTTTTCCCCCACTTTTAAAATTAAGATAGTCATACCTATCTACGTAAGAGAGGTCTTAAGTGAAACAAAAGTTTTGTGAAGTATTTTAGGTCTCTTATGAAATCATGATTTAATAATAAAGTACTAATTTCTTCTTCAAACATAGATGTTTCCCTGCCAAATATCTCCTGCATCCTTGTTGTGGAGATGGTGTGAGTTGTAATTAACCTTTTAAATTCTTTTAGGTACTTTGTAGTGTCTATTGATGGATAATTCCAATGTTTAATACTGACTTCAAACTGATGCAGGTGTTCTCAAAATACAAGATAGATTCTAACATATTACGATGTATGATCTTCTCACAGCAAACTGTTATCACGAATTTAAACAACACAGACTTTCATGGCAGTGGCTACACGAGGTAATTACATAGATTTTCTTCTTACTTTGCTCCTTGCAGGGTGAATTTAGTTACAGTTTCATCCAGTAGAGAGGCACTCTCAAGAGATTACAGTGCTCTGCTGACTTCACAATTTATTGACACACTTAAAGCAGTTTAAAACAGGCTTCTCACAGTTCTGCTCTGAATTATTTCCAGTTGAACTACGTATCTGGTTTGCATGTTTTCTTTGTAGGGAGAAAAACCACTATAATCACATTCCCAGCATTCTACCTTAGGAAGCAAAGAGGTGGAAGTTTAAAAATAAATAAAACTGCTAACTCAGGCCTTGGTTGTTTGCCTTTGTACACTGTGTTTGTGTAGGACAGGTGGTGTGGATCAACTCTCAGGAAATAAAACATAAATGTGAAAGGAGCAATCAGAAAGACAGGCAAAGCCACAAAAAGCCATTCTCTTGGTTGCACTGGCAGAGTCAAACTTGTCACGCATGACCAGGGACCTTTTGCATGCCAAATTAATCTGTCATGTAGGAAAACCTGACTGCTCCTTTGAAGGGTTTACTGTCTTAATTTAAAATAAAAATGCCACTGGCACAAAATGTGTCTGTAAAATTTCTGTGGTGTATTTGGCAGAAGATGAAAACCTCACTGACAGATAAATGGGGTTCTAGAACATTCTCCTCTAGATGTAGAGGGTACAAAATACAATAACTGCTGTTCAGGCAGTTTGACAAATGCATGCTGTGAATTACAAGATGTCATTGCCTGCAGTAGTTTGGGACTCCACTCAGCAATCCAGGGAATACTGTACACTCCTGTATTCCCACGTGGAGTGCCAGGGGTGGAGGGAACAGAAGAAAGTAGGGAAATGTTTTTGAACATTAAAGTTGTGCTGTTAAGTTATGTATGTACTTAACTGGATATTTTGAAATCCAGTGATCACTTTTAAATCAGTTGCAGTGATAGCCTTTATTTTGTTTCATGTATTTAATTGTTTTTGTTTTTTATTTCTGCAGCATGTCTATTATTTATGGAGTATTGTCTGCATCAAATCTTATATCACCTTCACTGGTTGCAATAGTGGGTCCTCAATTCTCCATGGTTGTTAGTGGTGTATTTTATAGGTAAGTATTAATTTTGGGGTTTTGCCTGCTTCCTTGGAAATATTTCTTTAATTTTTTCACATCTAAGGCTCCTGTGCCATACATGAAATTGTACTGGCTAAGAAAAGCCTTTCACAGAGATACTGCAGGGGTGTAACTGCAGAGTACTTCAGCCTGCTGGAAACAGCACATTTTTATTCCAAGCATTTCCAGACTTTGCTGACTGTGGAATTGAGGTTATGGTCTCCAATTAATAACTATATTAAAAAAAAATTCTATGTTCTTAGAAGGGTAAAAAGATTTTTCACATACAACCCATTTTTCAACATCCCTTAGGAGAGAGTATCTGATTGAGAAGCACCTAAGTGAGGTACCTGATTGTTAAAGAGCACTGTTCACTTTAGGTCAGTATTCAATGAACTGATCTGTTCTGTTCTAGCCTATACATTGCAGTCTTTATCCAGCCAGCTACATGGGCTTTCTACACTGCCTCTGTGCTTATTGGCATTGCAGCTGCTGGTAAGCATTGTTCTTATTCTGCTGGTTTTTATGAGATTTGAATATACCTTTAAAATATTTTTATTTCCTGAACAATATATTCTATCTGTTTCAGTCCTCTGGACAGCCCAGGGAAATTGCTTGACTGAAAATTCTGATGAAAACACCATTGGAAGGAACAGTGGAATATTTTGGGCACTCCTACAGTTCAGGTAAGCTTTATTTGTTATTTTTTTTCTTGGTTGTGTACACATTCTGCTTTTTACATCTTTTTAAAAGTGGGAGACTGCATTGAAAAATACTCCCCAGGGACCTTGTAGTCAGTGGGAAGGAGAGATGGAGGCAATGTTTTTATTGGTGTTGTGCATTGCAGAACAGGGAATGAAAGGAGGTTGAACATTGCAATCTCAGCTCTTGAGCTGCTGAAGATACATTTCTGTTAGGGGAGCATTTGAGGGATGTAACAGCAATCTTGTTGGTTGTGGAGAGCTGTGCCAGTTTGTGTCCTTTATTGAGGGAGAAGCTAGTTCTCACTGCCAAGGTGACCATACTGAAGTTGGACCTGGCAGTCAGAAAAGAAATCTTGTTTTTGATGGTTCTCTGATATTAAACTTTGAGTGCTGCTTGAAAAAAAATCAACAAAAGGCTCAGCATCAGTGACAACAAGGCAATGAATGCTCTGTGTTGTGGCCATTAAGTGTTGTGTGCAGGGATAGTTAATGCCTCTCATGAGAATGTAATGCAATTAGTATATAGAGAAAAATAATGAAATTATGCAAGAAGATAGAGCTGATGGCTTGAAGAGAGACTGAAAAGGTTGGGAGTTTTTCCTGTGGAGGAACAACAGCTGAGGAGGATTATACCAATGTGTTACCCAAAATTATGGCAACAGGGGAGCTGTTGCTCACCAAATGCTGCTGTGCTGGAGCTGGGGTCACTGGGTGAGAATGAGGAGGACTGGTTTGAAAGAGATAAAGTGCTTTGTACAGTGGGTGATTAAACTTTTGGAGCTTGCAGCAATGGGAGTGTGTAGAGTTGGACGGTGTGAGCAGGGTTGGAAAGGAATCAAACAAATTCATGGGAGACAGGTGCACAAATGGTTCCTGAAGAGATATCCTTTCATCACCTCTAATACAGCAGTTCTGAATATTCTGCCAGAATATATATCTGGGAAATAACCAGGGGAATGAATTGCAGAAATGCTTAGGGTGCTGAGCCTGCATTGCTAGTGCTGCTGTGGGAATGGGATCCTGGGCTGGGAGTGCAGCAGCCTGAAGCAGGGGCATGCTTGTGTTTCTAAAGTTTTCAGTTCCAGAATTAACACCTCAGTATGGTATGAGAGCAGCAATTTCCACAAAGCCAGCTGATTGTGTGTTTTACAGTGAGTAAAATACATGGGTTAATAAGAGGAAAATTGGCTGAAAAACTGCTTTAAATCATTCATTCACAATGACTGTATTTTGGGAAATGGTAGTTAGGGACACAGAATTTCCTTGAGCTGAAGCAATACTTCAGACAAGACACATGACCTGCAAAGGAAGTATTACAAAATCACCTCCAGAAATATGTCAGCTTTCTAACCTATACCCTTCCAAAATCAGAAGCAACTTAGATGCAGATTTTCTAATTTTTGCCACCACATTGTGTCTTGATTTATGAAAATGAATAGCCAGCATTTTGGGGCAAAATCCTCAAATTTGTTTGAGTTTTATATAGAAGCTGCTGACATGGAAAGTAACTAATATCTTTATTTCTTTCATGATTGCTGAGCCTTGGAATTTTTTTTTTTTTGTAGAATAGTACTACTGTGGTGCTACAACCGTATTTTTTTCATTGAATATATTGTTGACCTTTGCTCTTTCTGTTTGCAGCTTGATTTTTGGAAATATGTATATATACTTTGCTTGGCAAGGAAAAACTCACATATCAGGTGAGTACTGCTTGTTTATATGGCCAACCTTTAAATATAGTAGCATGAATTAACAGATGAAATAATGAACTCCAAAGTGGCAGGAAGCTTATACAAAGGCAGACTTTTTTTTTTTTCCCCCAGTTTATTGTAGATAGTCTCTTCTTGGAGATTTTCCACAATAGATACTCTGGGATTTTCCCTGTGCAGACACATTTATGCCAAAATACACATATTTGGGGGAAGGTCTTCTGGCTGTATGTGTAATATTAGACACACTGTCCTATTCCAAAGTAAGCTCCTGATGTGGAGTGTTCTTCTAAATCATAATGGAGATTGATAAAGTGGGTGAAATGAAATAAGAAATAAAGGAAAATAAAGGAAAACCATCCCAGTTTGCTTCATGTCTGCATTAATTGTGCTGGCACAAAGCAGTGTAGGAAGCAGAGGCTGAGATGGGGCAGCACTGCTGGGAGAGTGGAGAAAGAACTTTCTTCCTTTCTTGGCATAGTTTGTGAGATGAACTTCCTCATGGGATTCTAATTAATGCTGTAGTTTTTTCCCTTTGATGTTGTGCTCGACTGGCAAAGAGCAGGAACTGGAGAACAGTTCCTGCTTCATTCATGTTCTTGACAGGGCTTGTTCTTGTTCAGGACTTTATTCATGTTCTTGAGCTAGACACTGTTGAGATTCTGTTTTTAAAGGAAAGACTTCTGTCAACTTTTTAAGTCAGGAAGAGTTGGGGGGCAGTTTCACTAAGAAAAGTGGTGAAAACAGATTTTAATAACCAAAAATAGGTGCTGCTAAAGAATCAGTGCTCTGTAAACAGATAAGTTTGATTTTCCTGTTCTATAATTGCTGATAATTTTCCTTATTTAGTACTGATGTTGAATATCTACTAGAATGGTCAATTCTTTTAACCTTTAACAGATGATTTAATTCTGCTCTAGTCAATCAGGAATAAGATGTTGACTTTTAAATGATAATTATCAGGCTTCAGAAATAGCAGAGCAGAAGGAACAGTTCACTTCTTGTTTCTGTTAGCTTCATCTTTTCAGGTTCTCAAACCACAGATCAGGTTTGGTAATGAAACACTGGCTAAATTTAAAGGTCATTTTTTGCATTCCCTCACCTGTAACACAAATGTTTAGGTATTATTTGAAATATTCGAGATACTTTGAATCTGGGGGGGTCTCAAATTCTTTGCATTCCAAATGTCACTGCTCTGCTAACCACAGAATAGAGCAATTAACTATGAGGCAGTTCTGCTGTTACATTTCTCTCCATCTTAAATGTGTTGAGATTCCTCTTTATTACAAAATTTTATATCAAACCATAACAGCATTTAAAAATCAAATCTTATTTTACTACCTATATAGAAATAGCACAAGCATTTCAAGCTGTGAAGCACATCTCTTTTTGGATCTGTGATCGTGCACAAGTTATTTTTAAGACAAGTTTGCATTTGCTGTTGAGCTAACGGGGAAGTAAATACAGGCATAGGTAATATCTTCAGGGTCATGCATTAGTTCAGTCACAACTGTTTGCTATTACTCACTTTTTTCCCTGCTTAATACTGGTAAATGGGAGTGGCTCGTGTATTAGATGTGTCTGTGCTCTGCTGCAGTAACCAGCTTGTTCAGCAGAGTTGCCCCCTGCAGCTGCTGTGACAGTTACTGAGGTTTTGGTGGTTTTAATGCCTTTGTAGTTCCCCAGCCTACAGTTTATGATGCCGTGGTGCTCGTGGTTCTGATGCTGGTCAAGAGATTCTCTTAGAAATCTCAAGGGGTTTGGGGCACTTAATGTCCACTCTGAATTATATAAGTCTTCATAGATGTACTTTCTTCTGCTAATAATTTATGCACTTCCTTTAATTGGCTGCTCCTTGGTCAAAGCCTTTGCATGGCAGAGAATGCGAGGGACCTCTTTAATTTGCCGATATTTTATTAGCACCATAAAACTGAGACAGGAGTTTGCCAGCAGCTCCATGTGGAAGGTAAGCTAGCAAATTAGTTTGTGTTAAACACTGTAGCATGTCTGTGTTAGTTGTTTGAAGGTAGCTGGATTAGTTTGAATCTCTTCTGCACATCTGGTCATGGCTCTTGTTTGTTTTTCCACAGAGAGCGATCGCAGAACTGTCTTCATTGCTCTGACTGTTATCAGTCTTGTGGGCACAGTTCTGTTCTTTCTGATTAGGAAACAAGAGGACACAAAAGCTCCAGGGGATGATGATTCCACTAATGAAATCCTGGGGGAGAGCTCGTAAGTGTTGATGGCAATAACATATTGTCACATCTCCTCGTTTGTGCTCCCGCTCCACACAGGAGCACTGTGCATTCACTTCCCTCTGTGCTGGAAACATGAATGTTATCAACAGCCTGGAGGATTCACAGATTTAACAGAAAAGTGTCTGTATTTTAACAATGAGAATATATGAGAAATAATGTTCTTGATATGGCATATTCTCAAGGGTGAAGTTCAGTACTGCACATGAAGTTTTTCCTTTGATAAGCAAGAGCCTTGCAAAAAATAGCCTTCACCTCTTCTCCACTGATTATTGTTAAATACTTTTATGTTTTATCTTGCCATCATGAGGCCATTTGAAAGGCTGGAATAAACAGAAAATATTCCTTTTTTATAGGTTGTTTTACAAACTGGAACATGTTTTTCCTATCTTCTCTAAATATGTATGCCACCCTGACAAATACATTAGAAATGCACAGTTACACAGATTCAGTGCAGTTTTGCCTGAGGCATCAGCTTAAATATTTTTGCTTTATTTAAAGAACAATGAAAATGTTAGAAAAACATCAGTGAGTATGCCTGTGGAAAAAATGTTGAAAGCTTAAAATGTTCAAAAGAAAGATTTTGTTAAGCAAGCATTCACTAGTGCAGGCAGCAGATAGATTTTGTGGTTACTTTAGATCTCAGAAACTTTTAAAAATACATTGGCATATTCCAGTATATAGAGCAGGGCTAGAAAATGTACAGAAGTTTTGGGAAATGAAGGTGTCTTCCAGCACAGCAATAAAATGTGGTTATTCTCTTCCAATTTTACCAAGTAATTTGTTTATCCAGGTCTGCACGAAACAAAATGATGAGAGCAGTGGCTGCCTTCAGTAAGTACAATTTCACATCAGAGTTGCTTCAGCAGAACCTGGCGTCTTCTTGCCAGCTGCCTGTGTTTGTGCTGATGATAGGATCGTGTACAAACCACTTCAATCACATACCTGAGTAGTCCAGGAGAGACTTGGAGTGTTCCTCCTTTGATGTGATTTCAGATCCAAACTGCTTTACAACAGTGTCCTTGGACAGATGAGCACAAAAGGAGCAGGTTACTACCTGGGAAAGGCAGTGGGATTGAAAAATAAAAAACAACAAACATCTGAAGATAAAAAGAAGTCATAGGTTGTTTGATATTGTCACCTAGTTAACAATTTAGAACTGAAGCATCTGCAGTCCCCTTTGAAGCTTGATGTGTTCTGCCTGAGACTGTTAAGTTTGTTGTGAGGATTTGGGGATCTTCTGAAAATCTGTTTATCCTTTCAAGAGACAATTGCCGTGAACTGAGAGTACAAAAATAGAGAGAGCAGAAAATTGTCTGATAATTGAAAATGGTGTATCTCCTCTTTAATATTTCCCCTGCTGCACTTCTTACAAAATACAATTTTTGGATGGCTCGTTTCTCCTAGATGGCAGGTCAGGGTTGGTTTATTTAGCACTCTGCTGTAATAAACAGTAAATAAAACTCTTAACTGTTATTATACACAGTTTGTTTAATAACCAATTTTTGCTTTAAGCAAAGAGCAAAAGTAAGTGTAGATTATCTTAGTAGTATGCTCAGAAATTTTATTGATTTTCTTTATTATTTCTTTACAGAGAAATCTATTACACTGAGCTTCACCAAAGAGATGCTGCTTCTCAGTGTTACCACAGCCTACACAGGTATGAAGCCAGCAGAGTTTCACCATGGAGCAGGGGCAGAGCATTGTTTGGGATTTTAATCCCAGACTGGAATTTTAACCCATATCTCTGCAAACATTATTTGGATATTTTAATATTTTGGGTTACTCGTGATGTTTCTGTGTCCTGGGTAGTGTTTCAGGAGGAGAGGTGCCTCCAAATCTGCAGCTGCTGCTTCAGTAAAGTTCTGGGTCTCAAAGCAAGAGGCAAAATTTACAGAGCTGGTTTTCATGGGGTTTGATATTGCATTATCAATAGTTTGGAGATTGTTTAATGCAGTTGTGTTGCATTTGAATTAAAGGAATGTTTGTACATCACACCTTCATTAAGGCGTGGAAAATTCCTCATGCTCTTCATTTTAGTCTTGGTTCTATTAGGAACCAGCTTAGTCATTTTCAACTGCTTTTATCAATAGGATTTGCTGTGGCAAGAGTTCTCACTCTTTTTAGCAACTTTTAGGTAAACTTGGTCTGCCATCCTTGGACCAATGTATGAGTTGTAAAATAAAAATATATTTTTGCCATTTTAGTGATTCTTCCACAAAAAAACCCCTATAAAATCCTTGAGTTATTTTTTGAGAGGTTTCTGCTCCTTATTTGGCTTCAGATGTAGTTCATGATCAGATTAGGGTTTTTTATAAAATAGATGCACTTTCAGAACCTACGCTCTGAGTCACCGTTAGGAAAAATTATTGTTATGTGAAAATAAAAACTTAGATCTGAACAAAATATAAGCAATGCAGTTTACAGCAGCTCCTGATAGAGAAATAGCCCAAGTAGCTTTGGAGTTGGGTTGCTCCAGCCACTAACCTGAGTTACAAATTACTCCACAGCATCTCTAGTGTTGTGTTAACCCAGATTAACTCACAGGAATTCCTCTGGGGATGGGAATGTGGAGCAAGGTAACAAGGGAAGGGAGTCAGTCAGGTTTTGCCTGAATATCCTGAAATTTGGGTTTACAGGTGGCATAAAAATAAATCAGTCCAGACTGGGGAAAAAATATCTGCTGCCATCTTCTGGATCTGGGTTGGTGTTGCTACTTTCTGTAGGAAAACAGAAAATTCCCTCAGGCCAACAAGGGCTTTTATTCCAAAATTCCTGGTCAGGTTAAGATGCTCCAAGTCCAGCCTGTTTTTGAAGCCATGCAGTTAATCCAGGCAGGGCAGGGTTTGCTGTACCAAGGTTTGGCTGTAGCAAAAATGCAAAGGATATAAATTAGAAAGCGTTTTTTTAAGCTGTTTTTCTCTGTTTAGGAATAACATTTTGTGTTGTTTTCAATACACTTTTTTATTGAGTTGGTGTTTTTATACTAATGATTGCTCATGGTCACATTAGCTGGGTCAGTGGTGTCACCCTTCCTCACACTAATGGCAATAGAAAGAAAGAAAGAGCGTTTTAAAAAAAGAGCAGTTGTTCTTTCTCAGCTTAAATTCATTATGTATGTATTAAAACGTTCATTTTAGGATTCTTGGCTCCTTATTGGTATTTGGGGCTGCAGGGACTTTTAGGAATGCCATAACTTGAAGGGGGGGAATCCTTAAATGAAATTGTGCTTTATTTCTTCAGTTACTTTGAGTTATTTCATGTGGCATTTTTTATTTGATAAAATTCCAGAGTTCTTGAGAAGTAGAAATATAAATTGTATATTTAGGTGTTGGGTCAAGAGTAGCAGCACTGAACCTGAGTGCCTGTGACACCAGTTAGTGACACATTTCTAATGTGGCTTTTGGTATAGAAGAATATAATAATCACATAGTTTAAAATTCCCTCTTTGCTTTTATTACCCACATCTCATTTAAATATGTGATTGGAAAGATAACTGAGGGGAAAACAGCCTTTGGACATAAAGATTTTTTCATTAGTTTTATGAGAGTGTATCTATCAGTTCTGTTTTTTGGTTTCCTTCCAAGGTTTGGTGTTAACATTCTTTTCTGGAGTGTATGGAACGTGCATTGGTGCTGTGAATAGGTTTGGCAGTGAAGAGAAAAGCCTGATTGGTCTCTCTGGTATTTTTATTGGTGTTGGAGAAATCTTGGGTGAGTCTAAATTTGCTACCTTTTGACAACAAAAAGGATTAGGGTGATGTAGTTATTCAAAATGTTTTTTTTTGTGTTTAACTCAATAGTGTGTTTTGAGCTTCCAGCTATAATAATGTGAACACAAAATGAAATAGTAGCAAAATATTTGGCACTGTGGTTCCTTACTGCACTGTGAATTATACCTTACACTGTGTAAAGTGGATGTAGAGCAATTGTAATATTCTGCATTCTCTTTGGATTAATGTGGAGGAATACACAGACTTCAAATGTGAGAAGCAGTGGGCTGCAGTGTTATTAGGGAATTGACACCATTTTACTATTCTAAATGCTATTTTGAAGTAGTATTATGTTTGCATTTTTATTACTTCCTGAGTGATATAATTTTAAAATTTTTGAATCAATGCTTACACTAAGGATTTCTTTCTTTAAAAAGTTTGCTTGTGTTAAATGAGATGTGATACTTGAATAAATTTGGATACAGGTAATATTCATTAAGTAAATATTTATTTTTTTCTGTAGACTCAAGTACTGAGGTATTTAACAAAAAACCACTATTCATTAGCAGCTCAGATCCATTGAGTTGCATGTTTTACAATTAAGTGCTGAGCACGAGGCTGTCCATTTTCACTTAGAGCTGTTGCAATACTGAAGGAAACTGGCTGCTGGTTAAATACTTGCCAAAAGGTGAAATATGTTCATCAGCAGCCATCTGATCAATCTCCTGCCCCGTTTCCCTGGCAAACTCCTTGGGGCTGTTTGCATGTCAGTCAATCTTTGTTATCCAATGTGAGAATGTTTATAATTTAAATTGTCAGTATTTAAATCTTCACTTCTGATTCAATTATGTCCTCTTTCCTGCTCCTGCAGGGGGAGGAATCTTTGGCTTGCTGAGCAAGAAGAGTCGCTCTGGCAGGAACCCAGTGGTGATGCTGGGCATCCTTGTACACTTCATAGCCTTTTATTTAATTTTTTTCAACATGCCAAATGATGCCCCCATTGCTCCCATGGAAGGAACAGATCAAGTTGCTTATATGATTCCAAGGTATGTGGGATTTTTTTGCCTTTGGCTGCTGTATCTCGGGATGTGCATAAACAGCTTGTTTCTCTACAGAAAATTTCTTGAATTTTTTTCTTTGTGGTGACTAACTCCCTAGGAAAAGCTTTCAGGAAATCTGTTTTTATTAAAGGTAGATATTCCACCAGTGTGCACTCAATTTAGGAACTTGAATGGCATAAAAATAAAAAGCCTGGGGATGAATAATAGCAATTGTGTCACTTGACAACTGATGTTTCTGACATGTAGCACAATAGCAAGACCAGCATCTATTGTAGTAGCTGTTAAAAATTCAGTTTATTTTAAAACAGTCTTGGGCTCAGTTTTACACCAGGGAGCACCAACCTTGCCCTGTTGCACTGGTTTCCAAAGTCTTCCAGTGCTGATTGTCAAGTTCCATTTGGTCTGACTGCAGCCTGTCCCTTACAGCACTCAGTATTTGGGAGAAGAATATAGAAAGCTTTCTTATCTCATCATTACAACTTTCTTTCGGGCTGAATTTTTACAAGTTTGTGTGAAAATCCTGTACTGTCAGTTTTGCAGACCCAGCTGCTTACTTGCAGTTCTAAGCATTTGTGCCTGTGCAGGTGACTGGTCTTAGCTGGAGTATTTTTCTGCCAAATGAATTGGTATTTCTCTAACATTCCTGCAGATTTTGTGAACTCACCATGTGCCTCAGCTTTTAATCACTGCTGTGTGGGTTTTGTGGCTCCAAGCACTAAAATGAGTTATTTTAGTGATTCTAATTCAGTATAGAGTTGACTGCAGGTAACAGTAACAGAAGTCTTGGCATTCAAGAAATTAAAGCTGATGAAATGACTCCTTTTGCCAAGTCAGGCATTCCCAGTTCTTTTCTAGGGAAATTAAAAGTGTGATAACTTTCTTCTATTTGCAGTTTCCAAATAAGTCTGCCAGAAACAGTTTATAGATGTGTGAGCTGTTTAAATGAATGGCTTTTAAGTTGGAATTGCTTTCTCCTTCAGCAAAGAGGTGGCCATGCTCTGCAGCTTCCTGCTGGGGCTGGGGGACAGCTGCTTCAACACCCAGCTCCTCAGTATTTTGGGATTCCTGTATTCAGAGGACAGTGCTCCTGCCTTTGCCATCTTTAAGTTTGTTCAGGTATTGCCTAGCACAGCCTTTTGGAAGTAGGATTGTTGGGATATGACTGAAATACTGGGTTGGGCTTTTTAATGAGCTGAGAAAAATGTTTCTGCAAATAATTTCATCCTGAATTTTGGTGGAAAGTAGTTTTGTGAAGCTGGAAACAGTTTCCTGGGCTATGATCTTAAAGCTTTGTCTGTGTTGTTTCTAGACAAAGTGATTTGAAATACCAGAGATTTTGGTAGTGTTTTTACCAGTTTGAAGTACCACCTTGCAATGCTACAAACACTTTGGAGTTTGGTGTTTTCATTTTCTGCAGCTGAACGCTGTTTAAATAACAAGTAAAAACGAAATCTGTTGTGGGACATGCCGAGACATATGTTGAGGTATAATGAAGCCTTAAGATTCTCTGCCTACTACAAAAGCATTCTGAGAGCTTCATATTAACCTGTGTCTATGTCAGTTTGATAATCCTTCTGTAGCAGGACCAGCCTGGAAATCTCCACTGATAATCTTTTCGCTTTGATTTTCCTCTCAGTCCATCTGTGCTGCAGTTGCCTATTTCTACAGCAACTACTTCCTGCTGCAGTGGCAGCTGCTGATCATGGTGCTCGTGGGCTTTTTTGGAACAATCACCTTCTTCACCGTGGAGTGGGGAGCAGCAGCAGCCCTTGCTGCCCGTGGCTCAGACTACAGCAGCATCTGACCCCTGTGCCAGCCCTGCTCTGCCAGCAGGAACAGCACAGGAATGCTTTTTGGGAGGTGTGAAAAGCTGAAAGAGGGCGAGTTGCTGCAGAGGTTGAGATGGAGGAAGCTGCTACTTCAATCCAACTGAATGTGAAACAGGAGGGAAAAAAATGTCGCATTTGAAAGGCTTTTTTTCCCTGCTTTGATCATCTGAGCGTGGTATTGTGTTGTTAAAAATCTGGTATTGGAAATGGAAGGAAATGTAGGGACCCATGTATTGAACAATTCTCTTCTGAGATGTCCCTTTCAGAATGTAATTGCCTAATTTCACTCTACCATGCACTACAGAATTAGTTTGGGGTTTTTTTCCTTAAATTATTTTTCCTATATTCTAGTTCTGCAGACATTTGAATTCCTGTATTGAATGAGTGATATTTTTATAAGGTATATTATATTGCAGATCGTGTCTGCACAGCTGAGAAATCAATTTGGCATTGAATTTTTCAGCAATTAGATGTGAGGAAGTATTTCTGTGGGAAATGTTGCCTTATTCTGTAAACCTCAGCTCCTTGTTTCCCAACCATTTGTTTATTAATCTATTTCATGTGCTTAAGTTGTCAGATCCATGGGGGTTTTTTGTTTGGTTGGGGTTTTTTTTCTGTTTTTTGGGTTTGGTGGTTTTAATTTTTTTGTAAGGAAGTCAATTAGGTTATAGTGTTTTATGATAGATTTTACAAGAATTTGAAGAAATCACCCTTGGCCATCTAAAGAATGGGATCCCAAGGCCTATGAAATATTGATGGTGGAAAACAGCTTCTGGCTCAGCAACTCAGAATTGAACTGTGTTGGGAAAGGTGCTGAACCTTCCTCAGGGTAGTGCTTTATGAAGGACCATAATCCATGGCTTCCCTCCCAGAATCCCAAATAGCTCTTTTGAGTTCAATGGCATTTTTATCATAAAATGATGAAAATCTCTGATGGGAGACTAAGACAACTTTTAAAAGAAATAGTCTCAGAATGTGAACTGTCAGCATAATATTGCAGTGTTTATTCTACTGCATAACCTGAAACACTTGTCCTAAGTTGTTTTATTCAGTCTGTTTGGGGAAAATCACTGTAATCTTACTCTTTACAAATAGAAAAGCAAGGTTACTGGCATAGTAATTAAATTTTAATCCAGAACTGTTATAGATGATGTAACAGACAGTGACTTTATCTGCCTACATGAAACTCTGAAGTACTTGCAGTTGTGTTTGGTGGGCAGAGGGCAGGCATGGAACACTGAGAAGGTATTTTTAGACACTCCATGGAGCTATTTTTAGAAAAGTACCGTTCACCAACCTTCTTTCATGCCCAGTCAGAATGTTAATGTCTTTAAAACAAGTTTAAAAAGACTGACACTGCGTGTCAGTAGCTCCCACGTGTTGTAACCGTGTAGGAGCTCCCAAGGTTGACCCTGGGGAGGGAGGGTGGCATCTCCTGTGACATTAGCTGTCACTTTTGCTCTCCAGGAGCAGTGTCACAACTCCCGTGGAGCACAGCCCTGGTTGTGGACAGCCAAACAGCCCAGGGCGATCTTTTTACAGGGGGAGAGAAAGGGACTTTTAAATTCAGGGCAGGATTTTGCTGTGAGATCAGCAAGGTGTTAATGGGGGGATGAGAGGGCACCTGAACATCCAGCAGGCTGAGAAATCTGTGAGCACAACCTGGAGAGAGAGGCTTGTGTGTATTCCCAGGAGATTTAATGAACGATGTAAAAGAGAATGAGGCTGAACATGTATTTGAGTGAGGGGTTGCCAGAGCCATTCCAATCTGTCAGGCAGCCTGAAAAAGCATTCAATGTTCAATCAATAAGTGATTAATGGGACCAGCAGCACTGCAAAGCCTCTGTCTCACCCACTCCTGTTATCCTGCAATTTGAAGCATACAACTTTTATATACTGAGCACTGCAAAGGTGTGGATTAAAAGGTGCTGCCAGTGATTAAAATTCTCTTGATGCTACACATTTTTATTTTCTCCAAAGTACCAAAAGGGATAAAGAGCTTTTTATTCCCGATGAGGAATTACTGATTTTTTTTCCTCCAAACCCTTTGGGGGCCCTGTTTTCCCAATCACATTAATGAGAGCAGAACGACTTGAAAGTTCACAAGGAGCAGTTTTTTCTTACAGTGTATTTGGAGAAAAAAATGGTTCTTGGGTCTTGTGATGAGTAACTTGTAAGTGCTTTTTAAACAATGTCATTTAATTGTAAGTAGGTTATGGCTCTCATGAGATTGCTTTTTAAATTGATCCCTTTTAATGATGAACTTCTGTGATGTTCATTTATCATATAAGAATTATATGAACTATTTTATTAGAAATTAAAAGTGCTAAGTTTATGTAGTTTCAAAAAGCATTTTGAAACCAACTCAGAGGGATACTAATGAACAAGGACTTGTGGGTTTTCAGTACCTCTGTGAATCTGATGCTTTACTTTTTTTTCTTTTTCTCTATTCCGGTCTGACTCAGTATCAGATAATCTTAGAAGGCTGCTCAGAACTATTTATAGGGTCGTTAAAGGGAAGTATTAGTCCTCTGTGACAAGTTTAACAAGAAATCATTACATTCTCCAAGCTGCATCATGGATAGCTATTCTTTTTTACTATTAACTGTATAAATATTGCTTTTGACATTTGATCTGAAGAGAGAGACCTCTGTTATTCAGACTGCTGTGACATATGATTGCTTTTCACTTATTCATATTTCTTTAATATGCCAAGAGGTGAAAAATCCTCTCCAATGTACACAGTTGTTAATTTGGTTGAAATTTTCAGTGTAGAATATAAAGAACAGTAACACTGACATGCATTTATGATTCCATCTCTTGATCTGTTAATCAGCATTTACCAGCCATGAGGCTGCACCCCCTTCATTTCGCCTCAGTGGCCTTTGAACAATTTCATGTTAATCTGAATTGGAAGCTCCCTGTTAAATTAAGAGGGATTTGAAAAAAAGGCTTTTGCTTTATCTCGGGGTTTGTTTTATATTAGATATTTCATCTTTACAAGCAGAACTATACGTGAAGTTGCTTTGGTTTACTAAAAAGTCCTTTTTCATTTTTTCCCCCTTATTCTTTTAGGGTGTTACTAAGGTTTAATATCTTGACATACCACATCCTCAAGCTTCTCAAACAAATGCTAAACAGGAAATGAAAACTCCTTTTCTTGTCAACAGAGTGCCAAATAAGCTGCTACAAATTAGTCTTTAATGAATCTCATGTAAACATATCTGTATTTTGTCTTGCCAGTTGTTTTCATTTTGATACATGGATGCATGGACTGGGATTTCTACAACTGTGGACTTCCTTCCTCATTAGTGATGTGGTTTTACTTCTGTTGTTAATTTAATTAGGTACAATCTATTTTAACGAGTTGAGATAAGGAAAAGAACCATTTATTAAAAAAAAATTAAAATAATTAAAAACTACAATTTTCTGCAGGTACTGCTAAACTCTTAAGGGATATTAAAAAAAAAAATCCCAAACAACCAGAACCCCCAAAAATCCTTAACCAAGGTCCCTATCTTAGCAGAAACCCTTCTGTGGTACAGTTATGAAAACAAGAAATCTTGTGCTAGTAAGTTCTTTGAATGTTTGTGACCATTTTAAAATATACTGGAGAGAGAACTTCCTGGTGGGGTTTGCTGTGACTTTATGGAAGAATAATTTAAGTGTAGAAGACCATAAGTTCAGGACCACGTGTCAGTTAAGCAGACAAAATTCCTCTGGACCTTCTTGGAATTCCTCAAGTTTACTTCAGCTGATGAATGTGGTTCCCTGGACTCCAACCTAAGTGCCAGTAATTAATGCACAGAGAGGTGTGTGTACAGAGCACTATACTCTGTATTTTAGGGCAAACATTAATTGTTTGCTGCAAGTATAAATAGGAAATGCAATGTTCAGCATCATGCCAAGAGCCACAATACCCACCTTGGACCCAAATTGTGCAAGTGTGTTAGTCAGGGCACAACCTTACAATCACAATCATTAATTTCCTGGGGAAATGTGTGTTTGAAGGCTTTAACCACACCTCTCTTTCCCTTGTAGACCCACAAATGTTAATTGAATGGCAGCAGCAGTTAATACCATGTTTCCTTTGATCCCTGTCTAACATGCAGGCAGAAATAATAAAAGATGGGATAATTTAGAGGTGGAGCTGAACTGGGAAGTTTGCTGCTTTCCAAGGACTTTGACCTTCTGATATGACCATGCTGGTTCAAAAGCAAGATTGAGACTGTTGTCATTTTCATGGATAAATTCAGAATAAATTTCTTTTCAGAAGTCGTGTTAGTACCACGGAGAAGCACCAATAAAAGTGAGGAAAACATACTTAAAATGCAATAAAGAGCAAATCTGGAAGTGAGAATTAGTCTCAGTGGGCACATGAAAGGGGTGCTTTGTTCAATTGAGTTTGTGCATTGGAAATTGAGATTTCTGTTTAGTTCATACTGCCTCTGTTAAATTGATTATCTCAGCTGTTGGGAGTCTTCCTCCAAGCTCTCCTTTCTCTTTTTTTTTACATTTTGACACTGTGCAGAAGTCTAAATGATGGAAACTTTTTTACCTTTAAAAGGTATCCTTGGGTTGGAATTAGTGGTAATTGAGAGCAGGCTCCCATAATGATTATCCCTAATGGAAAAGCTGATTTCAAGTGAGTGTACTGACTCTTCCTTTCGTGCTCATAGCCATGCAAATAAAAGCGAATTACAGACATTGTTTTTGTTAATAGGCTCGTTAAGGTGTCGGGATTGCTCTTGTCACTGTTTTGGGAGAGGGAGAAACCGTCTGAACTGATGGAAATGCTTTGTAAGAGCCGGCTTGGGGAAATGGAAGTGGTTGGTTTAGGGTAAGTAATCCTTTGGAAATGCTTCATTCTGGTTTAGACTCACACCAGTGAAGTGTCACAGGGAAATCAGTGTCTGCTCCAGCCTTAGCCTGTTCCCTTGTCCTGTCTGAGAGCCCATCCTAAGGAAACTGATGCTGTTGTTGGGAGAAGTCTCTAAATGTTCATTTGGGGCTTTTGGTTTCCTTTGTCAGTATCCTTTCCCACGATTTCAGTTACTTTCCTTTCAACTCAAGTGATCTTGTCTGAAAGACTCCAGAAAATCCATCAGAATCGTGGGGTGCTTGTGTCCTGTTTATCTAAGTTTAAATGTGGCTGTGGAGGGCTTTGTCCAGGCTAAAAGTCAGGATTCAGTGCAGGCTCCATCCTGCAGCTGAGGGGAATGGAGGGAGCAGCTCTGCTGCCTCTCATTTGGCTGGATAATACATGAAATAAATCAATTGCAGAGGTGAAGATTCTCACGGTAACAATAGTACAGATGAATTCTGCCTGCTGCAGTTTTCCCTCGTGATTCAGTAATTTGCAGATGGGCCAAAATCTACTGTGATTTCACCAGTGTGATCTTTGGATGGCCTTGGCATTCTGATTTCTGAGGGAAAGAATCTGTATTCAATACCTGACTGTACAATCCTTTATGTGAACAAATAGAAAAGAACCTTGCAGGTTAACTTTTGCTGTGCACAGCCCTTTGAGTCCTGGATAAAAGGACATGCAGGAGTTTGCACTTCAAAGTTAATCATGAGGGGAGGAAAAAATAGAAGGTTTGTGTCTTAAATGAAAAAAAAAATTAGTCATTCTGTCATATGAAAAGGAAATTGCTGTTTAAGGTCACTTAGTGAAATTAGCTTCAATTAAGCATCCTTTCTAAATGCAGTGCTTGTTGTCAGAGCCACTCATCTTGTGCTAATGCCTGACCTGCTGAGTTTATGATTCATAATCTGTGTAAAAAAACCCTGAAACACCTAAAACCAAACATGTTATTATCTGTGTAATCAGCTGTTGAAAGGAGCTTTGCCACCATACATCATTATTTGTTTTGTGCTCACAAAATCGTGGCTGACAGAGCATGTGTTTCACAGCTTCAGAGCTGAGTGATGGTGCTGAGGAGGTATTTCCTCAGTTGGAAGTACTCTGAGCTGAGCTCTGGGGGCTGAAAGCAGAGGCAGTGGAGAGAATCAGGAGCTGCTGGAGTGTCCCTGCTCTGTTCCCAATGTGTGACTGGTGGAGGAAAGCACAGGTGGAGGACAGCAGGGAGTGCTCTGCCTTTTCCCTCACTGGAATTTCTCCAAATGCTCCTTGAAAAATTGAAACTTCTTAAACTGCTTTTCTTCCTATTATCTTCCTAAAATATCTGTGCAGGATACAAGTGACCACTGTGGTGTATTCCTGTGCCCAGCCTGACGCAGGGGAAACCCAGCACGTTCAGCTGGTGCTGCCATTTCAGTGTTTTCTCTGTGTGTAAGTGACCCAGCCATGGAAGTGGCTGCTCTTCCTCCCTGCTGGGATTCAACAGGCACCTGTGCTGTAATTGAAAGTTCTGGGGAAAATAGGACACGAGTGGGCCTGAGAAATGAGTGTTCCAGTGTTTGCATTCATCTGCCACCCTTGCCCCGCTGCAAAGTGAAAGAGAGCAGCAATCACAGGCATATCTTGGTGACATTTATGAATAATTATAATAATTATGCTTCACAAGAGCTTAATTCTGCTGATTCTCAGAGGTGTCAGTGAGACATAAAGTGCTGCCCTTGGCAGGGAGAGGCAGGGACAGGGCTGAGCACCCGTGGGATCAGCATGGGACTGCGCCTGCCCACGCTCCCAGTCCCACAGACATGGCAAGGAAAATGACTCCAAGGAAGGGGGAGGGCATTATGCACACTGGGCTTCACTTCATGCAGAAAGCAATTGGATTTTAAGTTTGCTAGCTGGTGGAAATGTTTATGATGTTGTGCAACAAACCACCCATGGCAGGGATTACAAGGGGAGGATGGCTTGAAATGCTTCAAGGCTGAAAAGTTCATGTTCAAGACTTCTTTCCTGGATAAAACACCTTTGTGCTGAGGGACATCTTGGTGTGTTTGTAATGGTGTTAGTGGAGGTGCTTGTTTGGGTACCCTGGGCCTGTGCCCTTGCTGGGGGTGGCACTGCCTCAGGTGCTGGGCAGCTCAACCTGCCTTGGTGACCAGGTGTGCTTGGGGTACCCAGAGGTTCTGCTGTGGATGGAACTCCAGGCTGATGGATGCATTCCTGGGGCTCTCACAAGGCCATGGACAACCAGACCCTTTTTTTACCCACTAGGAGCTTTTTCTTTCACCAGGCAGGGCAAGTTTTGCTTGGCATTGCTGACTGGGCTGGTGAAAGTGTTCCGAGGGCATAAATTGGGCAGTTTTACACACCCCAGTCTGAACTGTGGGGGAAAAAAGATATGTACACGGTCTTTCTTGGCTTTCCAACACTAGCTCACCCCCACTGGGTCTGGATTCACTGCAGGATCAAAGCCAAAAATTTCAGTTTGTGAGAGAGCCAAAAGCTGTAGCAACATGTGGTCAGGAGAGGCTGGTAACAAGCCAGGTGGGAAGCAGAAGGGAGTGCTAAAATATGTAGGAGGAAAACAAGAGGATTATTTTTCATATTCAGGCAACCAGGAGTTCTGAAATGATTATGTGTTGATAGGTAACAACGCTGAGGGATCAGCAGAGCTTGGGTTCTGCCTGTCTGTGAGGATGAACCTGTGAGCCAGCCCTGTGCAGAGCACACAAAGAGCTCTCTGTGTCTTCACTGCCTTTTGAACTCTCGGCGTGCTGTGGTGTGGTTTGGTTTTCCTCTGTGTGAACATGTGTCATTTCATTTGGAGTGGAAAGAAAGGTCATGTTGCTCCATTAAAAATTAAACTTCTTTTCAGCTGGTGACGAAGCTGTAAGGTGGCAGGTGCTCAGGCTGTGGAATAAAGGAGTGGGAATGCCCTGGGTAGTTTTAAACAGCTGAAAGTGCAGTCTGATTGTCAATATTTTCCTGAGGGGCTACATTTAGCAAGAATGATAATGTTCCCAAGTCATTGACTGAAACTCTCAAATGGACTTGTTTTGTTTCTGCTGGAATTAAAGGCTTAGGGTATTGATAATACTTAGATGTGGAAACTGGTCAATATTTTCTACTGGAAATTACTGCTGTAGAATATTTGGTTTGTTTTTCCTCTATTAATGTATTCCTTCCCCCAAAAAAACAACTTCATGCAGAAAATAAATATTGCAGAACAGGAGAATTTTCAAGCAGAGAGGCAGTGGTTGTGCCTAAGGCAACAGGCAGCCTCGGAGGAGGAGCTGGGATGAGCAGCTGCTTGCTCCCAGCTAATCCAGTTTGTATATCCCCAGTCAGCAGCGCTGCCCTGGGAGCTGCCTGGAGCTGTGAACAGCCCGGGGCTCTCCAGCCCAAACCCAGAGCCCGGTGCAGCTCCAGGCTCTGGCTGTGGCTGCAGAGGGTGCTCTCTGCTCGTGTGGTGGCTGTTCCCATCCTCTCCACCCTCCACGGAGCCTCCCCAAGGTGCCCTTTGGATCTCGTTCCAGCTGGCTCCCAATTAAATCCAGCTCAGGTCAGCTCTTGACAAGCAGCCTCCCTTGTAACTCGGGGAGGTTACCAGCCAGCAGATTCTTGAAATGCATCTTAAAAAGAGAAAGGTTTGGGCTGGGAGCCAAGATGATTTTCTGTCTTTCTTTATATTTTTTTCCTCTCTCCCATATCCTTCTCTCCAGCAAGTCTTTTGGCAGAGCTGTGGCTCAGCTGGGAGGTTGTGGGGACCAAGAGCACAATGTTAATTAGCTGTTGTACCTTCCAGCTTGTAAAATCCTGATAGAGACCCAGTTGTCATAATTAATGACCACAGAAATAGCAGAAGGGCTCTTAGACCTTGTACTGAGGGATTTGAGCCAATTCCTTGGTACTGGAAACCAGAAGAGGTTTGAGTGAAGGCAGGTTGTCCTGTGTGTGTGCAAAGGGTGTCTTGCATCCTCGTGAAGTGCCCAGAGTGGGATGTTTTGTGGGATACAGCTGCTCCCAAATATGAGCTGCTCTGGTGGCATTTCTGAAGTTACCTCTGTGTCAATAATTATAATTGTTTTTCATTAATAAGTTGTTTGGTGTGGCACAGCAGAGATGGAAGATGGATTTCGTTTATAATTGAGTCCTCTGCAGTGTGTTTTGTACAGAGCAAAAGGAAAGGAGTGAAGTGATGTTGTTTGCTTTGAGCCCCAAGTGTGAACAGGACTGTGACAGGACACAGACCAGGAATTGCTGCTGGGCTGGGAGAGGAGCTGGAGCCTCTGTGAGGAGCAAATGCAGCTGCAGCAGCAGCCAGGTGTGTGAAGGTAACTCCTTGCTCCAGCTAAGAGCCAGCAGGAGCTGCTGAATGGTTGTGGGGACTGCAGGTCCTGGGTTTGGGGTCAGCTGGGGTGGGAAACCAAGGGAGGAGCTGGAAGAGCTGTGGGGCTGACCTGTTGTCTGCTGGGAAGGACTGGAGCTTGGAGCAAATCCTCCCAGCTGTGCAGGACATGTGTGGGGAGGGAAAGTGTAAGAAGAACACAGGAAAGGAGGGGGAGATGTTGTGGCTTTGGTGAGAAGTTCATGGCTAGCTGGAAGGTGGGCACAATACTGGTCTGATTGGGCATTTGAGGATGAGGCTCATCCTGGAAAATTCCTCTCTTTGTGGTATGGCAGCTTCATGCTGCTGGTTCAGGAAGGTGAGTCTCTTAAGCATTATCCTCTGAGGATACTGGGTGGAACAGGAGGCACTTTGTGCTATTTTTGTATTTAAGTGAATCATCAGAAGCCTGGCTGGGGTTATTGTGTGTGACCTCTGTATCTCTTTGACCCTCCCAGTGTGATGCACAGCCAGGCCAGGAGCAAGGGAGTTACAGTGGCCCTGCTGGGCCTTGGATGCAGGAGGTGAGGTCCCAGCTCTGTGCCCTGCTTGGGGACGTCACAGCTGCACAGTGGGAATTGATCCTGTCCCTGTGACTGCTGGCCGACTGTGAGCACCCAGCCTCTGGAGCTCCTGACCTCCTTTGCAAAGCACCTGCAGCTGAGTGGGTGGGAATCAGCAGCTCCAAAGAGCTGGGGAGAGCAGGGAAGCCTCTTCTCACTGGCTACTCCTGGCAATTAAATCCTGAGCATGGCAGCATCTCTGCTCCCCAAGGAACTGTGTTCCAGCCAAGCCAGACCCGTGGCTGGGCTGGCTGAGCATAGGGCACTGGTGTCACCCCAGCAAGGCTGGGCTGGCTGAGCACACGGCACTGGTGTCACCCCATGGCTTTAGCAGCACTTGCTGGCAGAGTTCATTCCCCTGTTGGGCATGTACAGCTCCTGACCTGCCTTTGGTTCCCCCTTATCTACAGGAAAGACAATTCCAGCCTCTGTAATTAATGGCTCTATCCTGCCAGGGTCTCAGTGAAGCATCAGTACAGGAAATTGGCCAGGCTAAGTGGTGCCTGTACCTGGATCTGGGCTGCAAAGGCAGCCTCAGCCAGCTGAGATGAATTGTGGCTTAGTTTCCGAATTCATTTTTCATCCTTGGGTCTGACAGCAGACACAGGAAGAGCTCCTGTGCAGCCTGGTGTAACTCCTCCATCTGCAGCCTCATTTGTTGCAGATATCCCATGAGCTGGTGGAGATCCAGGGCTTGTTGGGCTCTGTTCCTGGGGATTACCTGTGCTGGGGTTTTGCAGTGGCATGCAGGGACCAGACAGTCCAACACCACTCCTCAGGGAGATAAGGGTACAAGACAAGGGGTTCATTCTCAGGGAGCTGCTCAAAGGCAGCACAACTGCTCTGATCTGACCTAGCACTTGGTGAATCTCTCAGCTATCCCTGAATATGGGTTCTGAGGTGCTGTCAGACTCCCACACATGGTGATGGTGTGCTCTGTATCCTTCCTCTCAGAAAAAGCGAATTTATTTCACTTGTAATGAAGCATAATCACGCACCAGGAGGCTCCTGTTCATGTACCCCTGTGCTCACCTGCTTTACTCTCTTTCTCTCTCCTTTATTTTCCTTGCTTCTTCAGTTTCTCTCCTCCTCCTCCTTCAGTTTCTCTCTGTTTTTCCTCACCCTTCCTTCCCCTGTAGCTCCTGCTTGGCAGGGAGCTGTGGTCACCTCTGCTCAAAGGTTCAGCAGTGTCACCTTGGGCCACAGCAGTGTCACCTGTCCATGTGTGGTCCAGGTGAGTCAGTCTGGTGAGCTGAGCTTTGAATTTCTAATCCTGGCTCCTTTGCTGGCCTTAGGTGACTTAGGACAGGTTTTGGCTTCCTCACCTGCAGGGTGGGATTGTTGCTAAAACAGCCCCTGTCTGGGGCAGTGTGAGGTGGATCAGATTCAAAGGAAAACAGGTAAAAATGGATTACTCAGGCTTGCTGGCCAGCAACATGTACCTTCAGTTTCAGTACCTTTACCTTCCCTGGGCTGGGAGTGATCCCTGCAGGAGCAGCCCAGCTTTAGGCTGCAGATGGATTCACTGGGGGCCAGGTAGAGCTTCCAGATGTGCCCCCTGGCTCCAGGCAGCCCAAATAATCTGCCTTGCACCAGGAGGGGACTGTGTGTCTGTGCCCTGAAGGCCAGCTGGGAGCAGGCCATGCTGCTGGAAGCTCTCAGTTATTTTGGGAGGCTGTCAGGTGAGTGGGGAGCATCCGTTTCCTCTCCAGAAGCTGTGCCAAAGGCTGGCCTGCCAGTCAGACCCAGTCCCCAACACCTCCCTAGGGGTGTTAAACCCAGTCTTTCCCCTTGCACAGACTCCCTTGGAGCTACAGCCCCTTCCCCAGCCCTGGGAAGAGCTGGGAGCCTGTGCCCTGTTGCCAGAGCAGCCAAGAAGAGTTTGGCCCTGGGGAAAGTCTGTGACAGTGCTGGGCACACTGGGGACAAGCTGCACCTCCCCACAGGTTCTTTTTCCTTGCTTTTGAGGCACTTATTGCTGTTGTTGGCACATAAGGACATTTTGGAGGCTGTTGGGTGGCTGAAGAAGGACAGCAGCATTGTCCCTTTGCTCTGGTGAAACAGCAGCTGGGAGGGAAGGAGCAGATCTGCTGGAGGAGGAAGGATGCTGAGTGCTCTCACATTGGGTGGCTTTCAGCCTGTGAGAGGGAAAGTGCATTCTGCAGGAATAGCTTTTCCTGGCATTGCACTTCATCTTGTTAATAAATCTCTTGTAACACCTCCCTGCAGAGCCCCTCAAGGAACTGGCTAACCAGGAGAAAGTGGTGTTCTGAGAAAAGCCTCCTAATCCATTATCAGCAAATGCAATCAGACTCTCCATCTGCCATCCCAGGCCCCTGCAGCCCCACAACTGGGAGCCAGCCCCTGCTGCCTCCTGCACAGATGTTTGGTCACTGTGTGCCTTTCCTGCCTCTCTCTGCATTCAGCCTGGTGTCACCTCAGATTGATAGGCTCGTGCTCAGAGCCTGTGCCTGCCCTGGGAAGAGCCAGGTAAAGCTGGTAGGCTGAGGCAGGCACACCTTGGCTGGAAAACAAGAGCTGGGTGGTTCATGGATAAAATCTATTTATTGCTGTGTGCTCCAGTGTGGAAATGAGGGCCTTGTCTTGGGCAGGATTGTGTTGGAGTGAGTCTGCAGGAGGAGGAGGAGACAGAAAGAACCTGTCTTGTGATGGAAGTTTAATAAGGACACAGGTGGGAGTACTTGGTTTTCCTCCCCCTGCCTCTGAATCACGGGATGATTGGGGTTGGAAGGGACCTGAAAGATCATCTAATTCCTGCCATGGGCAGGGACACTTCCAGCAGACCAGGGGCTGGGCAGGGCCCCATCCAGTCTGTCCTGGGACACTGACCTCAGATCTGTCCTCAGTGGAGCCCTGGGAATGGCAGTGGCAGCATCTGAGGAATGCACACCCTCAGGATGTGTGCCAGGTGTGCAGGTGGGCACCACGGGGACAGTCCTGCCTTGGAGGAGTCTGTGATCTAAGCTGGGGACCCTTCTTTGCAAGAAGGGCACAAAGATGTGACTTGACTGCTGATGGCATCTGAGCATGGAGCCCAGGTTTGCTGTGCTGTGGTCCTACAACACCAACCCTCCATCCCTCAGTGATATTAAAGCAAACACTGGATATTTTCATTCCCTCCATCCCTCCTGCTCCTCAGGCTGGACACCCCAAAGGGGCTGAGGTTGGAAAGGACCTCTGGGTGTTGCTGCTCCAACTCCCCGCTCCAGCAAGGCTAGCACCAGCAGGAGTCCCAGGACAATTCCAGCTGGATTTTAGACATCTCCAAGGCTGGCAAACACCTTCTCTGTCCCCTCAGGGGATGGGTTCACTCCACTCAGGGGCTGGCCCATGTTTGTACTCCAGCTGGTGTTGGTGGCAGTGCTGGGCCAGCACAGGGGTGCTGGGATGGAAATCTGTCAGCAGAGCACTGGGTGTGCAGCCACCAGGGCACCTTTCAGTCTGTGCCAACCAAGCCATGCTTTGTCCACCAGCCCCATATTAACATTTGGGCACCTGCCAGCATTTCCTATTTTTCCTCTTTTTTCCTGTGTCCTTTGAAATATTCATTATTCAGGATAAAAATCTGTTCCAGGTAATTTCAGGATTCAACCACACAAAAATGAGAAAAAGAGCCAAAGTAACAGCAGGTAAAGAATGGTTTAATTTAGTAACTAATTTTCTATAAAGTAATTATTTCTTTAAAAACCTGGGATTTGCTCAAAGTATCCCAATTACTTTTTTCATTATGGCTACAGAATGAAGTGCTAGTTTAATTAGTAAACATTTGGCATGCCTTTAAATAGGTTTTTAATTACATTAAAGGGACACTGTAAAGGTGTATTTCATAATTTTTAATAGACCTGGATTTCTTTTTTCCCCTCACAGTTGGATGCAACTCCTTGGGTTTGATTTGCTGTTCCAGACAAAAACTGGAGAAGCCATTTCCCTGGAAAAGAATAAAAAGAGAGGCTCATTTGTGGGTTTGGAGCTGAGCTGTGGTCTCCCTACCTCCTGTTTCTCAACTTGCTGCCAGCAGGGCTTGCAGCCTCCTTTGCAGTCCTGAGAGCAACCCTGTGCTGAACACCCAGAGCTAAACCAGCAGCTTGTGCCCCAAAATCTCGTGGTGCAGCAGATGCCTGTTCTGCAGCCTCACAGCTGCTCCCAGGAGTAGCTCTCCTAACAATTCAGCAGTGCTCTAACTGAGCTGGATGTGAGCTCCTGGAGGGCACTGGGCTCTGGGTGAGCCCCCAGGCTCCTGCCTGCCTTTGGATTTGCTGCCTGCTCCTTCCCTGGGCTGGGAGATGCTGCTGGCAGAGCCAAACCTGGTTTAGCTGCTGGTGCTGGGGAGGCTGGACATGCCCATGGTCAGTGATGGATGGGGCTCAGAGCTGCTGCCCTGAGCCTGCCAGGGGCTGTTTGTCTGTGTCACAGGAGGTCACAGGAGCTGAGGACTCTGCTCCATTTTTGGGGAAGGTTCACTAATCGAGAGAGACGGGAGTTGCTGCAGGCAGAGGCAGCTGGGCTTGAGCAAAGGTTTCCTGGGGTGTCCCCGAAGGGAAAGCAAACAGCAGAACCAGAGTGTGGGGGTGTGACACAGGGGCTGCCTGGGGACACGGGCCAGTCCCTTCTGTCCCCTCTGAGCCATGTCCCTGCTCTTCTTCCCAGTGTTTTACAGGCTGAACAAGCAGGCTGAAGTGCCTCTGGTTGAATTTCTGCCTGTGTTTCAGATATCCTCACTCTCCTCTGAGGAGCAGGAGCTGCAAGGAATGAAAATATCCAGTGTCTTTGCTTTAATATCATTGTCTTTCTGCTCTGCTGGGTCCTGGCAGGCTCCCCTGAGGCCACATCCTCCTCCAGCATGCTCTGAGCACCTCTTCTTGGTTTCCTCAAATTTTCCCCTTACTCCCATCTGTTCTTCTCCTCCCTATCCACCACCTGCTTCTTCCTCCTGCTCTGTTGGCTCTCCACGAAGTCCTTTGCTTTTCTTGCAGTGACTGTCAGCCTCCCATGTGGCCCTGAATCCAGGCACTGATCCTTCCTGACCCCAAAGCAGATGGAGATGTGGGAATGGCTCGTGCCCCTCCACAGTCTGGAGGATCCCTGGGCAGGAAAGATCCTGCCTGACATACCTGGAGCTCGGCAGAGAGGAGCCACAGACTTTCATCCACCCCCCTTCCTGGAAGGAATTGCTGCACAGCTTGTCCACCCACTTTTCCTGAAGAAAAGTGATGCCCTTTCCTGCTTCCAGTTTCCAGGGAGACAGCAGCTGGGAAAGCACTGGAAGTGCTGGAGCTGGCAGGAATGCCCAGCCCACCATCAGGTAGTGGCAGCCCAGGGGGCCCCTTTGCTCAGCCTGTATCCCACACATCAGGGCACAGAGGGACGCCTGGGAGCAGCTCCTGCCCTTTTGTCCTGCTCAGCATCACTGTGTGGCAGCTTCCTGGGCACAGGGAATGCTGCTGTGGGAACTGACCCTTGCCCAAGTCCCCCTTTGTTTTGGGGAATCAGGGCTGGGGAAGGCTGTGTGGTGGTGGTGCAGCTGTGGGATCATGGTGGGAGCGGTGCTGCCGTGCCAGTGTCCCCTGTCCCCTCTGCCCTGGGGTGGCTGTCCCCAGGAGGCACTTAGGGATGGATGGGATGGAGGAGCACAACCCAGCCTTGGGAATGTGGCTGCCCTGATCAGCTCCCTGCCCTGTCCCCAGTGCCACAGGGAGCTGAGGTCCCTGAGGTTTAATTTCCACTCCAGCTCCCAGCACCCCTCACTGACAGACATTTCTAGAAGGGAGCGGATGGTTGTGAATATCCAAGACTTTCATAAAATATGAATGCATGGCAGCATCTGCATAAATTATTCAAGATAATCAGGATGGGGGATATTTCCCTGGCAATTTCATGGGGGCTCCTGGAGCTTGATTGTCCCACCTGCAGGGTGTGTGCCAAGCCCTCGTAAGGCAGAAAGGCCCCCTAAGGCAGAAAGGGAAAGTCCTGAGCATCCCAGGACTCTCAGCTCCTCCCCTCGCTCTCCTCAAATTGCCAACTGCTCTCCCTCCTGCCTCGATGTGCTTTCCCCCAGCTCCCAGTGCTATTAACACCTCTAATTAGAGCTGCTTATTGATGTACTGCTGTTTATCTAAGTGCAGCTGATCAAGGCAGAGAAGCTGTGGAGCCGAAGTGAATCTCACCCTCCTGCAGCCTGAACAGCCAGCACGGCACTTCCGGGGCCAGGGGGACAAGGACACAAAAATCCAGATAGGGAAAAGCAGGGCAGAACAAGGCTGTGGCTGGGCCTGGTCCCTGTGCAAGTTACTCCAGGTAATGCTGGCATTTTCCTACAGGAGCAACCCTCAGGAGAAGGGTGTCCCTTGTGTCCCTGCCTGTAATTAGTGTTGTCCCATCCAGACCACCTTGTGTCAGGAAATCCCCATTGGAGCAGAGGGTTCTCCAAGGAGGAGGGGTTTTCTTCTTCCTGAGGAGTCAACCAGAGCAGATCCAGCATGGATGGATGGAGGGATGGATGGATGGATGATGGATGGATGATGGATGGATGGAGGGAGGGAGGGAGGGAAGCATGGATGGAAGGATGCTCACCACAGGACACTCATGAGCACAGGGACCATGTGGGTTTGAGCAGGATCCCCCAAAATCAGCTGGACATAGGGTTTTACCCCACACTGGGGTGCTGGGGGGCACAATCCTGCTCTGTCTTCCCAGGGCAGGAATTGGAGGGGCCTGTGTGCCTGCTCTCCATAAAGCCACCCCAGATGAGAGCAATTCCCCAGACAGCATTCCAGGCTGCTCCTGGTGCGAGCAGAGAGAGGAAGGATTAGCAGAGCTCTGTGAAAACACACCCTTGCACTCTGCCAGCTGCACAGCAGGCTGTGCAGTGACCTGTGTGTGCTGAGCCAGCCTCCCTCACTTGGTTTGAACCCAACATCTCCTGGGCCACCAGCACTGACAGAGGATGGTGGCACTTTGCTGCAGGAGGCAGGATTTGGCTGTCCCTAAAGCATGGCAGCCCCCTGGCACCTCCAACCAGCCATCCCAGCCACAAGCTGGAGAGGCTGATGTGCTCCAGGAGTGCTTCCCTTCCCCCTTGCCATCAGGGTTTATTAATTCCTTGCTTGGTGAAGTCTCTATTAATAATGGCTGCAGGATCTGGCTGGGAAGCTGCGTAATGAGATCCTCTGCTGGCTGTTCCTGGGCTGCTGTGATTGTATTTGGAGAACAAAATTCTATGTGGATTAATTAAAATGAAAAACAAAAGGAAGGGGAAAAAAAAATAGGGTTGTTTGAATTATTTACTAGTTTCCAGGAGACAAAGCAGTAATTGCAAGTGTCTTATTGCAGGTGTTTGGAGACGGGATGCTCCCACCTCTAGGCTAGGAGCAAAGTCTGGTTATTTACTGGTGTGGAGGAGACCTATCAATCCTCTTTAAGACCAAGTGCAGCTCCAACTGCTCCTCAGTGTGCTGATTCTGATTTTCTCCTTTTCCTTTTGGAAATTCAGAAGACAGAGGCTCTGAGAGCTTTGATGTCGGTAAATGTGGGAACAAGCTCTGCCAGCAGTGTGGTTTTCTCTCCTGAGCAAGGAAATGGAGAGGGAGAACCCCAAACCATCCTTCCCCAAGGAACTGCCTATCCTCTGTTGGCTTTCCCCCCTGCCAGGGTCCCTCTGGGTCACACAAATGCCGCCATGTGCTCCTTGTGGTGCCACTTTCTGGATGTCTGTTGTGCCAGGGGGATGCTGAGCCTGGAGTGGAATCCCCCATGATGGAGCCAAATGCCCTTTGGGAACAAGGTCTGGTCCCTAATGGACACATCTGGGTCCCCAACTCAGGGCTGGATCCCACCCAGGGAAAACCCATCACATGTGTCACAGCTGTCCCAGGACACTGGGGTGGCTTTGGCAGTGTGTCCCAGCCCTGGGAAGAAGAGTTGGTACAACTCCAGACCACCCTGTGTCAAGAAAACCCCATTGGAGCAGGGGGTTCTCCAAGGAGGAGGGGTTTTCTTCTTCCTGAGGGGTCAACCAGAGCAGATCCAGCATGGATGGATG
>VWZS01001750.1:1080728-1143796 GCA_013397075.1 Rhabdornis inornatus
TGGATGGATGGATGGATGGATGGATGGATGGATGGATGGATGGATGGATTCTTTTACTGCTCTTTCACTCAAGTGCTGCTCCCCTTGATTTCCTCCTTCCATCTCTTTTCAACCCAGGGCCTCGGGAGCTGCCTAATTGATTTCAAAGGGAACAGGACTTGCTGGAAATTGAGTTCTGCATTCCTCCCTGCCTCTGTGACAGAGCACCTGGCAGCTCCAGCCTCAGCTCCCGCAGCAGTTCACCTTCACTGGCTTGTCTGTAGGAGAACTATAGAAAAGAAAGAAAAATGAAGGAAAGAGGTACAAAAAAATCCATTTAGCAATATAAGGGTATGATCAATATTCCTTTGTCTCCATATTCAAATTGTGATCCTGCTGAGCAGAAACAAGTGGAGCTGCCTTGTTGGAGATGAGAAGTTAATCTTTAAAGCCAATAAAGATTTAGGGCAGTGTAATTGCTTTAATATTTGATGCTTAAGACTATTCAAACTTTAAATTTTTAACCAAAGGACCTGGATCCTTGGCAATGGAGACGATTCCAGATGAGGAGCAGCGACACCTTGGGAGAGAATCCATGCTGTGGCTTTGTGGCCTGGGATGGGGACCCTCAGGAGGGACAGGGGACAGCTGGATGCTGCCTGTCCCCAAAAGCACCAGCAGTGAGTGGAGAAGGTGAAAAGGAATGGGATGGGAGGAGGAGCTGTTCTTTAGGAGAAGGGGATCAGCCCTAATGGGGATCACAAAGCACAGCACCCATTTCCCTCCCCTGCTGGATGGAGGGCAGAATTAAACCCCAATCTTTTCCACTGTTGTGATTTTACAGTGTTCTTGCAGGAAGGGAGCACATTAGGGATGAGATAGATCATTATGTGCCTATATTATCAGCAGTAAAGCAAAGTCTCTTAATTCCTAATTCCACCATTGTCTGACACATTTCTTTGTGACTTTCCTATTAATCCATATATTTTTCGCCTCTGTCTCCACTAATAGAAATTGCTTTGTTGTTAAACTCAATTTCATTCTTGACTGGATTGAAATATGCTTATTTCCTTTCTAAAATAATAATAATAATAAAAATCTAAAATTATTTCCACTCATTGTATGTGAAAAGTGAACATTTTTCTTCATGTAGTCTCTCAGGTTTGAATGTCTGAGGGTTTCAGAGGTTTATTTTCTAACAGTCTAGTTGTGTGATCCCAGCCCATAGCTGGGGGCTTTCCATTTGTTTCATTATGAATTTGAATAACTCAGGACAGTTTAGGATTTCCTGGATTAATTTTGAAGTCTCTTGGCAGAGATGGGGCTGCAAAATGAGACTTCTCCCACTTTCAGCCTCCTGATACCGCAACTTTTAACACAGCTGGGGGCAGCCAAAGGAATTGCCTTGAGCTGGAGAGCTCTGTGGCTTGGTGCCTCCTCAGCCCCCAGTAGCTCCATCCTCAACTAATCCCCAGCACCACCAGCTCCTGGGGCTGTGCCTGGAGCTGCCATCACCTTCTGGATGGGGCTGGCAGCGTGAGGAAGGTGCTGGAGGCTCCCAGGATCTTGGTACAAAAGCCACCTGTGCCCAGGTCCTGTATCTGCTCCACCAGCTGGGCTGGGCATTGCCCAGGGCAGAGCAGGGCTCTGTGCCAGGGGTGGCTGCAGGCAGCCCAGCAGGAGGAAGGGATACCTCTCAATGTCCTCACAGCAGCCCTGGCCTTTGCTGGGCTCCCCTGCTCTTCTCCTGGCTGTGTCCAAAGCAGGACAGTGGATTGCCTGGGGGCTGATCCTGCCATGCCCAGTGTGTCCCCAGAGGTGTCCCCAGAGTCCCCAAGGGAGCTGAGGCTCAGCTCCTGACTGGAGTCAAGCACTGCCAGGCACAGACTCCTCACAAACGCTGCCAGGAAGGGCTGTGGGCACTGAGCAGCAGCCTCACCTCTCCCGTAGTAATTAAAAGGCTGGAGACCTCCTGCTCTTCTCACCCCTCACTTGATTTTCTTTAATTACAGCTGAAGCTTGATATATCTTGTCCCTCTTAATTTGGCTGAACTTTGCTCCTGCTCCAGCACCTCTCTGCTCACTGCAGTGACTCCCAGCTCTGGCACTCCCCAGCCCCTTGCAGGAGTGTGAGTGCCCTGCTGGGCTCATTTTGGGGTGTTGATGTGAGCCTGGGTCCCTGGGTCAGTCCTTGTGGGTATGGGAGCCTGTCGGGGGGGTTAAGCTCTCCCTTCTTCCCAGCTCCTTGAGCTCCAGCATGTCTCCACCTTGTGCACAGTGATGCCACCAGGCTTGTTCCACAGGGGATGAATTCCATCCTCATCCTCTGGGATGGCTGGGGGAGCTCCTGGACTCCCCCGGGCCAGGGAGGCAGCACTTGATGCAGGAGCTCAGGATAAGGTGCTGACAAGCCTGGGAGGCTCCTCCAGAGGATTTTTCTTGTCCTTTCGGTGCTAATCCAATGCCTGAGCAATGTATTGTCCTCCTGGGACCGCACCGGGCTGGGAAATGTGCTCAGCTGAGTGTGACAGAGGCGCGGGGGGAGGTAAACCTGAACTGTCAGCGCGGAGAAGTCTGCCCAGCAAAGGGACAGATCCAGCCCTCGGGGCTCACTCTTTCCCTTTTTTCCTGGCCCCCTTCCCGGTGAGGGCTCTCTGGGGTGTTTAGCCTCAAATAACCTCGCCCAAAGGGAGGAAGGATGCTCTCATCCCTGCAGCAGCAGTGGTCCAGCATTTCCCACCCTGCCCTGATGCTCTCCTTTACCCTGGGCTCGCTCCCTTCTTTGTTTCCCCTCCCCTGCCTGGATGGAGCTGGGCAGAGCTGCCCAGTGAGGGAATTCAGGAACTGCCCCTTAATGCACTGCAGCGATCCAAATGCACCTCCCTTGTCTGCTGCACTCATCTTCCCCTCTCTTTAATTTTTAATTGCTGCTCGTGTTTCCTCTGAGCATCTCCCTTTGCAGCCGGGCAGCCAGGAGCCCTTCGTGACCGATAAAGCTGGTTCAGGTTTTCCTTTCACCTTTTGTGTTTGCTTCTCGGTGAAGCCGGGGTCGTTGCTGGGTTTAATTAACATAGTAAGAAAAATGCACGAGTTTATTTAAGGAGGAAGAGAAAGGGAAATTCAGCTTCCCCGCTGCTCTCAGAACACATAATCCTATTGGGAGCTGAGGAGTGATCCGTACGTCGATTATTTTCCTCTGCTGAATTAGCGAATTAGCAGCTAATGGAAGTGAAGGATTCACAGTGCTGACAGGCTGGAAGAGCAGGAGCTTCCCAAATTCCCTGCACAAGGCAGCGCTGACAGCCCTGTGCTGGAGAATCCCGTGTTTTACACCTCACACCTCACCTGGCTGTGCACCTCCTGCAGGAACCTGAGTGTCCTGGGCTGCACTGCCAGCACTTGGGGCTGCAGCATCCCGGGGGATCCAAGGGCTGGAATGCTCCTCCTGTCCCCCAGTGGATGCTCCCGTGGGCTGACAGAGCCCATCCTGACTGCCGAGGGCTGCAGGCAGCCCCCAGCCCTGCTGGATCTGCCCCTGGAAATGCTGCTGGCTCTGCCTTCAGGCAGTGCAGAAATGCTGAACATCACCATTGGGCTCCCAGCTGCTGTCCCAGGGCAGGAGGGGACAGAGATCAGTGTCTGCCTGGTGGCACCTTGCACCCCACTGAGACCTCAGCCATGCAGATAGCTCCAGGGAACAGAGAACAACCCCAGAAAACAGCTCTGGTGACCAGAGAACATCCCCAGGGACCAGAAAACATTGGGAACAGCTCCAGGGAAAAGAGAACAGCTCTGGTGACCAGAGAATATCCCCAGGGATCAGAAAACATTGAGAACAGCTCCAAGGACAAGAGAACAGCTCCAGGGACCAAGGAACAGACCCAGAGACCAGAGAACAGCTCCAGGAAACAGCTACAGGTAGCAGAGAACAGCCCCAGTGAACAGATCCAGAGACCAGAGAATAGCTCCAGAGAACAGCTCTGGGGACCAGAGAATGTCCCCAGGGACCAGAAAACATTGAGAATGGCTCCAGGGACTGGAGAACAGCTCCAGATAACACCTCCAGGGACCAAAGAACAGCCCTGTAAACTGGAGAACTGCCTCAGAGAACAGCCCTGGGGAACAGAGAGCAGCCCCATGGAGCAGAGAGCAGATTCTGGGACCCTCATGATCGGTAAATCCCCCCAGGGCAGTGTCAGGTGCCCTCTCACTGCTGCCTGCCAGCTGAGCAGCGTTTCTGGAATTCAAATGTTGAAGGGAAATGTTGCATCTTCTGCAGGTTGCAGTCACAGGGACTTTAAGCTGGTGGATGGATCTTCAGCACCCACATTGACTGCTCTGGCAGCAACACGTGCCCAGGGTGTTTGCTGGCTCCTCTTGGTCCCTTTCAGCAGCCTCGGGGAGCTCCTGAGCATCCCAAGCCTGGGGATGCAAAGGTGGCTTTGGGACACTGCCATCCCTCCCCTGCTCTTCGCCCAGTGTTCTCTCCAAACACCAGCAGAGGAGCAAATTCAGGGTTTGTCTTGCTGCCCCTGGCTGGTGATGCTGAGGCACAGGAGGTCGGGCCCTTTCTGCCTTGTTGCTACAGAGATGGGCAGAGGCGTGAATGCAGCAATTGAGGCTGAGCCATCGGTGGAGCAGAGTTGTTTCGTGTCAATAAAAGAGCTCCCTGTCCCCAGCAATGTCGCCAGAGGGGGGACAGAGAAGTTGCGGTGACTAAGTGATCCTAATGCCCAAAGCACTTGGGCATTGCAGCTCCTGCAATCAAATTATCTCTCTTATCTCAAGGGCAACACTGTGCAGGGGGAGAGCTTAAGGAAGTGGCTTGTCATAGCACATTTCAGCTCCACTGTTTGCTGTCATTCTCACCCTCTGGGATCATTATTTTCCCATGAAGACCCAGTAGCTTGAGGATTGAGATAAAACATGGGCAGATCCAACCCGCAGGCTCAGGAAAGCACTGAAGGAGGATCCTGGGCTGGACTGGGGGCTCTGGAGGGTCCTGGGGTGCTTTTGGAACCCCAGCACACAGGCACTGCTCACCAAAAGCCAGCACAAACCTGTCACTGTGGCCTGTCTGGAGGTGCCCGCAGCTGAGCAGTGATGAGTGTGCATCTGTGACCTTTGCAGGAATGTATTTTAAACTTTATTTCTGGTGGATTAGAGTCCCCCTGCATTCATAGCCGCTTTCCTGGAGCTGTGGTGACCCAAACCATGACATTCTGTGCAGCCATGGCTGGGTAGGGAGCCTCAGGATTGCACAGTCACCAAGGATCTGTTGAAAATGCCCAAGGTTTTCTGCTGGGTGTCCTGGGGTGACTTTATGTTGCTTGTATCCCCAGTGGTCTGTTCTGTTAATGCTGGATATTGAGTTCTGCGCTTTTGAGACTGGTTCTGAGAGCAAAGGGGGGCAGAAGAAGCTGCCCTTGCTCCCCCACATTCCTGCTCCCAGATTGTGCTGTCTGCAGCATGGACAGACAGTGGGACAGAGCTCTCCTTTGCTTTTACTTTGTTTTAGTTGGTTTTTTTCAGCTAGCTGAGGCAGAGAAGTTACCTGGACTGTGGCATTTCTTTTTATTGGGACTGATCAGCCCTGCTCTGGACTGAAAACCCAGAAAACACTGGGAGCTCACCCCTGTGGCACACCGGGCCCAGGATGTGGCATTTTCCAGCTCAGGAGGGACTGAGAGAGTCCTAAAAATCTGAGCCACACCCCACGGCAAGGACTTTCTGAATCTGCCATCTCTTCAAAGCAACAAGATCTTCCATCGTTTAATATTATTAATTTTCCATGTTTGTGAGTACTTTGCTTGTTAAATAAACAGTTTTTTCCACTCCAAGGTTTATGTCTCCCAAACTGGTGAGGGGGAGGGGCCACTTGAATTTGCTTTCTAGAGGGACCCCATTCAGAGGATTCCTCCCAAATTTGCCCTAAACCAGGACACTGGGCCAGTGGTGCAGGGTGAGTCCCATCTCCCAGAGGATGCTCTGGTGTCAGAGCTGGAACTTTGGCCCTGCCCCAGTTACAGGCAGAGTTCTGGAGCTTGGAACCTGCACTGGAGATGCTCCATGTCTGCCTCTGACTGGGCAGGGGCTCTAACTGGTGTAAAACTGGTTTCTTTTGGGCCAGCTGGCTGCTGAGTTGATTCTCTCCATTTCTTGCTGCTGCTGAATTTGGAATAACAAAAAACGTGTGTGTGTGTGTGTGTGTGTGTGTGTGTGCAGTATAACTTCAGCATATTGATTTCTGGGGCTATTGCTTCTCAGCTGCCGAAGAAGATAATTCACTGCTTTATTACCATCCTTGGATTTCAGATTTATCCCTCTAAACAGACAGCGAGCTGGTAGTTAATTAAGCTTTTGTTTCAAGCAGCAACATAGGGAAAGGACTGGCTGCTGCAGCAATTCTCCTCGGGAATGAGAGCCCTGGGGGTGGGGAATGCCACATTCCCATCCCTGGGGTGATGGATCCTGCATGGCTGATCCTGGTGGGAATTGGGAGTGGCAGAAGTAACTCTGATTGTTGCTCCCTGCTGACCCCAGCAACCCTGCCAGGATGGGCATGGAGATTGACAAGAGCGGATTTCTAGATTTTATTTTTATTTTATTATAATTTATAATTTATAATTTAATGTATGATTCATAATTTATTTTATTTTATATATTTTATACTTTAATTTAGTTTAATTTTAATTTCCTGGTCAGTGCTGCAGGAGGCACCTGGAGGAAGCCAAGGTGGCTGAGCTGCTTTTTACCTGCCCAAGAAACAGCCAAACCCTTTAGGGGCATTTTCCAGCCCAGGATCAGCTCTGGAAGGAGGAATGGGAACACACCATCTCCACCCTGGTCCCTTCCCTCCTCAATGTCACTCACCCTTAATTGTTAAATAATTAATGTGTGGTGCCTTGCCACACCCCAGACTTTTCCTGCTGGGAAGCCACTGCCACTGGCCTCAGGGAAGAGCTGGATTGGCACGACCCAGAGCTTGTGGGATGCACAGAAGGACCTTGGTGTTGTCCTTGTGGAGGTCAGAGGGTCCCATCCCACAGAATTCACCCCTCAGTGGAATTCTGCTCCCCCCTGCTCTGCTCTGGGGTGGTTCCCTGTCCCTCCCAGGCTCTAGGGAAGGCACAGCTGGATCCTGGCACATGCCAGGCAGTGGCTTGGCTGCTCCACCATCCACTGCATGCAGTGTTTGTGTGCATTAGGAAGGTTTCCAGCCCCATGGAGCTGAGCTGATCTTGGAAAGAAGTTTTTAGAATGAAGGGCTCTGCCTCCTGCTGCCAGCTGGAGCCAGGCTCTGGAGGGCAGCACCAGATTTTGAGGTGGTGTTACAGCTCAGGTGAGGACTAAGAATTCCTGTCAGAGCAGCAGGAGCTGGGAATGGAGTGAGCAGGCAGGAAATGGGGGGTAGCAGGGTCCCCAGAGCACCTTCACTAGGCTGCTGCTCCCCCCCTTGCCCAATGGCCAGGTGAAGAACACCAGAGGGTTTTTCCAGATGCTCCCAGCTGCACCTAAAATAGCAGGGTCTGAGCACCCAGCTGGTGTTTGGGGTCTGTCCATGCACTGGGGCTGCCTGGATGTGTCCCTAAGGTCCCCACTGGATGGGCTTCAGAGCAGGGTGTCCTTGCCAAGATGACCTGAGGGTTTGGCTTGACAGCTCTGACTGCTGCTCCTGAGCCACAGGTCCTGCAAATCCTGTCTGTGCATCTGTCTGCCACATCCTGCTGTGATCCTCCTCAGGCCTGGTGTGCCAATGACTCCTTCCCTGTCACCTGCCCATGAAAAGTGTGGATGAACACAAAAGTCTTTCTGCATTTAAGAAGTCCTGGAGAATATGGTTTTGTCTCTCACTTCTGCTTGGAAAAAAAAAAGGTGCTGTTTTATGAGGAAAAACTCTGGTTTGGGGTAGATTTCCAGCTGCTGTCTCGCTTTTGGCTGGTGCTGTTGCAGCTTATGTTCCCTGGAGCTTTGCTGACCAAGGCCACTCCTGGTTTCCACTGGGGAGAAGGAAGCAGTTTGAGCACCTGGGATGCTATGGAAATGCAGCATCACAGCAGCATTTCCTCCTCATCAGCCCCACGGGAAAACCCTGGGATTGTGCACAATCCAGGTTAATTTGTGGAGGGGTGGGTGGCTGGAGCTGGAATTGCTCAGCACTTGAGGAGCAGATCACTAAGCCAGGCCAGGCAGGTGTGGCTGGAGGGAGGTTTCTCTCTCTGGAGGAAAATGGAATGGAGAAAAGCTGGGGAACACCATGGGGGGAGAGCATCCCACCGTGGGGAAGGCAAGGGACGGCTGTCCCCAAGTGTCACCCTGTGTTTATGGTGGTATCCAGTGCAAAGAGGTACAGCCAGCCATGGGGCCAGCGTGGCATGAGGGGGCCCTGCTGGTACCACAGCCCCCAGACCACAGCCTGGCCCTGTCCTTTAGCCTGGCCAAGAGTGCACATGGGGACAGCATTGTCCTTCCAGCCATTCTGTGCTCACCCCGGGGTGCTGCATCCCTTCCCTCTCCCCCAGTGGGGTGCACTCATCCTGGCTGGGGTTGGAAATGGGGCATCTCTGGGCTCTGTCTACACTTGCCTCCTTCAAGCCCCAACTTTTTGGAGGCTTTTTGTGCTTGTCACCTTTCACAGGAGAGTAGGAAACACCTCTGCTGAGCTCAGCACTGCTTCTCCTGCCTCAGGGCCCTTTCTTTGTCTTCCCGAGGACACCGCGCTGGTCCTTTTGGCAGCACCCTGGAATAGCTGGGGACTTTGGGGAGCCACATCGTGGGTCGTGACTGTGCCCCCGCGAGAGAAAACAGAGTGATGGGGCCGCAGAGCTGCAGCCTGGTGCTGTCACACACTCCAGACCCGCCTTTCCCCACGAGGGAGGTTTGCCCCGCTCCTAAAACCCCCCAAATCAAACAGCACCGGGGCACAGTGCTCGGTGGCAGTTCTGGTCTGACTGTCGCCACCAAAGGGCCATCTCTGCCCCCCGAGGTCCCCACGCCGGGGCTGTCACTTGCGCGGGGATGCTGCCGCCCTCTCCGCTCAAACGCGGCCATCCTCCCCCCAAAACGCCATCCCCTCATCTCGGGGGGCTGCTGCTCGCCCATGTCCCCTGTCCCCTGGCCCGACCCCCCCTCGGCGGGGCCGGGTTGCCGCTAGATGGCACGCGGAGCCCGGCGGAGGCTCCGCGGGGCGGTGCGGGGCGGAGCGGAGCTGCAGCGCGGGGTGCGCGGAGCGGAGCGGAGCGGAGCCGAGGGGCCCGGCCATGGGCTCGGCCGGCAGCGGGCAGGGGCAAGGGTAGGGCAGGGGGGCCGTGTCCCCCCCGTGCCCCCGCCATGCGCCCCCGCGCAGCCCCGCGCCCCGCCCGCTGAGCCCCGCTCGCTGCCGCCCTCGCTGCCTCTGGGGGGGTGCGGGGCCGCCCCCTGCCCGCAACTTCGAACGATGATCACTGTCAACGCGGATGGCAAGATAATGGTCAGAAGATGCCTCGTCACCTTGAGACCCTTTAGGTAAAGTTGGTGTTTCCCCCCGGCCGCTGCCGCCTCGCCCGGCTCCTGCGGGCGGCGAGCGCGCTGGGCGCGGGGGCTGCGGCTGGCCGGGCTCTGGGTGTGTGTCTGCGGCGTGTGGGGGGATTGAGCCCGGCTGGGCACGGCAGGGACCCGGGCAGGGATCCGGGCAGGGACCCGGGCAGGGATCCAGGCAGGGATCCGGGCAGGGATCCGGGAAGGGACTCGGGCAGGGACCCGGGCAGGGATCCGGGAAGGGACCCGGGCAGGGATCCAGGCAGGACCCGCGGGGCAGAGTGCGGGTCCTGCAGCTCTCTCTGTGCCGGCTCCCTCTTCACACACCGCCGCTGTCTCCGGGGTTATCGCAGGGCTGCTCGCCGCTGGCTTTATTCAGTACCGTTCTCGGAGATGTTGATAGTCGGGAGGATTCGGTTCCTCTAGCTTAAGCCTGGGGATTTCAGAGCCCACCCTGAACTGTCGGTGGGGCTGGGGTGGATAACCAAACCTGAACCCCTCCGGCTCCAGCACACCCGTACCCACCCATTGCTTTTCCCCTTGCTGTAACTCCCCATTTTTGCTTCCGTACATTCGCTTCCCCTCTCTGGCTTCTTTGCTTCACTGGAGATGTGCTTGGGTTGCTCCCGAGACACACGGGAGGTGTTGGCAGGTACATGGTTTTTGATGGGGAGAGGGACCAAAACCCCTTGGAGATGGAGGGGAACGTGCCAGGGGATGGAGCTCTAGGTGGGGTGAGCCCAGCCCAGAGGTTTCCAGCGCTCCCGGCTGTGTTTGGAGGTTTGGGGTCACCGGAGGGATTTGCTCGCTGCCTGTGCTCAGCCCAGGCTACAGCCCGGCGTGGAGAAGGAGGCACAGGCTGGGCTTGAACCGCTCGCCTGCTCTCAGGTGTGGAGATGTTTTCTGTCTGTCTGTCCTCGGGAGCTGCTCGGCTCTGCTTTTCTGGAGAAATTCCTGCTGCTGGATCCCGCGGCACTGCCCTGGGACTGGGGAACTTGGCCGAAGGGATGCCACAAAGCTGTGGCCGAGGTGTGAGGGCTCCCACAGCTCCGGCTGGCTCCGGGTGGAGCAGGGAGTGACACGAGAAAGGCACACTCACCCCGGGGAATGCTCTTTGCCTGGCTGTTTGCTTTCTCAACTGGGTTCGAATTCCACAGTGAGGAAGTGACTGGCTGGAGCATCCCTGTGTCCTGGGCATCGCCCCTGAGACAGGGGAGCCTCATCTCCAGCAGTGACCTGGGGTCAGTGTGGGAGAGCACAGGGAGTTCAGTCCAGGGTGACCACAAAGCCCCAGTAGGGATGAGGGGTTTGTGATGGCTGGATGGTCTCTGGTGTCCAGGTGGAGAACTTGCACAGTCCTGGCCGTGTGCCCTGGGCTGGCTTCTGCTCTCCAACCAGTACAGACCAGTATTGGTGCCACTGGAACCAGCAGGGTGACCTTGTTAACAGTCAGGCTCCCCCTGTGCAAGAGGAGGAATTCCCAAGACCCTCTCCTTACTGTCCCACAGCGTCCAGGACCTCTGCACCTCCTCCCACGCTGCTGTCACTCTAAGTGTGACCCCTCATGTCACAGTCCTGTGTCACCTTGCTGCCAGCCCAGTATGGGTGAGTGTTGGCACTGCCCAGCTCCAGCTGTAACCCGTGCAAACCAGCTCTGCTCCCGTAAGAGCAGCACCCCACATCCTCAGCTGAGGCTCAGGGATAACTCCAGGAGTGGGAGAAGATCCTGGCAGTCAGGGTGGGTCCTGTAAATCGGTTCCCTGCTGCTGGCTGGGCAAAGCCTCCCTGCTCCAGGGAATCCCGTGGTGCAATCCCCTGCCTGATGTGGATTGCTGCCGTCGGAGGAGAGGTGTCATCGGCAAACAGCACTCAGGAAACCTGATCCTGTGCACCAAAACATTTCATTAACCACCCTCCAGACACGATCAGCAAAGCAGTGCAGAGCCCTGAGCTGGGAGAGCGCCTGCAGAGAGGGAAGGGGAGAGGGAGCAGATCAGTCTGGAAAACCACAGGAATGTCCAAGGGTGGCTCTGACTTCATCTCAGCAGAAAAGGGGGTCTCATTTGTGGTGGTGCCAGTCCAGGCAAGAACTCACCCAGGTGCCCTGGTCCAGCTCGCCCAGCTCTTGGCTCTGTTGTTCTGTTTGTCAGCTGGAAACCAAAGCCAGGCTCTCCGTGGGATGTAACAGTGGTCAGTGAGAGAGTTCACCCTGGTCCCCTGCATGGATCAGGGTGCCCATGGCTGAGCATCAGTTTGACAGCACCACAACCCTGCTGGGCTCTGAGCAAGAAGGGTTTGAGGGAGAGGGATCATTTATTAACCTGACTTCTGCTGTAGGAAAGGTGGCTCAGCTTCTGGGAGTTGAAAACTTGTCTAATAAAAGATGTTACCTGACTCTGTAGCCCTTGGCTTCCCCCTGCACCTGTGTAGGATTCTCCCTGTTAGTCCCAGCTGGGTGATGTGTTACCATGAGCACAGTCCCAGTGTCACATTCCCAGTGTCACATTCCCAGTGTCACAGTCCCACCCTGCTGGGTGCTGCTGGCCTTCCTCCCCCCACCACATCCCAGCTCAGCACTCAGACCCTCCCAGTCACATCCAGCTTTCTGTTCCTTGGGCCAAAAACCCTCCATGACTGGGGCATCACTTCCAATTTTCATTTAAGACTTGAGGAATTTTGCTTTCTTCTCTTTTGGGCACTGAGCCAGAGCCCAGAACTGTGAACATTTCAGTTTGGGGAGGATGTGGAGAGGGACTTGGCACCAGAACTGTGCCTGAGCGATGAATTAAATGTGACATTGGATGACAGGCAAAGCCAGCATGCAGGATAGATGTTATTTGGTCCTTGGAACTCCACAGTCTTCAGGGAGTTAGTCTTGATTTTGGGGGAGAGGACCCAGTGCATTTGGACCGTCTGAGATCTCGTATGTTTTACCTATTTTGTGATAAATTTGTTTTCTGTATAAGGAGTTTCCAATCAGCTGAGGCTGGGCCAGGCATTTTTATTCACCTGGAGAACATCAGCAAAAGTGAAGGAGTTTAGGTTCTCAGGCTGAGAGTGCAACCCTGGACCCTCCCTGCTCCCTGGAGCACTGCTCTGGGCTGGGTCCACTGATCTCCCAAGGACAGCAATTCCAGTAAGGCTCAAATTCCTATTTTTTTTTTTAGGAAAAAAGCATCTTGCATCTCCCCTGCTCTCTCTGTAATCCAGTCAAAATGAAAAAGGTTTAGTTTCCTAGGGAGGTGGTAGAGCACAGATTACCTTTGTCTCTTTTTCTTCCCTTCCCCTTTTTCTTTCTGCTCAGTGTTTAACGATCCCTCCTTGCCAGACTATAATTATGAAGATTAAAAAGCATCAACAAGGTGTCGCATAATGATGAAGATATTGTCGATAGGAGTGTGAGAGCAGGATCAGGTCTGAGTATTTCTTCAGGTGATGCTTTGTTAAAATGCCCCTTGGGGGAGGGGATACCAGGACAGGGCCATGGTGGGTTTTGTACCAGGAGGACCCTGGGGTGCAGGACTTGGCTGGGCTTTGACCCCCTTCAACTTGTTTCTTCTCTTGTCCTCTCCTGCCAGGGAAGTGCCATGGCAGACAGCGTTCCCTAAGGGCAAATTCAGCCCTCCAAAGCCAAGCTGGGTGCAGCAATCCCCTCCAGTGTGTTCCTGAGAGCCTTTCCCAGACCCAGTACTGCACTGGGCTCAGGCTGTGATAATGGCAGTGCACTAATGTCCCCAGATCACCCTCTCTCCAAGCTATTTATGGGACACCACGCTGCTTTGCAGCATCAGGGACGCTCTGCTGCCTCCACAATCACCTCCCTGCTGGAGCTGGACCACAGCTCTCTGAAAACCCTTCTCCCAGGTCTGATTTGGGCAGGGGCTGAGGTCTGTATCATGTCTGTGTGCAGATTGCACAGCTCGATGGTTCATCAGCATCTGCTGGGTGGGGGGTGGCTGTGCCCCACTCTGCCCATGGGGCTCACCAGCTGTGCCCATAGCCAGGCCTTTAGGGGTGGGAGCCTGGATTAGTGAGCCCACAGTGCTTTATATATCCTGTAGAAACTGCTTTCCACCCTTCCAGGGGAGGCTCATTTGGAAATTAAAGGGACCTGAGCTGGTCCATGCCTGCACAGGGATGTCAGGCAGTTTTAGGGATGCATCCCCTCTCCCAGGTGGGTCAGCTCTCCCAGGCCAGCTCTGTGCTGGTGCTGAGTGTGCTGCTGGCAGAGCTCCTTAGTGCTGACAAGCCCAGGGTGTTGCTTTTCCCCTTGATTAGGTGGGAGGTGAGAAGGGGATGGGGAGCTGTGCTGTGCTGCTTGTCCAGAGCCCACGGCCAGGTGCCCCTGATCCATGGGGATGGGGCAGGGCTGGTCCATGGGGATGGGCAGGAGCTGGGGGCCTGTCTGCTGTGAGCAAGGCTGATCCTCCCAGAGCAGGCAAAGGAAACCCTTTGTCCTTGAGCTGGCTCCTGCTGAGAGCGAGGCTGCCCTGGGTCTGGGCTCAGGTGTGCTGTCTGTGTGACAGCAGCATCAGAGCTGCCTGGATGGATGGAGGGAGGGAGCTCGTGGGATCCCCTCTGAGTGCCATGTCTTGCCCAGGAGTCTTTCCAGGCAAGGAAAGCCTGGCCATGCTGTGCTGGGATCTGCTCTGGGAGTTCCTCCACTAGATCTCCTTGGGGAAGCCCAGCCCTTCTTGAGCTGCTTGACCTGGTACTTGAGCTCTCCACAACATCTCCCAGTCACTAGCGAGGGTTTTGAAGCAGGTCACTTTATTTGTTAACCCTCTCCAGCAGCAGATGATTGCAGTGTTGGTGTGCTGGAGCCCAGAGTTGAAGGTTGGTTCCTACTCCTCTTTAGCTATGTAGGAATGTTTAGGTGGAGAGCTGTGGGCTCCTTTGCACCTGGAAAAGCTTGGGTGGCTGTGCTGTGCTTATGTGCAGCTCCTGAGTCCTTGGAGGATGCTGTGAGCTTGTAAAGAGAGTTGGAGGCTCCTGTCCTCTGTGGTTTGCTTCCCTTTGGCTCAGGGATGCTGAGGGGCACCCCAAGGGCTTCCTCAGCTCCCTGTCCCACACAGGATTTACCTGTCGGAAGACAAACCTGTTGTTTCACAAGGCTGGCTGCGGCTTGTCTTTTCTCTGTCTCCTCCTTGAGATTTCCCCTGTGTTTGGTGGCTGAGATCACTCTGCTGCTCTGGGAGCTGTCACACTGACACCTGGCACTGGCTCTGCCAGGGCTTTTCCCGTGTGTCTGCTGGAGGCTGCTGCACCTCCACGGAGTCTCAGGGATGATGGCAGCATCTCTGAGTGGTGGAAGGAGGCCAGACATCCATCCCTCGGCACAGAGCACTCTGCTTTGCACTCCCTGGTGCACAACCAGGCTGGCACAGAGCTCTTGCCTTCAGCCCTTCCACCCCCAAAAGAGTGACTGGCGTGAATTTAGCAGGAGCGGTGCTGGGAGCTCCTGTCCCTCACTGGAGGTGACTGCAGATGACATCCTGCCCAGTGTCCCCCGGCAGCCCTTCCCTGCCAGCCCTGGGATGGCCCCAGGCCACAAGAATGCTCCCGGGGCAGATCCCTCCTTGTCCCCTTGTGCACAGGGGACACAATGACAATGCCGGTGGCCCAGTTACAGGGAACAAAAGGCTTTATTTAAAAAACTAAAAGGGTTTTTTTTAGATCCTTTGGGAGGAAGGGAAGGTAAAGGTCTCTCTGGACTCCTCTCTCCCAGAGGAACACCGGTATTGTTTATTGTGGTTCCTGCAGTCTGTGTTGTTGGGCTGGACCTGGTGGAGCATCCTAGGGGCAGCTGTGGTCTGGCTCAGCTTCCCACTGAGGATGCAAATCCACCCTTGAGTGCACAGGAGGATTCCTCAAGGCCTGCCCGCTGGAGCAGGCTGCAGGGATTTCAGAGGGGGTTCTCAGGCAAAACCCCCCTGCTCAGTGCCAGGGTTTGGGCAGAAGTGTCCTGGGCTCTTGGTGAAGCACACGTGGGTCTGGTGGGGCTGGGGCTGCACAGATGCTCTCTGCCAGGGCTGGGTGGGGTGGGCCAGAAGGATGGAGCTGGGATTGTCCCAGACACCCAAAGCGTCTCCTGCTGCTGTGCAAAGGAATTACCCCGGGGCAGAGGGTGGTGGGGCTGGCCCAGGAGGGAGGAGCTGGCTCCTCATCACACCTTGCTCCAGCTCTGCTTTCTCTCCCACAGGATTTTCGTGCTGGGCATTGGATTTTTCACCCTGTGCTTCCTGATGACCTCCCTGGGAGGGCAGTTCTCAGCCAAGCGCCTGGGGGACTCCCCCTTCACCATCCGCACCGAAGGTGAGCGCGGCGCCGTGCCCAGCCTGTGCCTGGCACAGCTCCATGGGCCAGGCACCGGGAGTGCCAGGGGTGCAGCAGGATGGGGCTCGAATCTTCCATTCCCACAGGTCCTTTCTGGCCCTTTTTGGGGATTATCCAGTGCTCTGTGTCCAGCCTATCCATGGTGCTCCGTGGTACAGCTGAGATGATGAGTGCCAGGGATGCAGCAGGATGGGGCTCATATCTTCCATTCCCACAGCTCCTTCCTGGCCTTTTTTTGGGAATATCCAATGCTGTGCCCAGCCTGTCCCATATGGTGCTCCCTGGTACAGCTGAGATAATGAGTGCCAGGCATAAAGGAAGATAGGGCTTGGATCTTCCATTCCCACAGGTCCTTCTTGGCCCTTTTTTGGATTTTCAGGATGGCTCAGGGTTCTGCTCGCCTCTCTTGCCATGGCAGGGAAGCTTTGCTGTATGGCTCAAACCTGGCTGTGCTTGCATCCAGAGGTGTGACATGGTGGGGATGGATGCTGGGGTGTGGGGATGGATGCTGGGGTGTAGATCAATATTGAGATGTGGATGGATGCTGGGGTGTGGATGCTGAGCCTGGCTGACAGCAGAAAATGGGGAAGCAGCAGGATCAGCCCCTCAGCTGGCAGCACTGTGGGTTGTGTGGGCTGCCCTTGGTCTGATGTGTGGAGGGTTTTGCTCAGGTGCTTGGAGGTCTCAGCGGGTTTGAGCACTTGTGGTCTGCAGGGAGTGGAAATTGCTCCTTAGGGAAAGGAAAATAAAAGGCCTTTGTGGGTTTATGCAGGTTTGTAGAAATGCAGAAGAGAGATATTCTAACTTTTAGCAAGTATGTTGCATTTAACACCTCTTTTGGCAAGACGTGAAGTCAGCTCAGGAGACACTTCTGTGGTGGGACAGTCATGTCCCTTTCTCTGAGAGGACACTGCTGCCATGGATTGAGCTTCCCCTGGATTTTTCTCTGAGATTCCAGCCACCTGAAATGCACAGAGGGAACTGCCCAGCTTGAACTCCCTTGAGCAGGGTGAGATGGGCTTGGTCAGGCCACCGTGGCCTTCTCCTCCTCCATACCAAAACCGTGGAAGGATCTGAGCTCCATAGCCACACTTAGGATGTGATTTTGGAGCATTAAATCCTTTCCTTGGCGCACTGGAAGAAATGCCAGCTGCTTCCCTACAGGAGGAGAGGGATGAAGTGGTGGTTTCCAGCAGCTGGGTGGTGTTAAACTGCTTAGCTGACTTTCCCAGAGATGGATTTGCAGCCTGTGGCAGCTGGATTTGTGTTCTCCCTATGGATGAAGGACACTGGGGCTGATTTTCCTCCCCCTCTGCTCCCCTAACTGCTCCCATCACCAGCTCCATTAAAGCCTTTTTCAAGGTCTGGTGTTTTCCCGGTGACCTCAGCCTGAAGCAGGTGGCAGGGTCAGTGTTTTTCAGTGTTTCTGCACTTGTCCCCGTGGGGAAGGTGTGTTCTGTGTTCCTGTCCCCAAGCCAAGCACACATTCCAGGATGGCTGGTGAGTGAAGTCTGGTTTTAGGGGATTTCTTCCTTCTTGGGATAAGAAACACCACGAGGAGAGTGGGAAGAAGCCCCCAGAACCTTCTCCAAACCTGGCTTTTAGATGGGCTCTGAAACGATTGCTGAGTTTGAAATTAAAGGTGTCACTGTTACAGCTGCCCTCTGTCCCAGAGGAGTCCCAGTGTCCCTGAAAAGTTTGTCAAGGACTGAAAGAAAGGCAGAGACACTGATTCACTGTGGGGCAGCTGAGGTGTGGGGCAGGTTGTGCTGCAAAGAGCAGCAAAGGTTTCCAGAAACCTGCAGAAGCACCTGGGGTCACCCCAGAGGGCTCTAAATTTGAGATGAAAAAATGGCAAAAAGATCATTACTCAGCTCTTTACCCCCTTCCTGGATACCTTGGAGTGGCTTTTCCCATCTTTATCCTTGTTATCAATTTAACTCATACCTTTGAATCCACTGGCTGCATCCTTGCCTGGCTTGTTATCTGGGAGCAGTGTCAGCGCAGCCCTGGAGCTGGGTCAAAACAAATCTCCTTTTTCAGGCCCTCACACCTCAAACCCTCCACACTTAGGGGTTCAGGTGATTAAATCAAGGTGTGTAAAAGGGTTCACCCTCTTGCCTGACCCTCTTTGGTTCTGCTGAGGGCTGTGAGCACCAGCCTTGCTGCTTGGGAGAGATGCTGCTTTGCTCCAAGGTGGTGCAGGTTGAATGTTGCTTCTGGTAATGCCTGACTGGCCTTATTTAAAGAAGAAAATAAGTAAATCATGACCTAGGTCCTCTAATTTTTCAAGGTTTTGTTCTCTTAGCTGTCTAACTGGGTAAGGCAAGTCCTACTTTGTTAGAAAGCTCAAAAATTCGATGCAAATCCAATTTTTTTCCTATATTCAGTGGCTTTGCCAAACAAACTATTGCTTCCAGATGAATTGCTGCACATTTGGCTGTTGCTGTGCTGCTTATTGGGGAAGATGAGCTTCATTCATGGCCTCACACACTGGTTTTAAACACAAAGCATCCTCTCTCCTGTCTCAGGAGGAAGATGCTGGGGGAAGGTTGTGTTTGTCCCCAAAGCTTGGCAGGCACAACCTGAGAGGCTTTTTGTCCCTCTTTAACACCTGGTTCAGGCTTTTGGGGTTCAGCCTTTCCTGTCACACTGGTTTGTAGGGACTGGCTGTGCCCCAGGGTGATGTAGCTGCTCCCAGGAGGGAGTAACCCCCAAAGCACAGTGGGACCAAGACCTCAGGGAATGTGCTGGCCAGGAGCTGGCCAGGGTCACCACAGACCTCCCTGGGTCACCTGGGAAAGGCTGTGGCTGTTGTGGGGAGGATGTGATGGCTGGAAGAACCAGCTGTCCCAGCCATGAAAAAGGCAGGAGGGGTGATGGCTCCTGGGCAGCCTCCCTGGTGGGATGGGGATGGGGATGGGGAGTCAGCTCTGGGGAGGGGGAAACTCCATCCCTGCAGATGTGACAGCACACCCAGCTGATGGGAGCTGTGGGCAGGTCTGACCCCTCTGTTTGGAGCAGGAGCTGAGGAGGGACTCCAGAGGTGTCTCCTGGCCAAGGGGAGGCAGAGCTCACGTGGAGGAGCGTGGAATGAACATCCAAGTGGGGAGGCGGGGGCAGGAATGGATGTGCTGCTTATTAGTGCTGTGAATTCTCCAAAGATCTGTTTGAATAACAAACTGGCATTTAATTAACATGTGTTCTGGATCCCAGGGAAACCCAGGAAATATTCCTGGCAGTTGTGGCTGCTATTAAGCACACAGAGCTGGGCTGGAGGTGAGCTCAGAGCAGGCTAATTGTGCTGGGCTGATGAACTCTTGGTGAGATGAGGAATGGGAATCTGCACAAACCTGGACAGGCTCGTGGCCAGTGGCTTGGGAAGAGTTTCTGGGTGTGTGGCCTCAGGTTTGCCATGCCCAGACCTGAGTGTTTCCCTGGAATGGGCTCCTAGTGAGGAAGGAGCTGGTCCCTGCTGCTGTTCCCTGCTCCACCTGGGCTCCTGGAAGTGCCCTTTGGAGCATTATTCATTAATTGATGGATGTGGAAGGGAAGTTGCCAACATCCTCCTCCCTGTGCTCTGGGGTGGCTGCTCTGCAGTGGAGCTGGAGAATAAATGGGGTGGGCTTGTGGTGAGTGAGTGCCAGCTCCTGCAGTCCTTCCTGGGGCTGATCCCAGCTTTTGTGGCTGTCTGTGCTGCTCCTTGTCCTGCCAGACTCAGCTCAGGAGAAGCTGCCCATGCCCTTCAGTGCCTGCAGGGTTGGGGTGGCTGCAGAGAGCTGGGGGGTGTCAAAAAATAATTTGTTTTAAAATCATCTGCATCCAAAAAATCCTTTGGGCTGTGGGTGAACGCTAAAGTTCGTGGTCCCTGGTCCAGTTTAGGCTGGGGCTGTTGCTGTTTTATCCTGAGTGACCTGCCCAGCCCAGCCTTGAGCCTCAGTTATTGCAATCCAAAGGGAGACGTGAAAATGCCCCAGCCCTGCCCAGAGCTTTCCTGGCTCCTGAACTGTGCAAGCAGCCAATCATAACCAAAATAAACATAGATGTGAGGCAGGAGCATGAAAAGGAGAAATGGATAATGTCACAGTCCAGAAGTTAATATCATTTAGAATTTGATTTTTGTATGTGAATACCTTTCTTGGAGATTCTCTCCAAAAGCCAAATTTCTCGGTGTGTGCCAGAAATCATTCCTCAGCTGGATTCTCTGCTTGATGATTCGCTGCAGTAGAGGCTTTGCATCTTAACAATAAATAAAAAAAACCCTTCTGAAATGCAAGTTATTTTATCCTAATCCTCTGCTGTCAAGTAAACACAGACAGAGGTTCCTTTGTTTTGAAATGGCCACTGAGAGAATTTGTTCTGCAAACAAAGATGTAGATAAAAAAGGGAAACAGAGAAGTCTATAAATTTTGAATGTGGGAGATGCTTTGGGAAGGGCTCTAAACTCAAGAGATTGAGTCTTCTGTGCCCTCTTCTCTCCTCTTATTTAGAATTTAATATGTCTGATGATCTTTTTATTCCCCCAAGCAGCTTTCTTGTGGTTGTTTCACTGCCGGAGTCAGGGGGCAGGAGGCTGATGCTCAAAAAGTGCCAAATTCTGTAACCATGGTGCTGGGAGGGATTTGGCCGTGGTCCCTCAGCCCGTGGCTGTGCCCCAGGCTGGATTTGGTGGGATGTACATCCCGCTGGTGGAGCTTGCTGCTGCAGGGGATTAGCAGGGGAAAATAGGTTATTAAGTGTTAAAATGCGATTAGATGTGGCTGGAATATTGCCTGCAACTGCTGGAGCTGCTTCAAAGAATCAAAAGCCTTTGGATTCCTCTTGCTGTTGGTTCCTGTGGGGTTGGGTATGAGGTGCTGGAGGGATTTGCTGCAAACCCAGGGGAGGTGTAGGACAGGTCCTGATACCCTGAAAGGGCTGGAGCTGAGCTCTGCTCTGGTGCTGGGCTGCTGGTTCTCGTGAGAGGGGTCTGGCTTGATTGCAGCTGACCTTGCTGGGACTTTGATGGCAGCATTTGAAGTGGTTCACAGGAGTCTCTATGCTTGGGTCACTGCTGCAGCAGTGTTCTGGTGCTGAGGTCCTTGAATCCTGCTGCCTTTGGGAAGTGGGGGTTTGCTGAGTGGCTGGAGTTGTGTGTTTGCTGTTCCCATAATTCTCTTTTCAACCTGTTCTCAAGAGTTTCCTGCTGCACAGCTGCAGAGCTCAACACCTGCCTCTTCCCACCCCAAAGTGAGCTCCCCCAGCATCCCCAGCTGGTTTCCTGTGGCTGGCCACAGCTGGGCTCCTGTGCTGTGTTTCCTCCTCTGCTTTGGGAGCTGGATCCGTGGGAATGGGATGAAGGAAGGACAAGGGTGGGGGAGAGCTGATTGTAGAGCACAAGCTGGAAAAGAGAAGCAAGGAGGGGTGAGGCTCAGCCTCTGCAAGCCTGTTGCACCCTGTCTTGGGATCTGATCTCAGGGCTGCAGGATATGAACGCTGATGGGGTGATAAGCAGCTTGTGGGCTAGGACAGAGGTTTTCCCAGTCCTACAGCACTGGGACATTGCAGCTGGGCAATGGTAACTCAGCCTGGAATCTACTTGGAGGTGGGCAGTGCACCAGCCCCTGCAGGGACTCCCTGTGGTCTGTGACCCAGCAGAATTGCAGGTCACCAAAGAACAGCTTCTGCTGCAAAAAGATTTGGTCATTTACATTCAGGGAATAAAAATAAATGTGGAAAAGAAAAAAAACGTGGAAGCCTCCCCTTGCTGGCTTGGGGTGTCTTGTCCCACATGCAGACCACGGGGAAGATGAGCACTGGGGCTTCCTTGTGCTGGCAGAATGGCTCTGGTTTGCCACGCTGGGCTACAGGACTCTCAGGAGAGATCCAGAGCCAACAGCCAAGGCATGTGGTGCTGGAGATGATGTTTAATGTCACCTGGCAGGAACCCTGCCCTGCTCTCCTCAAACCCTCTCACTATTCCAGCTCCTGGAGTGCTCTGCCTCTCCTGCTGCTGTTGCTTGCTCCAGTTCCTGTAGTCTTACCTGCTTAAAGAGATTTTTTCCATCAGTGAACACAGAAGAGGAGAGGGGGAGATGTTTAGGGCTGTGCAGCACAGCTGTAAGCTTTGGTATTTGTGGCTTCTGTTTCTCCCCAGAGCAGGGATGTTGTGGAGGGGTGGGAATAGTGCTGCAGATGACAGTGCTGAAGGTTGCTCAGGGTTTTGTAGGGCATTTTCACCATTTCAGAGCCACAGCACCGTGAAGCAATGGGATCTCTTGTTATTCCAATACCTTGGATTGCTCCCTGAGGAGCAGAGCAGAGAGGCCAAATAGAAATGTGAGAACCTACATGATCTCCTCAGAGGGGTCCTTTGCTCCTGCTCCTGGCTTTGCTGCTTTTCCTTCTGCTCCAGCAGCGTCCCAGCTGGGTTAGCACAGCCAGGTAACATCACCATTTGTTCTCACAGAGGATGCAGAAAGGTCAGGCTCGGATTTGCTAACGATCAGAGCGAGCTTGAGTAACTCTGTCATCCCTCCTCACAGTCAGTTGTGCTGGGAGGGGAGGAGGAGGAGGATCAGGATGTGTCCATGATCCTGACCCACTGTGTACTCTCTCCTTGTGAGGGCTGACAGCAGAGGAGGGCACAGCTCGGTTCAGCTCTGTCCTGGCTGCACTGAGATGCTGCTCAGCCCAAGAGAGCTTTAAAATAAAACACGGATGTGTTCACCCCCCCTCTCTCTGGGGGTAGGTAATTTCCAGGACCCATTTGCAAATTTGGGTCGCTGTCATTTGTGACAGATCCCAGTCTGCTTCTGGGCAGAGCACACAGTTCTTCTGACAGGAGCTTGGGTTGGGCAGAATTTGGGCCAAAAGTCGCTTTGTGGCTTTGGGAACCCCTTTTCTTACCTGCTCTGGCTGGAGAGAGCACCCAGGAGTGAGGGCTTGGACTGCTGCCTCCGTGAGACACAGCCCACAGACATGTGCTTCCAGGGATGTTTGTGCTCCCTTTGCTTTCAAGAAGTCATGTGAGTTATAAATTTATCTTGCTGCCTTTAATGCTCAGCAGAGGTGACAGGAGAACCAGTTGTGAAGACTCGTGTAAGCAAGTGACAGTGACAGGGGAGGGAGGGAGCCGGGAGGGCTCTGCTCAGCAAACTCGGTGCTAATTATTCCCAGTTTCTTCCTGAGTGAGTTCTAACCCTCTCCTGGGCTGCTGGTGTCATGTTTTGATGTTGTCTGCTGAGCAGCCCTGGGTAACTGCAGCGCTTGTCAGGATCAGCAGATGCTGGAGCATGTCCTGGGATGCTGCTCCAGGAGGAGGGATGAGACTCCTGTCAGGGTTTGCTCATGTAGAACTCCCTCAGGAGACAGGAGGTTCCCCTGTCCCATCCCCTCTCCCCTCACTGCCTGTGGGGTTGTTATCCAGGCTGTTTCTCCAGGTGTGGGTCAGTGTGGTGTCACCTCCTCGGCACCAGCTGGGACCTGCAGATCCCGCACATTCCCAGAGCTTCATCCTCCTGCTGCTGCATCCAGAGCTGGATTAGACTCTCCTGGAGCCTGTGGGTGCCAGCCAGGGGGAAGCCCTGTGGGGGAGTGTGCTGGGCAGCTCTTCAGCGCTTGGGGCTCACTTCCAGCCTCTCTGCATCCGTCCCTTCCAAAGGCACTCCATGAATCCTGGAGCAGCCAGCTGATGCTGTAAGAAGTTGTCTGGTTGGTGCCAAGTGGAGCTGGCTGGTGCTGGGAGCATCTCCTTGGTGGAGAGCTTTGCTGGGAGCTGATGGGCTTTTGATTTCTCCTGGAGCAGCAGGGTTGGCTCTGGGGCTCCCCTGGAAAAGCCAAGCTCTGGCAGCTCCTTCCATTCTCTTCTTTCCTTGTCCAAGCATTAGTGGGGAGAAAGGAGTTCAGGGAGACACCAAAGCCAGGTAGAGCCCAGATGCAGGATGAGGGCTTTCTGCCCCCAGCATTGCCTTTTGGCAGCTCCTGCTGGATGCTCAGCTGCCCCAAGGGCTCTTTGAAGGAGGTGACACAACACCCACGAATGCCATCGGCTGCACTGTGCTGGGGTTGCACCCCCATGGCCAACACAGGGTGTCCTTAACCTGCAGGTTTTTGGGAGCAGACCATTGTTTTGCCTGGGTGGAGAAAATGAGGGTTGATTAAAAGCATTGTGACCTCTCCTTCTTCTGCTGTTGTCCCCACTTCAGCCCCGAGCTCTGCATCCATCCTTACGTGCACTGTGCTCCCATCCTCAACCCACTTGTGGAAAGGGAGTTTAAAGTGGAAGAGTAAAACTTTGTCGCCCTTATTAAATTGGTGTTGCAGGCAGGGAAATGAGAGCTGTTGAAATAATGAAAATAAAGGCATCCCTGGGGTTCCACATGCCACTGGGGGTTCCTGCCCACTTGTGTGGGGATGTGCTGGGGGAGCAAAGTGCAGTTTGGTGCTTTGCAGGGCACAGAGGGGTAAAGAGAAGTGTCAGGCCTGCTGCTGTAGTGGTTAAGGCTTAATCCACCCTGGGAAAATGTCTCTTCCTGAAGAAATGCCTGTTTCATGCAATTACTGCTCAGAATTGAATGCCTGCAGGCTTAAAGAGAAGAAAAAAATTATGCCACCAAACTTATTGGAAAATGGAAGTGTGAATTCACACATTTTGAACTGGGGCAGCAGTGATGAGGACCTCGGAGCAGGGAGGTGTGCTGGCCCCTTCCCTGCTGGCCCTGTGTCAGAGGAGACAGGAGCAGCATCCTGCTGCCCTGGCACTCTGTTATCTCCATAAGCAGGGACACCCAGGGAATGATTAAATCAATTAATTGATTTTCTATAGCTCATAAGGAAGTCAAATGGCATTTTCATCAACTTGTGATGAGCCTACACCCCGCCATGGCCAGGAGGAATGTTAATGGCTCCTTATTCTTTTATTACCCCTTTTCACTCCTAAATCAAAATTCATCCTGAGCCTGGGAGGCAGCAGGTACTTCAGAAAATAAAACTAGCACAGTGGGAACCATAGCAGCCTCTGTAAAAGCTGGGTTTTCCCATTGATTTATTTGTTTCTCTGGCTTAAACGAGAGAGCAGGGCTCAGTTGAGCTTGAGCAGAGATTAGCTGAGGCTCATCCTGCAGCTCTGTCATTGCCCCCCAGCTCTGGGGGCCCTGCTTTGGGCTCTGTTGCTGCTTGGAGGATCCAGCCCCTGGGCTCACTGGAGACATGGGTTTGGAGGAAGGGGATGATTTATCTGCCCCTGGAAGCAGAGTGGCAGGATGCCCAGCACTGTTTGGCCAATCTTTTTGGCTGAAGGATCATTTTAGAAGTGTTAAATGAGTGAGCTGTGCTGTTTCTGGAGCTGAACATTTGGGGCAGCTGTGATGTGGCTGTGGGCTCGAGCACTGGATGTGCAGGGCTGGAGGATTGATGGTGGTGGTGCTGAGCCTCCTGGAGCCTTCACTGGCTGGTTTGGGGCTGTGCAAGTGCTGGGTGCCATCCTTCCTTTCCTGCCATCCATGGGGGATTCTTGGTAATACAATTTCCCCTGGATGAGCAGTGGGGACCATTAGGAGGAGAACCAGCTGATGCCCTGAGAATGCTGGTGCCCTTGGAGAGACACCTCTTGCAAACACCAAGAAGCCAAGTGAATGTTGGTCCCTGGCTCGTGGGTCTGTGCAGTCACTCTGGGGCTGTCCCTGTCCTGTGGGACCTGTGTGTGCTGCTTTTCACCTGGAACTGGGAGTCTCAGCTGCAAACCCAGGGTCCAGTTTGCCCCTATCCCAACAGCATCCACACCAGCGTGGGATCCAGCCATGCCCCAGGAGCTCTGGTGTCCTCTGGGCTTTGCTACAGCAGCTGCCCTCCGTCCATCCCTGTGCTGGAGCCCTTGTGTTTTAGGAAGCAATTTAAAATCGATGTTAATCTTGTAATTTGGAAGCCTGTCCTGCAGTGTGTTTGAAGTGCTGCAGAACAGCTTAAAATGCAATTTAAAATAGTGCTGGCTGGCAATAGAGAAGCAGCTAAAAACTCCCTGCTGCTGCTTTATAAAAGAAAAATTGAAAGGGGGATGAGAAGGAGAAAGAAGGATACATTAAAAATACATATTAAAACAAATAAAAGCTGAACTATAGCTTGTGTTGGGGTTGTGTGTATTCTTCTTCCCCAGCTTCCCAACTCCCCCAGCCCATCTCCAGGGAGATGATCCAGCTCCTTTTACCTGCAGTGATGGCTCATGGCAGGACTGGTGACACTGTCCCCATGTCCCAGAGGGGACATCGGGTCTCTGGTGTGTGTGTGTGGTGGGATAAGAAGTAAAAAAAGTTGGGGAGAGCAGCCTTGGGCTCTCTCTTGCAGCAACGAAACGCTCCTGACTGGGAGTGTGAGTGTATTGTTCATTTTCCTGCCTTTTCTTATTTGTATGGAAATAGGGAGCAGACGTGTTTGGGTGGAGCTGCAGGCTGTTCCTGCAGGGTTTCCTTTGGGATGGGAGGGGCAGGGGGAGCTGGGTGGATGGAAGAGCATCAGGACCCTCTTCTGCAGGCTCAGCTCGGGGTCCTGCAGCTGCAGGAGGGGGGAATGAGATCCCAGAGCCAGCAGGGCTGGGACAGGGACACCTCGGGGGGGTTTTCTGTAACCAGCCTCTTCCACGAAACCTCTTGGGGTGTGATGCCAGCAGGAGAAGCTGCAGTGTGCAGGGCAGGGGCTGCAGGAGGGCAGCAGAGATGCAGCTCCTTGTTCCTGAAGCTGCTGGTGATGGATCCCAGGGATGTGGCTTTGCTGTGACAGGCTGGGAGCGAGATGGGCAGAGCAGTGCCTGGCCTTAGGGGTGATGTGAGGCCTCCAGGAGAGATTTCTGGGCTCAGTGGGGTTATTTCCCACCTGCTGGTGCTGCTTTGGGCACAGCCAGCTCTGGCTCTCATCAGGGAACTCCTGCAGCACATTTTTCCCCCTGCTGCCAGGGACCCCAGGCACTGCTGGTGTGAGGGGCTGCAGGGAAGCAGGGATTTCTCTGAGCCCAGGGAAAGGTTGCAATTGCTGCTGTCACACCAGCAGGTCCTGCCTGGCCAGGTTGTGGCAGTGTTGGAACCAGTCCTGTAGGGCACAGAGGGTCTGACAGGCTGTGCCTTCTCATGGATGCAGAGAGAGTGAGGGAAAACACCCCTGAGGCTGCACATTTACACAGCAGTGCACAGGGGATGGATAAACCCAGGAGCAGGTGATAGCAGGCAGGTGGGACATAATCTACTTTAGCAGGCAGTGACTTAAGGCTGCCTAATTTGGCTGATTACCAGGGAGCTGCTTTGCTGGCAGGGCTCAGCAGATCGATGGTGCAGCTGCAGCTCTGCTGGAGTGTCCAATTCACCAGCAGCCCCTGAGCTGCTGCATGGGCACCTCCAGCTCCAGGGCAGCTCCCTCCTGGTGCTCTCTTCCTTTGGGGCACTGGCTAAGTAGGTCTGTATTTTCTCTGTATAACTTCAATGGATAAATCTGTAGCAGTTTAATGGCAGATGTGGGTGGATTTGCTGGCAGCAGTAACTGGCTGGGAGCCTGTGCTGGGGAATGGGTGCCCTTAAGGGGTGCAGCACCCCATGGGACCCTGGAGCAGCTTCCCCAAAGGGATGGAGACAGGAGGCGCCCATTGCTGCCAACCTGAGCCTGGCCTTGGGCTCTCTTGTTTCCAGTTAGTGCTGGGTCTCTGGGCTGTGATTGCAATGGATTATGTGTCAGAGTTAGTCCTTGGCTAGTTGGCTCTTTGGTCTTTTAATCTGCTTGAATCAAAATCGATAGTGAAAGTAAATAGAGGAACATCAGAGGGGCAGACAATCAAAGGGCTGAGCTTTGCTCTCTGGGAAAGTGCCAGGGTGAGTGCCCTCACAGGAGGATGGGATCCCCAGGACAGCCCTGGGTACCACCCCAAGGAGCTGGGCACTGAGCTCTGGGGCTGCCTCAGCCCCACTGGAGATCCTCTGCTTTCTTCTGCAATAAATCTGTCCAAATTGTGCTGCCCTTTTGAGGGGTTTAAGTAGCCTGGAGTCGTCCTTTAAAGGAGAAAACAAAAGCAAATCGTGCTTTAGATTGAAATTAATTCAGCTGGTATTTTCAATGGACATGGGTAATATCTCCCTATCTCTGAGCTCCAGTACCAGCAGGAGATTTGCTGCTGGGGGATGGCCAGGCAGGGCTGGGACAGCTCAGAGAGGGGAGGGGACCAAAAGCCAACCAGCCAGGTTTTGGATATTGGGAATAGCGTGTGGGATTGTGCTTTCAATGTCAGGGAGATGCTTTGGTGCTGTTCATGGGTCTGTGGAGATGTGGGTTGAGGCTGTGCCTTGGTCTCCCCACAGGAGGGCAAGAGAGGCTTTCACTGCCCCTGACACAACTTGGGTTTGGGTGGAAATGTGCATTTCACCCATTTTCTCAGCACGAAGCTGTTGCTGAGCAGTGTGAGGCCCTGAGCAGGATGGGGCTGAGTGACCCAGGAAGGGGAGCTGCCATCAGGGAAGTTTCAGTCACTCCAAGTGGCTAAAGGGATGTTGTGGCTTAAGCCCAGATGGAAATGAAGCACCACCATGCCACTCTGTCCACCCTGCTCCCCCATCCCTGTGGAATGGGGAGGAGGATTGGAGTAAAACTTGTATGTGGAGAAAAGAAAAGTTTATTAATTGAAAATAAAGTACAATGCATTAATAATGGTAAATTATAATGATAACAAAAAGGAAATAAGTGATGCAATTGCTCACCACCTACTGACTGATGCCAGAACTCCCTTCCTCCTTCTCCCTCCACTTTTACCATGATGTTGTAGGGTCTGGAATATCCCTTTGGTCAGTCTGGGTCCCCTGTCCTGGCTGTGCCACCTCCCAAGCACCCCCAGCTTCCTCAGCCTGGCAGAGTGAAAAGCAGCAAAGGCCTTGGCTCTGTGTGAGCCCTGCTCAGCAATAACAAAAACATCTCTGTAAAATCAACCCTGTGCTCAGCACAATTCCAACACACAGCCCCACACCAGCCACTGGGAAAAATTAACTGTGTACCAGCTGAAACCAGCACAAGGGAACAGGGCCCAAAGTGCTCTTTTTATTTTCCTGAGGGGTTTAACTCCTTTTGGCCATCTCAGCCCAGAGCCTGTGTGACAGGGTGACATCCTCCACACTCCATCTGTGCTTGGGAAGTGCTGGGTGGAGAGGGCTCCCAACGTGAGCAGTGGTGGAGGATGCTCAGGATCCCAAAACGTGGAAAAACACAAGGAAATGCCTTTCTGTCTGCTCCTTTCCCTGTGGCACAACCTGGGCTTTGCCAGCACCACTTCACGTCACCCTCACTGGTCCCTGTGCTGGGCTGCCCAGTAGTGTCCCCTGCCCTGGAGATGCTCCTTTCTCAGCTGCTCTCCACTCCTGCATGGTCAGGGAATCACAGAAACACAGAATATCCTGAACTTGGAGGGATCCACAGGGATCACTGAGTTCCAGTGAACCTCACCTTCGAATTCAGGTTGGCACATGCAGCAAAATTCCCCTGAATGCTCATCCTGGCTCCTGTTGTGGAGGTTCCAGTGGCAGGTGCTGGCAGGGGGTGATGCCTGCTCACGGCTGCTTTCACTCCAAGGAGGTATTTTAAAAACAAGTGCATCATTAGTGAATTCCCTTGGGTTTCAACCCATCCAAATTTGAGCATATTTGCTGTTGACTATTGCACTGGTTTCACAGAGAAGCTATTCCTTCTTCCACAAGACATCACCCTTAGGGGCTGCTTTCCTTTTTTCCCCTGATTTCATCCAATTACTTAGCTGTGTGCTCTTCAGAAGCCCCATAAATAATTCTCCTCCCTCTGCTGTGTTTACCAGCGTGTCTCATGAAATCCAGTAAGATATGATTGATTGCAATCATTATTTCCTAGTGCTGCTATGAAAACCTCTGTCAGTTCAGTGATTGCCTGGAAAGCGTGGCTGCCACTCAGGAAAACTGTCAAAACCTTTCATACTTTAACAAACTCCAATTAATCTGTCGGTTGGGTTTACTTGTATTTGCTGTCCCATCATTGCTGATTATCAGGGGAAATTAGAATATTTTTCCTTTCTAATTAGCAGCTTGGTGGCTTTGTTTTTTAAAAGAAAGTGTTTTTCATCACTGTTTAATTTTTCAGAGCTATTTTACTGGGTTTTTGTGCTGTTAAGGTGGGTTTGGGTTTATCCTGGCTGCCTGCAGTGCTGTGGGTAAAGTCTCCTTGGGGATCTTCATCTCTGGCTTTAGGGAGAAGCCTGAGATCCTGGCCAGGATCCCCTCCATCCTCTGGATCCCCATGCCTGGCTCAGGCAGCTGAGCAGCCCTGGGTGGGAGTCTGAGCCTCCGTTTCAGGTTAACAAATTAATCCTGGCTCTTGCATTTTTAAAAGAGTCGCTTCAGCACTTTCCCTCCTTTCTTCTGGTTTTAATGAGACACACTTTCCAAGAGATGTAATAATCATTGCCAAAAATGTCAGGTTGTTGTTAGCTTCCTTAAGCTGTGGAAAAACAACAACAACAACAAAGACCAGGAACAGAAAGAGAGAGGCGTTGATGCAGAAGAGCTTCGACTTCATCTCCGAGTGCCAGGGGAGGGCTGGGGGAGATGTGTCCTGCCACAGCTCTGCTTCCTGGCATGCTGCCCCAAAAGATCATGCAGGGAAAGCTGGGATTTCTTTTTTTTAATTACTATTTTTAGCTAATATTTGGGATTTTTAAATTTCTTTTTTTGAGAAGGAATATCTCAGCTCACTGCTGACAGCAAAGCTCAGAGGTTTTGCTGGAAAAGCATCTTGCAGTGGCTGGAAACCAGCTGGGAATTGGATGGTGGCAGTGACAGGAGGGGAGATCTCAGGGAAATTTGGGGAAGCCACTGGGAATGTCAGGGGCCAGGCTGGTGGTGGGGTGCAGAGCTGGAGCTTGTGCCTCCAGTTACTGCTGGCTTATTTGGGATCCACAGGGAAATGGATTTGTGCCCTGGTGGGAATATCCTCATCCTTCATCAGTGATTTGGGAGCAGAGCTGTCTTGTCAGCTGTGCTTCTGTGATGAAGTCTTGGAGCAGGCATCCTTGCCTGGACTCTCCATCTCCAGGATTTCCTGCCAGGAAATCTCCATCATCTCCATCATCTCCATCTCCATCATCTCCATCTCCATTGCTTTCCCAGGCACAATCCTTGTGTCTTCCTAGCAAACCATCACAACCTGACCCTCCCAAACTAGCTGGGATCCAAATCCCCAGGCCAGGATGGATTCCACCCATGGGAATCTGATGGTTGTGGTTTCAGCTTTTCTGGCCAGCTGTAGGGGTTGGGTCAGGTTCTTTTCCTGACCTCCAGCCTCACCTACTGCAGCACAGGAGCATCCAAGAGGGATCAGAAACCACTGTCTTGCCCAAAAACTGAGTTTAAGGTCTAAGCCCTGACCTACTGGCCATGCTGGGATGTCAGAGCAGGAGCAAATCCTGAGTAGAAATCCCCATTTGAGGGATGGTCAGTCTTGGGACGGAGAGAGGGTGTTGGGGGCTGCAACCCATGAACACAGCCCAGCTGTGGGAGGGATGTTACTGGAATGGGCTCAGTCTATGGACAGTGGATTTCCTGATTTAAGTGGATTTTCTGATTTAAGCCCATGTCAGAGCTGCTCTATTTCCCTTGGCTGTGCCTCTTCCTCATTTCTCAGCTGTGTTTGGGGCAGCCCTTGTCGAAATGGAGCTCCAGGTTCCAAGATTCTGCTTTTTAAACCCCACAGCACCTTTTAATTGCAGGCTCATTAATGCTGCTGCTGTTCAGTGGGACAGCCTGTGACTTTTCTATCACCCAGGGGACAGGGTGACCTTCCTGGTGGGGTGGGCACAGGTGGCTCCTGTGTTCCCAAACCCACCCAGGAAGGTCTGGGGCTGCACAGGACTTTGGGCGCCCACTGATTCAAGCAAAAGTCACTGACTTCTTGCCATGGAACTGAAAGAATGTTTGGGGAAGAGCCCAGTTTCAATCTCCATGAATGGTGGTTTGTCCTCTTTTTTTGAGGAATTGCTTTTGCTCTCAATGTTTCTTCTGTTTTGTTAGATAGCGTCAGGAAAAATAATGTGCTGCTGATAATCTCAGCCAAGCGTGGAAGGCAGCCTTTGGCGAGGTCTGGCTGGCCCAGTGTCAGCTCCTTGCAGGGGTTAAGGGTTGGCTCATAACGCTGTGTTCGTGTGCTGTGCATCTGACAGAGCTGCAGTGATCCGAGGTTATCCCAGAGCCCTGGGCTGAGAGCCTGGCACAGGAGTGTGGGGCTGCAGCCTCCAGTGCAGCTGCAGCTGCAGTGCAGCCTTCCCTGGGAAGCAGCTCCTGGGAGCTGTGGCTGGAGACTGGGTTGGTGAATTCCTGGGGAGTGGGGATGGAGCTGTGCAGCAGCAGGAGCTGCCACAGTGCCCCTGATCCCACCACGGCCATATCCCGCTCCCATGTGAGCACCCAAACCACCCAGACTCCACACTGAGGCCTCTGAGCTGTTTCATGTGCTCAGCCAGCTCAGAAGCCCCGTGCCAGGGCTGTCCCTGGCACACAATGCCATTGGGATGCCCTGATCCATCCCAGTGCCGTGGCTGTGCCAGGGCAGGGCATCCCAAACTCCCTCTGGCTTTGCAAGACTGCTCGTGCATCTGTTTGGAGGTGCATGAGGTGTCCCTAAGTCCTGACAGCCACCTGATGGCCACCTGATAGCCACCCTATGGCCACCCAGGACATCCAGCAGCCGCTCACCTTCCTGGTGCTGCCCCCCTGGCTCCTGCTGCTCCCTAAATTAAATATGTGCTGCCTCTTGGAAAGCACATGTGAGTGGAACAGCAGAGATAAGCTAAACGGAAGAGGTTCAGGGGATTATGCACTGATTAAGTTATTACCAATGTGAAATGAGCCGAGCTGAGACGAAACAGGAGCTTTATTTTCTGTTCCCTGGCTCTGGGCTCAGGCTGCCTGTCACTAGATGGCAAATCAAGCTGCGAGCTCCTGGATCCCCCCGTGCTTTCCATGTGGCAGCAGGTCAGTGCTGTGCTAACCCATAGGAGACAGTGTTAAATCCAGCTGGGAACTGCGGGCCTTCCCTGCTGGGGGGGGGTTGGGATGCAGCACCTGAGCTATTTCCAGTGTGGGGTCACTCACCCCGTTGCAGATTTGGGCAGAAAATTTCTTCTTTTCTTTAACAGGAAAATCCGGTGCTGCTGGGAGGATGTGTTGGGGGAAGACCACATCTTTGATTAGTTTCCCATGTTTTTCCTTAAGCATCCCCTGCAGGCTGCTGTCAAAGGCAGGATGCTGGGCTAGGTGGAGACTGAAAAATAGAAATGCCAAATGAAAGGCTGTTTGGGTGGTGCTTGGGAATAAAGTCAGCTTGCCATGAGCCCTTGGGACAGGCTGGATCAGGTGGATAAGTCAGGAGTTCATGCCTGGTGAGGGGGCTGGATCCAGGGCTGGGATAACCACTGGCTATCCTGAGCTGGAGGAGCCCAGCTGGGTTTGGGCAGGGATTTACCCTGCTAGGGCAGGAGGATGGGGCTGTGGGGCAGAGCCAGGGAGGGGACACTGGGGACAGCAGGGCACGGAGATCGCCCACACAGAACCGAGCCCAGCTGTGGGGCTGGGAGCACAGGGGCATGGACAGCTCTGGGGCTGGAGCTGGGGCAAGGGGTGCCATGGGTGGGGTCTATCAGTGCCATCCATGGCCATATCTCTGCTGCTCTGGCTCTGTCAGTGCCATCCATGGCCGTGTCTCTGCTGCTCTGGCTCTGTCAGTGCCATCCATGGCCGTGTGTCACCTGCACTGGCTCTGTCAGTGCCATCCATGGCTGTCTCTGCTGCTCTGGCTCTGTCAGTGCCATCCATGGCCGTGTCTCTGCTGCTCTGGCTCTGTCAGTGCCATCCATGGCTGTGTCTCTGCTGCTCTGGCTCTGTCAGTGCCATCCATGGCCGTGTCTCTGTTGCTCTGGCTCTGTCAGTGCCATCCATGGCCATATCTCACCTGCTCTGGCTCTGTCAGTGCCATCCATGGCTGTGTCTCTGCTGCTCTGGCTCTGTCAGTGCCATCCATGGCCATATCTCACCTGCTCTGGCTCTGTCAGTGCCATCCATGGCTGTGTCTCTCCTGCTCTGGCTCTGTCAGTGCCATCCATGGCCATATCTCACCTGCTCTGGCTCTGTCAGTGCCATCCATGGCCGTGTCTCTGAGCAGAGCTGCTCTCTGTGTGCTGCAGTGATGGGTGCTCTGGAGTCCCGAGGGCTGCTGCGGAGGATGAGTGACATGCTGGAGATGCTGATGAAGAGGATGGACATCCTGGCCAGGCTGGAGAACAGCACTGACTTCCACAAAGGGGATGAAGCACGCTTCCCTCTGGACAGGTCAGTCAGACGCTGTGGAGCAGTGCTGGGTGTGGGGGCTTTGCAGGAGCAGAACCCCAACGTGCTGAGCTGCTCTGGGGGGGTGGCGGGGCCCAACGGGACACGGGGCTGGGGGAGATCTTTTTTAGTCTCATTTGCCATGTTTGGAACCTTTTATTTTGGGATTTCTGAACTGACTGTGATTTTTAGGATTAGTGGTCACAGCCCCATGCTTGCCAGAGCTCAAGAAGGATTTGCACTACGCTCTCAGGCACACTGTGTGATTTTTGGGGCTGTCCTGTGCAGGGCCAGGAGCTGGACTCAGTGATCCTTGTGGGACTCTTCTAATTTGGGATATTCTATGATTCCACGATTTCCTGAAGCAGCTGTCCCAGCTGGAAGTGTGGCAGTGTCTGCACTGAGGGCTGGAGCAGCACCTGGTGTGTGGGATGTGCTCCCTGAGCTCAGGACACTTGCACTGTGGAGCTGGTGGTTGTTTGGAATCCAGGGCTAGCCTTGGAGTTGAGCAAGATTTAAAATGTGCAGAAGGACTTAAAATGATGCCCTGGCTCCCTGTGATGCACATCTCAGCTGGCAGTGTGAGAGATGCCATCAGACCTTCCTGTTGTGGCACACTGATTCACTAAAGAGACGTTTCCCTGTGCTCTGAGAGACTTTAAACGTTCACTGATACTAATTTGAGTGTCAGGCCAAGAGCTGCACAAATGGTAACTGGTGGTGGGGGAGCAGAGATGAAAAACCACAGGGGCAGCACTTGTGACAAACTTGGCGGTGTGGAAAATATGCCAGTGTGGATTTTGCTCAGGTGGAGCCTCGGGTGACAGAGGAGAGGTGGATGGCAGGGATGTGACAAGCAGGGGTCACCCCTGCCCTGTTCAGTGCTGACAGCACAGGAGCTGTGGTGATCCTGCAGGATCCCACATAACATTCCCACCTCCACCTCCTGCCATCACTGTGCTTTTCCCTGTTCCCATCAGCATTTCCATCCCTCTCCTTCGCCTTCCTCACAAGCCTCTTTTGTGCCTGTAATGGAAAACAGAGTAAGTGAGCCTGTAATTAAAGGCTGAGCTCTGCCACAGTACCTGCACACCTGAGTTAGAGCTGCACAGGCAGCCGTGGAATGCGTGGTCCTGCCTTTTATGTAGCATCATTTCCAGTACTGAGAAAATACAATTTGCCTCAGCCATTCTAGGTGCTGGGGATTTTGTCATTGCGAGGCTGGCTGGTACCCAAGCGAATGAGATCAGCAATAATCCCAGAGAGGAGTGGACAGGATTATTACAGCCAGCCACTGGAAGGCACTTGCTCACATTTAATGATTTTCTTGGCCAATCTTGTGTTAAAAGAACCAGTAATTCCAGGTGATGGTTGTTTCTCTACGCCAGCAGCCAAGAGATAAACTTAAAAGCATTTCTGTGGGCTGGCAGCAGTGGCTGCAGGTGGGGATTTGGTGTTTCAGAGCTGCTGTGTGAGTGATGACTCCAGGGCTATTGCTTGGAGAGACCAGAGAGGGTGGGAGCTGATGGACTCCATCAAAAGAGCCTCAGGTTTCGTGTGTGTGCTCAGAGGGCCTGAGTGGCTGGGATTACAGATGCCTTAATTTTCAGGAAGGGAAAGTCAGGGGCAATGGGCTTATCACCTTTTGCTCCTTAGAAACACCCCTAAAGAGAAATCAATTCTTTTCACTTGATTCTGCAACCAAACCCATCTGTCTGCTCCGCTTGTTCTCACCTGGCCTCTGAAGATCTGGTTCTGGGGCAGAGATCTCCAGGTGAAGCAGCCACCATGAGGGAGTTTCTGGTGGTTGGGATTTTGCTGTGACAGTCCCTAATGAAGCACTGGCAGCATTTTCCAAACCTGGGAAGCATTTCCTGAGTTCTCCCTTCCTTCCCTGCAGCCCTGGGTCTGGCTGAGGGCTGTGGCCACAGGGGCTGTGGATGTGTTGGAAGTGTTACAGCTCTTCTGGGTCTCAGCAGGTTTGAGTGGCTCCAGCTCTGCTGCCACATGTGCTGCCTCATCCAGGGTGACCTTTCTTGGCTTGTCCTGGTCCCTGCTGCCCTTTGAGGGGTGCATGAGGCAGCTGGAAGGACACAGAGCTGCTCTGTGCAGAGCCTGGCTCTGTGCTGATTCCACAGCTTTGGGTGCCCTCTGGAGCTGAGCAGAGCATCCCAGGGGGAATCCAAAGGGATTTGGTGTGGAACCCTGTGGAGTCTGAGTGCTGAGGTCCCTGTCCTTTGAGGATAACCAGCTGCAGTGCTGGGGACCCCTGTGCTGGGGTGGGATTGGGCACCTCCAGCAACTGGGGACCCAGCAGTGACTCCTGAACCCAGACCAGCCCCACGGAGACACCCGGGGGCTGCTCCTCCTTAGCATCCCAGGATTGCACCAAGGGCTTGTCTCCTTCCCTCCCTGTCTCTGTCTCTTTGATCACCAGTGACCGACTTGAGGCTGTCAGGGGAAGATAATACAATTGAAGGGTGCTAATTTCAAAGGGATTTTAGTCTTCAAAGCGTGCCTGCTTGGCACGGCTGCCACCTCCCCGCTCAGCATGGGCTTTGCGGTTCCAGTTGCCCAAAAGTGGATTAATTCTTGTTTTTACAAAGTGCTCTCCTGCTTAAGGCTGGATCTCCAATGGAATCAGGAGGGCTGGGTTTTGCAGAGCCACAGCTGAGAGGAAGGAGGTGAAGGCTTTGCTGAGCTTTATGGAATAACCTGTGAGCACTGGACCACTTCAGCAGAGGCTTGGGGTAGCTTTACCCCTTGGAAAGTACAAGGAAATTCTGTATATACAGGGTGGAATTAATGGCCTGCCTTGGAAAGCCTCCCAGCTTTCCAAGCTAAATGTTGCTCCAAAATCTTTCTTGCTCCCTAGGGGCTGTCTCACCAAATATTCCACAGGTGCCTCCGTTTCTAGCCCTCCAGCCCCTTACAATGCTTTAAATAAAACTCTCAGAAAACCCAAATATCCCAGTCTAATTTTCTACCACTTAGAAGAGCTGCCCGAAGGTTTTGTGGGATGTCACACTGGGTAAGGACACAGGCTGCAGCTCTGGACCCCGGGTGTTGCTGGGTCTCTTCTCCAGCCCTGCCTGGGCTCCCTGCATCATGTCCACACCCTGGGAACGGGAAGGGAAGGATGGATTTCCTAACGAGGGCGAGCAGCCTGCCAGTCAGCTGCGGGAAAATCAATACTGCTGTTAATTGAATGCAACCCTCGTAAATCATCCGAGGGGAAGGAAATTAGGAGTACTTATGGAAGCCTCCTGGAGAGCTGTTTACCGGGCAAGGGAAACATTAGTTTGCAGGGGAAGTGTTGATCTCTCTCTGAAAAGTGCTTGAGAGGGGAGGAGGGGGTCTGAAGTGCTGACCCGAGCTGGCATCATAACCCAGCAGTGCCGGGGTTTGGAGAAGCCCTTTTCCAGGAGCTGGGCTGCCCCTGCCCGCCTCATCCCACTGGGACATGGCAGAGGGGAGGGCTGGGGTCTGCAGCACTGCCATCCCTGGTCATCCCTCTCCCCCACGTGGTGGTTAGACTGCAAAGGGTGTTATTTGCTAGCGACTGATTAATCTTCAAGCTTAATTACTGCCAAGGCTCAGTTAATTTCCACACACTTTAAGTATTTGTTCTTGTAATCATTACATGACTCCATATTCCCCCAGTAATTAAAAGTCTCGCAATATGACACTAAATGGATGATGTTCCTGCATCCTGCCAGCCTGGCTCTATTAATTCCTGAATTGTTGCTGGTGGTGAGCTGGCTGCAGTGGAATCACTGCCAGATGCTGTGGTCTCCTGCTGCCCAGGTGAGCCTGGAGCAGTCTTGGACCCCTCTGTGCATTGCCTCCCCATCTCCTTGGCAAACTAGGGGGCTGCGGCAAGGGGAAGGAGTGAGAGCTGCTCAGAGCAGCCCAGGCTGGTAAGACCCATCCTGTGGTCCAGCCTGGCTTTGCTGGGTGCTGTTCTGCTGAGCTGAGCTCTGCTGCAGGAGCAGGGGTGCAGCAGGAGGCAGGAGCCTTCCTCCCCAGCACTCACCTTCCTCACTGGTCCCACAGCCTGGTCCATCCTGGCAGAGGTGATGAGCTGTTTCTCGTCAGCTCCTGAGGATGTCTCCAGCCTGGCCCTGGATGATTTCAGTGTTACATGGAGGGGATGGGCACAGTGTAGGGACTCACTGCTGGTCTGGAGTTCCCATTAGGATCAGGAGAGAATTCAGGCCTGGGCAGCTGAGATAAATTGCTTTTCTCTCTAAGGCAGAGCAGGGAGGTGGCTGTGTTCTGCTAGCAGGTGAGCAGGGTCCATCCATGCATCCCACATTTCCAGAAGAGCTGTGGCCTCATGGAAGAGCCCTACATCCCAAATGGTGCTGGGCATCACCAGCATGGTGACAGGACAGGTGCCAAGGTATGCCCAGGTCACTCACACCCTCCCCTCCTGCTCCCAGGCTTCCACCTCCCCCAGAATCTCCTGCTCAATTTGCTGAACATAATTCATCAATAGGCTTTGCCTTCTGGTTATTCTGTTTATTTAATTTTTTTAAATTTATCATATTTAATTTTTTATTTTGTTTTATGCCATGCCAAAGCATTGACACACCAGGGGCTCCTTTATTCCAGGGCTGGCAAACGAGGCTCATTCTTGGTGAATGAGCAGCTGAGGGCAAGTGCAGTCACTGGTGGTTTTGTGCCATGGGTGGTTTTGCCGTGGGTGGGTGTACAGGGGCAGTGCTGGGGCACTGGTTGTGTGGGGCTGCCTTTACCCTACAGGGAAAATCAGAGCCTGGTAATCTCNGGCTGCCAAAATACCCCTGCTAAAATTAAACAGAGCATGACCACCAAACACACAGCTGGCTGAGGAAATGGGGGGCTGGGGAATGGATCTTGCCCCAGGGGTTCCTCTGCCCCAAAGATTCTGATCAAAACCATTGGTTTTGGTCTCAGTTTTAGGCAGGTCCCTCTTAGTCAAGACTGTGAGGTTGGCAATGCCTTCCCAGCTCACTGAAGGTGGTTTGTCCTGCCTGCATCAGGCTACTCAAGCCTGTAGGTAAATATATCTGATTTATGCCCCAGCAAAGTGGTGATCCCATAACACTCCTTTTCGTGATCCCTTGTGTTCCCATAAATAAACCCACAGCTGCCTGGGCCTGTGGCTCAGCCCAGTTCTGCTCTGAGGGTCAGGAGGAAAATAAAGGTTTGGGCTCAAGGCTTCAGCTTAGTGTTCTGCTTGGGTAAGATCTCAAAGCATTTTATAGCATTGATAAAATATTTTAATTAGTGGTGTTGGTTATACTTTGCTGGCTGTGCTGGTGAGCTAAAGGGTTTGGTTGGAGAGCTGGTTTTCATCATTTTTTTCATGAAGTTTATAGCTAGCTCACTGAAATGTCAGTGTCCTCCCCTGGGGTGTGCAGCCGTGGGCTTTGGGTTAGCTCAGGGTCTCTTGGAAAAGTATTTGTGTGAGAAATATCACCCACAATCAACTGAAATGAAAATAAATGGAAGTACTTTAGCGACTTAAATGCTCCTGTATTTATTATGTGATTTATTATGTAACTTGGTGTTGGAACAGTTCAATCAGGGCTCTGCTCATGCATCATCTGGTATTTGTTTCTAATGAGTTTCCAAGGAATGCTCCCATCCCAAGTCATGTTCTCTGGGATATTTTCCCAGGGTGAATTCCCAGTGGGCACAAAGAGTGAACTCAGCTCTTTACTCAGGTGTTCATGGAGGGGAGACTGAGCTCTTTGTGTCACCCTGAGGTAAAAAACATTGGGGTGTACAGAGACCCCAGAAATTACACTGGGAGCAAACACTATCCTCTGATTAATTAAAAAATATTTTTATTTCATTTTAATTTCTCACCCAGCAGCCCGTGAAGAATAAACCCATTTCTCAGAGGTATGGTGCCACATCCCTGTCCTTGTGTGATGCCAGGAAAGGCACCAAGGATCCCTGTGACCTGGCAGAGTCCAGGGGGGAGCAAAGCAGCGAGCCCTGTGCCTCAGCTCCTGCACTTTTCCCTCCAGTATGACTCTAAATTTCTCCTGTGCTGATCATAAGCAGAGCTTTGGGCTTTTGCTCTGCTCCCTGGGGGTCTGAGCCTTTCCCAAGTGGGGCAGGACGTGGAACCCTCCCTGCCCCATCACACATGGGGTGTGCTGCCCTCCCACCACAGGGACCAGCAGCTCAGTCCAAGGCTGCTCATCCAAGCTCAGGGGATCAGCCCCGGAGTGATGAGGATTAAACCCAGGATTACAAGGCTAATAAATATAAACTGCACAGCTGAGCCTCCTGAGCAGGGCACCTGCCCCAGCCACTGCTGCCTCTGCTTCTTCACCTCCTGTGCTGGGGTTGTTGGTGTCAGGGGACTGTGACACAAATTTTAGACAGAGCTTCAGCCACCCAATAACCCCCTTGTGTCTGTCCTGCCTCTCCCACATGGGCAGCCCTGGCTGCTGGATTTTTGGATACAAGTCATCTCAGAGAAGATGTGGAGATATACACAAGGGCATGGATCTTCCAAAAATGTTTTTCCGCCAGCATGGATGAGTTTTACTTGTATTCTCTTAGGTTAGTGGAGCAAAGCTTTTAATTTCTCCATCTTCTTGGACATTTAATTGACTTTTTTTAGTTATCCAGCACTCAGATGAAGGCTTTTCCCCACATCCCTGGGACCCCTCAGCTTTCCAGGCACCAAGTTGGTGACTTCACAGAGCTGGGTGACTCTGAATGTTTTCCATTGGAGGGGTTGGGGATGAAGGGACAGATGGATGGGAAGAGCGGCCTGAGCCCTCAGGGTGACCTGCTGGAGATGCCCTTGGGGCTCATTTCTCCTGGAGATATCCCAGCTCTTTCAACAGGCAGCACCTCACAAGCTGCAGCAGGAACCTGGAGACCAGGAAAGATCCTTTTCCCTTGGCCATCAGCACTGCCTGTGGGATTTCAGCTCCCTGTCCTGGAGGCTGTTGTGGGGCTGGATGTGATTTGTGTCCCCAGAGCAGTGAAACAGCGAGAGCTCAGCACCAGCCCCGCTGCTTTCTGCTCTGCTTTGGGTCTTTGGGCAAAAACTTAAAAAAAATATTTAAAGAGTCAAATGGCAGCACAGACACTGGATGTGAGCAAGTGGAAATTCTTTGGTAAACTGCTCTGTGCAAATGCTGAATTTGTTGATGTATTATCTTCAGAACATCTGCTTTTCTCCATCTGTATTGGTCTTCCCAAAGCCATGGCTTTCACAAGTTAATAGCAAGAAATATCGGATGAGCAAGCAAATATGTTTAGGGCTTGTATTATGAAGACAACACACAAAGAGAAAGAGATTCATCTTTTCATAATGCCACTTTTATAAAAGGCAATAAAAATACAGTGGCTTGTAAAGGGATAAACAGGCTGAAACCAAGCTGGCGCTACAGAGCAGGGGACAAGAGCAAAGTGAAGGGAACCAAATTAATGCATAAAAAAGTGTCGGAAAACCCAACCTCCGGCTATATTCTATGGCAAATGATCTGTCAGTGGGGAAAGATACATCTTAATAGCAGTTTTTGAAAGGAGATGAATACTGTATACAGAGCATTATAAGGCACAGTGTGATCTGAATCTTAATCAACAGGGGGAAATATAAATCTGAAAATAATAAAGACGAAATCTATATTGATGGTTAGGAGTAAAAGTACTGTATTTGCTGTAGTAAACGGTTTTAAGGTCCCAGGGAAAAAATTGTTCTAGAAAAGCTGTGGTAATTTAGTGTGGTTTCAATAGCTGGCACAGTGCCAGCCTGTTTTGGTGGCATTTAGCATGTCGCTGTGGAAAAATTTAAAAAGCAAGAAGGGAAAAGGCAAAAAGCTGCTCCCTGGTCAGTGGTGGTGCTGGAAGAAAGGAGATTTTTTTTTTCCACTGGGTTAGCCATCCTGACTTGGATACAAGCACGTGGTGGGACATTCCTGCTCTGCTGAGTTACCACTGAGCAGAATAAAACACTTACCTTGTCCTTCCTGGTGTCTCCAGTTGCTAACAACAAGGCATCAAACTCCTTCCTGCGAGGCACACAGAACCTTTTCACGTTGGAGACACACCTTCAAACACCTTATTTTCTTGTCCCCTGCCTGGGTGACAAATCGCTGTGCTGATAGTTGATGTAACTTATGCTTAACCTGCTTGTCACCTCCTTAATGCCTTACATGAAATTTGCTGCTCCTGTGATGGCCTTGTTACCCAGCAGACACAAACACTGGGACCTGTCAGCTCTCTCAACTGGGAGCGTGCCTCTTCTCCTCAGGCGTGAAATCCCTTGCTCAGAGTCACAAGGGTTTGGAGGCAGCCAGTTTGACATGCAGGGGTGAGGAGCATGGGACATCTGAGCCTGGTTCTGTATTTCAAATGGACTTTTCTACCTTTATCCCTCTCCTTTCATATGTGCCCAGAGTCATGGTGGGCATTTTTAGTGTCACTTTCCAGTAATCCTCTGTGTTTTGGGGAAAGCCTTGTGATGCTCATGTGGTGCCTGGCTTGTTTGGAGGACTGGAGTCCTCCAGATGTATTTCTGAATGCTCAGAAATACATTTTACATCTAAGGGCTTTGAGGTGAAATCTTTGTGTTTGGGGAACAGTTGTAGCTTCACAAGAGCTGGGCAAGCTGGCACAGAGCCTGGGCCAGCTCCATCACCCAGCTCTGTGGCTGCCTGGCAGGACTCAGGCTGGCTGCAGGGCTGAGATGGGAGAAAGTCATTTATTTAGGATAGCAATCCTGATTTTTATTGGAGCGTTTTTGTGTCTGCCCAGTGCTCAGCCCTGGCTGAGCTGAGGTCTGGAGGTTGTCAGTGAGGAGGTGGGGACTGAGGTTGCTGTTGGTTTTGAGGCTCACCTGGTTACTTGGGTATTTAGGAGCAAGTGAGGATTGGGATAGATTCTGGAAAGAGGCAGAAGCCAGACTGTGAGCTAATCTAAGTGCTCTGAATGGTGAGAGCACTGCTGCTGTGGCTGTGTCATCCTCCCTCCTTTCCATGAGTGATGGAGAAACCTGGGGAGCATCTTCACCAAGCCCACATCCTTTTCCTGTGGAAAACAGGAGTTTGGGCTCACTGGCTCTAAATTCACTGCATCCATGTGATGTTTCCTCCTAAATTGTCCATCCCAGGTGTTTACTGAGTGCCTCTGCATCACCTGTGGGGTCTGATGGCTGCTTGCTGGTGGAAAAAGGGTTGCAGAAATGGGGGTTTGCAAGCTTTCAGAGCAGGACAATTTTATCTCCTCGGAGCCATGCTGACAAGCAGAGCTTATCTCAGGTTGTTTTTGTGCCCATATTTTCCCAGGGCCTCATGAGCAGCCTGCCTGCTGCAGCAGTTACAGCAGGATACCTGGGGTTTATTCTCTGCAAAGGTTGGAAGTGACTCGGGGGCAGTGGTGTCCTCTGCATTTAATTATTATTTCTTAAAAGCCCAAGATCAGTGGCTCCCTGTGGAGATATGCAGCCTGAATATTGATGGTCGTAAACCATGCCAGAAGGAAAAATGTGGGCTGCTTGCTGCTGGCAAATGGACTTTAAATCAACAGCCGAAGCAGTGTCGGTTCATAAAACCAGGATTTTTTTAGCCTTGAGGACAGAGGTACTTTAAATCCCAGCCTTCAGGTTCAGTGATCTGCTGGAGAACAAACATAAAACTTCACCACGAAGGGCCTGACATCAGCACATATTTTTTGTGCCACGAGTATTCAAGGTAGCCCTTTTGGTTTTGCTCACTGCATGTGACATTCCCTTGTATTATAACGACCTCGGTGGCAGTGGGAGGGAAAACTTACAACCCAAATGCTGCAGAAGGGGAAATTATTTACTGGGATCACTGTTTGTGGTGGAAGTGGCAGGAGAGGTGTTGGAGCAGGAGGGCTCCTCCTTGTCAAGCCTGGCAGGGCTCCACTGCTGATGGATGGAATTCTCTTTGCCCTTTTCCAGGTTATTCCAGGTTTTAATTGATCCTCAGCCTCTTTACAGGGCTCTGTTTCCCTGTTTACACAGCGTGTTCCTTAGGTGAGTTCAATGGAGCTGTTCACCCAGGACAGTGTTGATTCCAGGCTGGATTCCATGGAAGCACGTGCAGCTATCCAAGCTGCTGGGACCTGTCCTCAAGCCCTGCTGGAAGGTGCCCATGGGCTTTGCTGGGGCTGCAATGCCCAGCTCAGCCCTGGCTCCCTGTCCCTGCACAGCCCTGGCTGCTGCTCCTTGCTGGGCTCCTGGAAATGCACTCACCTGAGTCTCAGAATCACTGAGGTTGGAAAACAGCTCTGGTATCATCGAGTCCAACCTTTAACCCAGCACTGCCAAGCCCATCACTAAACCCTGGCCCAAGAACCACCTCTGGGGATTTTTGGAACACTTCCAGGGATGGGGATTCCACTGCTTCCCTGGGCAGGCTGTTCCAATGCCTGGCCTCCCTTCCAGTGAAGAAATGTTTCCTGATATCCAATCCAAACCTCTCCAGGTGCAACTTTGAGGCTGTTTTGTCTTGTTCCTTGGGAGGGGAAACTGATCCCCACCCTTGCTGGATGGGCTGGCTCAGGACATCCACATGTCCTGTGTGTTTTTCTTTACTCTGCTCCAAGCCCACAAAGTTCCTCAGCCCTCCTCAGTTTTATCTTCTTTTCTCTGTATTTTTATTATTTTTCACATTTTTTTCCCCAGCACAGCTTCCTACTGCAAGGCCAATAATCACAGCAGAGGATTTTCAAACACAGCACATTTGAAATAAAAAACAACATTTTTTTTGCCAGTCTGTTTAATATTTTCCCCACATAATATGCACAGGTGAATCCATGTTTAACAGCACACTGTAAAAAATGGCAGAATATGTATAAAATACTGATTTAAATAGGTTTTCAATCAAACCTCCTGGAAGGCAGCGACTTCTTTGCCTGTTAAATGCTGCACCAGGCATTCCCATGTTTCATCCTGGAGCTAAGTTCAACCTGCTGGCAGTTTCCAAGGGCATGGATTTCACTCTGAGTGTCACCACTTGGAGACATCAGGTTCTCAGGGTTAATTTGGTTTCTCTGCCAGGTTCCAGCCAGCAGCTGGGTTGATGGAGAGGATCCAGGCCATAGCTCAGAACGTGTCGGACATTGCAATAAAGGTGGATCAGATTCTCCGGAACAGCCTCCTGAATGGGAAAGGTGAGTGGGGGTCCCCATGCCCCAAACCCCCTGTGTGTGTTTTGCTGGGCCCCATGGGAAGATCCAACCATGACAAATTTGGTAAAAGTCCCAGAAATGGAGGCTGATCTTGAGGCTGCCTTCCTTGGGAAACTCGTGCCTGCCAGGGGGACGAGTGGTGACAAATCTGAATGGCTGTCAGGAATAAAGGCCAGGGAATTAAATGCAAAATTAAAGGTGAGGAGCAGTGCCAGCACAAGCACCTGCATAGAAAAATTTGGTGGTTTGGATCCAAATTCGCAGGGGCTGGGATTCAGCACCAGGAGAGACATTCCCATCCCACTGTGGCACTGCTGGGAGGGCAGCTGGGCTCTGCAGATGTTTCCCCACAGGCCTGTGTGGTTCTTGGGGTTTAGGCAGAAGATCCTTCCACTGCCTCTTGCACCTCATGCTTTCCAATTATGGGCAGAGGAGGGCTTTGAGGAGGGGTGGTGGCTTTTATTGACCCAACCATGGAGGGAGAAAAGATCCTGATGCCTTTTTAGCCACTTTATAGCTTATTCTGGAACTCACCCTGGGGGCTGAGTCTTCTTCCAGCAGGTCAGCAGGACAGTTTTTATTGTGAGTTTACAGTGTAAAGTACTTCCCTGGATCCTGAAGCCTGCTTACAAGAGTGGGGATAGGTGGAACTTGGGGTCTGGGCCAGGCAGAGGGCACAAGGAAGTGCTGGAAATGGACCTACTGAGATTTAGGGAAAGAGGATGTTCCCAGCATTGAAGCAAGGTGGTTTCCTCTATTTCTTCCATGATTTGGGAAGGATGCTGAAGATGCTTCACATCTTGATGTCCTGCTCCATCCAGTGGGATGGGGCTTTCTGCCAGCCCAGCTGTGGCACCAATGAACATGCCTGGGGGCTGCCAGCCCCATCCCATCCCATCCCAATCTCCTCACAGCATTTTTAGCTGCTCCTCTGTCATGCCCCAGCTCTCCCCATGCCCAAATTGTCTCTCTGCAGTGATGGAAGGCAGGAGGGATCAGTGTGAGGTGCCCAGGGACCCCAAGTACCCCGACTGTGCTGGGAAGGTGGAGGTGAGTTGGGGTTCCCTGTCTGGGAGAGGGTCTCCAGCTGTTGGGAGGGGAAGGGCCAAAGCAATGACCCTGGGGTTAACCTGGGAAGGGCAATGGGAATGCGATGTTTTCCAGAATAAAATGTTTGTTAATATTGGAAAGGTGCAGCCCATTGAAGGAGGAGGAGCAGAGCCAAAGGTGTGGAAAGCAAAGCAGGGCTGTGCTTTGAAGAGAAAACACAAGGGAGGTGTCCAACCTTCTCTGGCAGCCTTTGCTACAGAAATGGGATTGTTTTCCCCCAGTAATGCTCTCCCCAAATGCACCTTTAGCTGGAGTGTACAAAGCACTGAAGCCACAGAATCAGCTGTGAGACCACCCTGCCTGCAGCCCTCCCTGCCTGCAGTTTCTGTGCTTAGTGCCAGAAGCACAGTGAGGAGGAAGCTCTGTCACATCATCTCTGAATATCTGGAGCATTCCCTGGTGCCTGGGCAATAAGCCCAGCACTGCCCAGAGCAGCCCCTCGTTCAGGCAGCCAGGACCTCCATCTCAAATGGGATGTCCTGCCTGACCCAGCCTGCTCTTCACACCAGAATGCAGCCTGGCACTTGGCCCAGAGTGTGATGGCTTTGTCAGAGAGCATATTTACATCAACTAGTTAAAAGCATCACCCTTTTCCCTCCTCTTCCCAACCTGCTTCGAGCCCAGGCTTCTGCAGGGCCGAGTCTCCCTGGAAAGAAGTTGAAGGGTATAAGAAAATGATATGGGGGGCTGGATTTTTCACTTTCACGGGTGTTAGCCATCCTTTCCTTCCACGATTTGAGTAAATTCAGGATGTAATGCAATTGTGGAAGGCTGTAATCCCATCTCCCCTCCTGGTGATTGCTGTGCTTTACAGATTGGGCACAGCAACCTGTCCCTGAGCAGATTTGTTTTTGTAGTTGAATTAGGAAGAGGCTGGCAATAGCCATTGTGGGGGATGATAAATTGCTGCTCTGGTCCCTGTTTTTTCTCCTCCATGTGAAATCATCCCTGGGGACTGCTGGCAGATCTGTTGCCCTGCCCTGCTGCTCCAGGGGCAATGAGATCAGCAGCTCCCCAGCAGAGCCAGCCAGAATAAATCCCTGTGCTGCATCATTTCCTGGGGATCAATGGCTGTGCCCCCAGGACAGGCTGGAACCAGTGCTAGAAACCCAAGGACCCCCAGCAAATCCTCCTGGCCCTTCCTCTGCCCCACATTCCCTGGAGGCACCCAGCAGGTGAACATCAGCCCTGTGGCACTGGGGCTGGGTTTGCAGTCCTTTTTCCACCCTCTGCCCTTCATTTTTATCTCCCAGACAGAGGAAGGGGATGGAGAACAGAGGTTTTCCACAGCAGGGGCAGCTGGCAGGGCTGGCACATCCCCTCTGTGAGCCCCACATGTTTCTTTGCCCCTTGCAGTGGATGAGGGCCCGCTGGACCTCTGACCCCTGCTATGCGTTTTTTGGTGTGGATGGCACCGAGTGCTCCTTCCTCATCTACCTCAGCGAGGTCGAGTGGTTCTGTCCCCCCCTGCCCTGGCGAAACAGGACAGTGGCTGTGCCCTCACTGCCACCAAAGCCACGGGCACAGGTAAGGTGGGCCCAGCTTGGCTTTTTTGGGGGGAGGCATCGGCATTGAGGCTGCTGGAAATAAATATTCAGTGCCAGCAGGGCTGTGATCCCTCTCGTGGGTTTTCATAGAATCACAGGCTGGTTGGGGTTGGGAGGGATCTTTATGGGCAGGGACACCTTGCAGTAGAACAGGTTGTTCCAAGCCCTGCCCGACCTGGCCTTGAATGTTTCAAGGGATGGAGCATCCACCAGCTCTCTTTGCAACCTGTGCCAGTTTTATCACCCTCACCATGAAAAGTTTCCTCTTTACACCTAGTCTGAGTCAACTCTCTTAGTTTAAAGCCATCACTCCTTGTCCTGTTGCAACAAGCCCTGCTAAAAAGTCTGTCCCTGTCTTTTTATAAGCCCCTGTAAGTATTGAAAGGTTGCAAGAAGATCTCTCTGAAGCCTTCTCTAGTCCAGGCTGAACATCCCCAGCTCCCTCAGTCTCTCCACAGCACAAATGCTTCATCCCTCTGATCATTTTTGTGCCTCTCCTGCACCCACACCAACGTCTGTGCCTTTCCTCTGCTGAGGAATCTGGGTTCTCACGAGAACTGGGTGCAGTGGGATCCCTCTGGGATTTGGGCCATGAAGTGGAGGAGCTGTGATGGCTCCAGGGGAGCGGGAAGGGCTCAGCTCAGCTCTGCTGAGATGGACAAACCTCCCCCATGCCACGGGGCAGCCCGGGGGCTCCTCTGGCAGCTGCTTTCCCTACACTCACCATGCAGAGCGTGCTCCTTCCCTAGGCAGCCTTCAGGAGGGACCTGGCTCGCCTGCTGGAGCTCATTGGCACAGGGAAGGAGTCCCTGAGCTTCATGAAGAAGAGGATCAGGCACCTGGCCCAGCAGTGGCTGCGGGCGGCGCGGCGCCTGGAGCAGAAGCTGGTGGGACGGCAGCGGGACCAGAAACACGTACGGGGTCCTTGGGGAACAGAGGGAAACTGAGCCTGGGACAGCTGGGGTGGGAGCCAGCTGGGAGGAAAATTCATAGGGTTGGTCTGTTGTCAGTGGATGTGACTCCACAGGCATTTGGGATGTGGCATGACTGGTGTTGCTGAGCAATGGGGTGGATTTTGGAAATGGGTTCTGGTGGGAGGAGTTGGTGTCCAGCTGCCATGGGAGTCTGACTGGTCTCCTCTGAGGACAAGCTGAGGTTCCTGTTGGTGTTTTTCTTGTGCTTCTTCCTTTGGCCCCTGTGTGCTGGGAAATCCAGCCCATGGTTCAGACTGTGATGGACACGGAGAACACGAGCCAGGCCCCAGGACACAGAGTGGCAGTCACAGGGAGCTGCCAAGCTCTGACCACTGGATCTGTGCTAATTGGACATAGGTCATTTGTCTGCACACCTGACTGAGCTCCCTGAGTCATTACAGCCTGCAAAGGAGCTGGGGGGAATCAGGGACCGTGAGTCATTCTGGGCTGGAAAACCCAAATTGTCCCTTTCCCCAGTGCTGACCCCTCTCCTTGTCTCTGCAGATCTTGATCCACATTGGCTTCCTGACAGAGGAGTCAGGGGATGTTTTCAGCCCACGGGTGCTGAAGGGAGGCCCCCTGGGTGAGATGGTGCAGTGGGCTGACATCCTGGCTGCCCTCTTCATGCTGGGACACAGCCTGAGGGTCACCGTGTCCCTGAAGGAGCTGCAGAGGTGGGTGCTGGGTTACATCGAGGTCTGGGTGGAAACACCAGGTCTGAAAAGGCTGGGGAGGCTCTTTGCCCACCTGCATCTCAGACAGGGCTGGTGCTGTCCTGCATTCCGGCTGGGAGAGATCCCATCCTTCGACATGCCAGGAAAGTGGGAAGGACTGGTGTAAAGGGATGCTTTGTGTGGAGCTGATGTGGACATACCTGGAGCAGGGCTCTGCCCTGTGGCTTCAGTGCTGGATGTGAGCAGAATGGTCCCTGCTGCCAGCACACAGCATCACCTGTGTCCCCTGACACCTGCCTGGGGTTGGCCAGGGAAAGCTCCCTTTCCCACCCCATTCCCCAGGGATGCTCCCTGCTGGGCTGGTGGCCCTGTGGCTGCAGGATGCAGGTGTCCTGCAGGTCACTGGCTCTTCCCACCATGCATGGCTGCACTCAACCCCCGGGGCTTTGCTGGTGTTGTCTGAGCAGTGATTGTGATTGCTTCCTTCCTCCCTCCCTCCCTCCCTCTCCACCACAAGGCACACAGCTGGGGTGGCTGCCAGGTGGAAGCTGCATCCTTTGCCCTTGGTGGTCCCAAGTTGTCCCTCCGCAGGAGGTGCTGGGGGTGACTTGGGGACCTGTGGGGGGATTTGCTGCTGCTGGAGGCACTTCCCACAGAGGGATTGGCTCTTTCTGCCCTGGGTGAGAGTCTCCAAGATGGATCAGTATTAGACGGAAAAAGAGGGAGAAGCCAACAGTGAGCCCTGTTCCTCTCTGCTGATGCTGTTCTGTTATTACTGGGCTGACACTGCTGCCTTCTGTCACCTCATAAGCTTTGCTCCCCTCCTCTGAGACATCCCAAGTGGAGGGCAAGTACCAGGGAAATTGCAGATTAGATGGGTTATAAATCAAGAAGAGCCTGAAGCTGCCTCGGGGTCTGGGCAGGCTTTGGGAGATGCTAAGCCAGCATCGGCCACATCATGAGCCTTGCTGGAAAGGGAGTGAAAAAAACCAACAGCCCTGGAGAAAAAAACAACAAAAAAACCTCCAACCCAGCCCCTGCAGCGTTCAGAATTAATGAATGGAATGAGCTCCTAACTAATGAACTAAAAAAAAAATAAAAAATCCCGCCTTTAATGCAAGAGGCAGCATCTCCTCAAAGAGGTGGGAATGATGTGCTAAATAATACCCGTGTACTCAAGCATGAAAGGAGTTAATGGCTGGGAGGGTTGTGTTGTTGTGTGGTTCTTGTTTGTGTTTTCCAATGCCGAACCTCCTGGTGGTTGTTCAGGGAGGGAAGGAGCTGTCCCCTCTCACGGGTTGGTTCTGCAGCACCCATTTCCCTCTGCGAGTGACTCTGGCGAGTATTTTGCTGTATCCCTGTAGGATTTTGCTGTATCCCTGTAGGATTTTGCTGTATCCCTGTAGTATTTTGCCTTTGCAGAAGCCTGAGAGCTTCCACGTCACCTGGCAGTAATGAGAGCTCCTCTTCTGACGTGGATTTGGATATGTCCCTTGGGATGCCTGGGAACGGCAGCTCCGTCTCCTCCCCTTCGCAGCTGAGATGGGAAGGGAGCGAGCCGGGCTGGGGCTGCACATCCCGCCCTTCGGTGTGTCCCAGAAACTGTCCCCCCTCCCCGAGCACCGTGCCGTGCCTGGCTTTGGTGATGTTCGAAATGCTGCACACCCACACCAAGTGCTCAGTGCCATACTGATGGGCTGGGGTGGGTGGGGGCAGGACCGGGGGTGTCACCACGTCCCCTCTGTCCCTTTGGAGACCAAGCCCAGCGCTTGGAGGGTCAGCACCGGCACCTCTGCGCAGCCCATCGAGAGATGGGTTAATGTGGTGACACCAGGGGACAGAGGTTGTGTGCCAGGGGAGGGCTGAGAGGTGCCAGCAGCCCTGGTCCGTGCCTGCACATCTCTCTCACATCCCTGCTGCTGGGCTCATCCCTGCCCTGGTGCCTCTGAGGAGTGCTGGGAAAAGCTTTTGCCTGACCAGGAGCGAGTGGGAGGCTTAGCAGAACACGTGTAATTAGTCCCGAGGTGTGCTAAGAGTTAATCTGGGCTCTTCTTTAAAGCCTGGAGGGGGTTTTACCTGGAGCCACAGCTTTGGGCAGGGTGTGCAGAGAGCCAGGGATGCACAAAGGGCTGGAGCTGGGCTGCAGGGATGCAGCAAAGCTAAATCCCTGTCCCTGGGGAAGGGGCAGCCCAGGAACTCTGATTCCTTATCCCTCCTGTCCCCTGCACCCTCCCAAAGCAGCAAAGATTTGTGCCTCTGTAAACTGGGCCTGAATTTGTCCTCTCCCATTCTGGGTGTCTCCTGCTGACCTTGCAGCAGGACAGGCAGCAGTGTTGGGATGGGTTTGGGGATATTTTGCTCCAGCAGTGTGAAACGTTGAATCCGTCCTTGTGTATTTTTCTTTGGCAACCCCAGCTCTTTCCATGGCTGGGAGCTGTAGCTGCTCCTACCCAGCAAAGCCTCCACTGGAGCCCATAAATTATTCAGCACAGATTAACCTCTCTCCTGATCTGGTTTTTCTTTTTTTTTTTGTCTCTTCAAATTTCTGAGCTGATTTTTCAGCATGTATTGATCATTGGCAAGGGATCACTGGAAGATTTGCCTTCATACACTTCAGCCAGTGGTTATCTGAGAGCTGTTCATGATTAGCATCTGTATTGATTGCAATGCAGCAGTGCCTGAATTTGGTCTGGATTGGGTCAGGAATGCTGAGGATCAGGAAAATGAAGGAGAAGTAAGGCCCTGGTCAAAAAAGCTGGTGATGGAGGGCTGGGGGTGAAAACATGTTGGGAGTGTGACCATGTGTGCTGAGCACCTCTCCCTGCCCAGCAGTGAAGGGCAGTGGTGTCAAATGGTTCTTCCTCTGTTTTAGGGACCAATGCTAATCTGGAACAAAGATAAGGAGCTCAGGGAATCTGCAGGCTTCATCCCCAGCTCAGCTGGGCACTGTCCAAATGTCCCTGGTGGGTCTGAGATCACAGCCATGGAGCTCAGCCCTGGTTTTCTGGGGCCAGTTTATTTGGGTTATCTTTTACCCACTGCAGACTCTAAAGATCTGTGAATTCCACTGCCGAGTCATACTGGGGGCTATTTTTTCTCCTGCAGTTGAGCTAAGTGCAGGTGTCTGTTCTCCTTTGAACTCCCAGTGAATTTTTGAGCTGCTTCTGGTGCCTCTGGAGATACAAGGGGTGAAACGTGGGGTTATCTGTTCCCTCCCAACCTAAACCATTCCGTGTTTCTGTGTGCATCTTCCCAGGAGGAAAATGAATCTCCAAGCTGGAGCAGGGAGCCAGGAGCTGTTTTCTCCCTGAGATTTGTGCTGGGTGGGCAGCCAGCAGCATTTTGAACCTTGTCTTGAAGCAGGGAGGGAAGAAACATCCCAAATCTGAATGCCAACACTTGATTATTGCTGAAGACCCCTGGTGCTGTGTTGGTAACCCAAAAGTGCTTTCAGGGAGGTGAGAATCCAGGCCAGTGTTGGTGTTGTTGCTTGCTAGGGGAGGAGTGGGAAGTGCCTGAAAGCTCTGAGCTGGGTTGTTGATGAGGCAGCTCATGAGTAGATGCTGGAAAATTACAAGCAGCGCTTTGGAGCAGTGGCTGTGCCCACAAAAAAAAATGAATAAGCTGAGGTTTTCCTCTAGAGCACCCATGCCCTGGGGTCAGGCAGGATCAGGAAGGATCCTCTCAGCCTTTTTCCTGGGGAGAAGCAGCACAAGGAGCACTCCTGGAAGCTCCAGCTCCTACTCTCATCCTTGAGCCATGGGAGGGGTCATCTTGGCATGTCCAATTGTTCTGGGGCTGAGGGAGAGGCTGGGGGAGAAGGGGCTGCAGAGCTGTGAGCTGCTGGGGAGTTCAGAAAAGCACTGAAAGGTGCTTTTCTCAATGGTCCCCTTGAAATTAACTGCTCATAAAGCAGGACAGAAAGTCGAAGAAAATGGGATTTGATGCCTCTCGGGGTCAGGGCTTTACAAAGTGTTCCCAGAGCTTAATTGCTCCTGTGTCAACTTCTGGACTCTTAATTCTAGTTCTGGCACAGCGCTGGATTTGAAGCACGTGCCTGTATCAGGTGCTGGCAGCCCTTTCCCTGCTGTGGCCAGCGAGTGGTTTGGGTGCTGAGCCACCCCCCTGTGCTGGGGATGGAGCCCTGGAGCTGTGGTGGGACGAGGCTCTGCTCCCACTGCCCCCACTCTCCTCTCAGAGCGATTTTCCTGTGCTTTCCATGCTCACCGAGGTGTGCTCAGGCTGCAAAAAGGGCTGATCAGATGGAAACACCATGTCCAGAAAGCACATTTCTAATTGTCTCCTGGCAGATAAAAGCCATCTTTCTGTCTTGCATCTGTTCACATGAAAACCTGCACCATGCCCAGGCTCTGGCTTCACTCCCCTCGCCAGCTGGCAAAACCAGTCCTGCTGTTGTGTGGGAGAGAAAGGAACTGCTTGTGGAAGCAGCCAGAAGTGGCTGGTTCTGTGTGATCCTGATGGAGCTGCATGCAAAGGCTGTGGATTGATCAGCTCTGCTATCAGCTCCATGGGGAGGAACCTTTAGCCTTTAATGGAGCATCAGGTGCTCCTGGTACTTGAGTCCAACCTGGCCTTGGACACTCCCAGGGATGGGGCAGCCACAGCTTCTCTGGGCAGCCTCTGCCAGGGCCTTACCACCCTCACAGAGGGGAATTTCTTCCTTTTTTTTGGAGCTGATGGGGCAGTGGGACAGCAGTAGAACAGCCCACCTGTCCCAGGGTCTCTCCAGGCACCACCAGCAGCATGGGAGTGCTCAATTTCTGCTGCTCCCTGCAGGAATCCAAGTACTGATTTCTCCTTTCCTTGGAAGTTCCTTCATATTTGCTGAATCTGTGACCAGAAAGAAGTGTTTGTTCTGGCACCCTCCTGTGCATCTCCAGGTCTTGGAAATAAATAAATGGATTACTGAACTTCACCCTGGATGGGTAGGGCTGTATCATACAAGATCAATGATGGGCCAGAGAAACAATCCAGGTGCACCTTGCAAAAGTGAAACCATTGCAAGTGCTGAAATTGCTTGGAAATCCTCATTTCTAGTGAGTATTCATTCCAGCAGGAGGGAGAGCCGAGGGCAGAGGGCAGGCAGCAGGATGTTCATCTTGTGAGCTTGGATTTGCACTTGTTGCTTGTGATGGGGTTGTCACAGACCCCTGGAAGCTGCTCAGGCCTGCCTCTGGCACCTTTCGCCCCTGGATAAAATCCCAGTGCCTGCTGGGCTCTTGCAGCCATGGAGGAGGTGAGGGAGCAGCGAGGACATGATCCCTGCTCTGTTCTCAGCCTTGCTGATGGCAGCAGATGTGGGCAGAGAAGATGCAATTAAATATAATACCGAATATTGGCCCAGGCTGCCAGGAGATGCCCACGAGATCCATTTAGAGCTGGACTTCTCAGCACCAGGAGTGACAACACGGAAAGAAACGTTGGGTTAATTTGAAAATAGGGCAATGGCATGTGAAGATAACCCTGCAGTCATCTGACTCCAGAGTGCCTGCACTGGAGGGGAGGGGACAGTCCCCTGGCTGATTAAAGTACCTCTGAGAGGAAAATAGCAGGACAAGAAGCTGCTGGAGATTTATTCTGGAGTAGGCACAGCTGGTGGAGGCAGCTGGCGGAGAGGCGAGCTCGGCATCCACTTGGATCGGAGCCGCTCCCGCCCAGAGAGGTGCCAGGGCTCAGCCCTGGTCTGGGATTTGGGATGGGATGAGCCCCTGGATCACCACCCACAGCTGATCCGGGAGGGGAGGTTTCCCCAGGGGCTGGGGTTGGGTGGTTTCCACAGCAGACCCCTGGGCTGTGCTGGCGGCGAAGGCGGCGTTTGCGCTCATCAATTTTATTTGCGTAATTTCAAGCGCCATTAATAGTACATGGCACGAGGAAAAATCAGGGAAATTGCACTCCAACCATGAGTGAAATTGGGTTTAGTAGAAAATTAGTTGACTTAACTGGCAAATGATGAAAGCCTGAATAAAGAATGTTTAAATAAGGAGGAATAAAAAAAAAACTTCTCCCCCCGCCCCCATCTCAGAGGTGCAGGCTGGATTTGCATGAGTGGAATATTAAAATCAGTGGCTATAAAGTGTTCAGGGAGGATAAGGGGGGTAAATGAAGAGATGTTCTGCTCCTGCTCTCAGAGCTATTCCAGCCACGCAGCCATGGCACAGGGAGCATAAATGGATGTGGCAAGTCCTGAGCACCTGGAGAGGGGATGTGTGGCAGATTGCGGTGCTGATGGGAGCTGGGAGAGCCAGACCTGCTCTCCCCAACTGGTGGAAACTTTTTTTAAGGCTTCAGGATGAGTTACACTAATTGCTGCCTCCTGCAGCCCCTCGTCAAGCTTGGTTAGGGCTTCCTTAAATTACAGATTATTTTGTAGTGCAGTGGCTTGTGTGACACGTACCAGCTAGAGGCTGGTGTGTGCTGCAAGCGCAGTGTAATGGTTTGGGGATTTTTAGTTAGATACAAGGTTTATGGATTGGTTCCACCACAGTGCAGGTTGGTGTAAATCACTGTTTGTCTGATGACTGAGGTAAAAGCAGCGCTGTGTGAGCAAATGTGTTGTTTAGAATTCCATCTCTACAAAATCCCGGCTTAAAAATTCCCCTCCAGGCTTCCCGGGAGGTTGAGTCTCCTCGGTGCCCTATTTATTGTACCGAGGTGGCTGTGGGAGGTGAGAGCCTTTCTATTCCTGCCATCTCCCCAATCAGTCCTGTCGTGTAAAATTGTGCATAAAAGTGACAAAACTGCAACCTGTTCCCCCTGCGGCATCCCCAGCCAGGCTGCCCTGAGCTGATGCTGAGATTCCTTGTGACAAGAGCAATGAAGCAGCTGCAAAAGCAGCTCTTTGTCTTAAATTGAAATTCTCTGTTTTTTCCTGGCTTTAGCCAGTGAGGCTGTTCCACATTTACACATTTTCTGGAGTTCCTGTCATGGTCAGGAGTTTGGGGTGACCCTTCAGGGGTGTCAGGTTGGGATGGGGCTGGAAGAAGGATCTTGGTGCTCAGTGCTCAAGGACTTGGAACCACATCAGAATCAGAAAAGCCTGAGTTGAGAGGCACCTTTTAAAGGTCTTGTGGTCCAAACCCCTGCAATGACTGGGGCATCTTCTACCACATCAGGTTCAGGAGAAGAGGGAGATGTGGCCAGGAGCCAACCAAGAGCCCTTCATCATATTTCTTATGGCCAACAAATTTCTGGCTCTGTGTGGCCCCTTCTGATATTAGTGAGAGACTGGAGAGAAAATACTTGTGATAATTGTGTCCCTTGGCTTTTCCTGGATGGGAAAACCATCAATTTCCTCTGGAAACAGCCATGGGGTTGACAGGTGAAATGCTGAAGGGCTCAGCAAGGTGAGGACCTTATGGAAGTGCTCCTCAGAGGATGGACCCTGGGGCCATGGGTCCATTTGAGCTTCAGCTGAGGAACAGATAAACCCCAGGTAGGGCTGGAAAGGGAATTCTCAGATTCAGAAGGAAAAATGCAGAGAAATTAAGAGAACCAGTAAGAGAGGTCACAGAGAAGGAAAGATTCAGTCTGGGAGGGTAAAACCTGACCAGAACTTTTATTCCTTAAAGAAGAGAAAATACCTACGGGCATGGCTGGGATAAATTCCCATCTCCAAATAGGGGTTGGGAGTAAGTGAAGAGCCCAGAAGAAAACAAAGACAGACATCCTGGCAGGCAGGAGCTAAGGGTGAGATTTCACAGTGTCTGAGCTCAGACTTGTGAAATAAAACAGGAATTCCTCAGCCTCGTTGGAAGGACTGAGAATGAAACGGGACAACTGTGTGGTGGGAGTGAGACAGCCTGGGTGGACCAAATCAGCTCAGCAGTTTGGTTTTCCATGAGGATGCTGCTGCTTTTTGGGTGTCAGTGGAGTTATGAGGATGAGGAATTATCAAATTTAGGAGGAAAAACAAAATACAAGAGCATTAAAACTGCAGAGTGAATCAGCCTCTGAGCAACTGGCACTGGGAAATCACAAGTACAAGCAACATGGCTTTTTGAGAAACCTGCTGAAGCTGGAAGGTGTCACAGGGTTGTTTTTTTTCTGAGAAGGAGGAAACATGGTCCAGACAAGCAGATGGGCTGTCAGGCTGACATCAGTGGTACACTTGGTGGAACAGCTTTGGAGAGAGGGGTTCATCAGTTCACAGAGGTAATTGGAAATGGAAGGAGGCACAGCACAGGTTTAGCAGCCCTGTATCTTGCTGGATTAATCACATCTCACCGTGGCAGCCAGGTAACTGATGGTCTTGGTGAAGAGATTGCAGTCAGTCGAGTTTATCCGGATTTTCATAATGCATTTTATCCACTGGAGGAGGGAAGAGGGGCTGAGTGTGGCTGTTTGTAAGGAACTGGCTGGAAACCCCCTGAGTGAGACCCAGGGCCCAGCTGCCCCTGTTTTATGGAATTATTTCATAAATGGGACCAAAAGTGAGAAATACTAATGAAATGTGCCCAACATCCAAGGACAGGCATTGCCAGCAGAGTCAAGGAGAAGATGAGAGTGCTCTGGGATGTGATGGGTAAGGACTGGAATAAGAGAAACATTCCAGGGTGTGTTGGGAGAGATGTGGAGCTGGGAGCAGGGAGCTTTAGGCTCAGCTGGGAGCCTTGCAGGAAGAGAGGAGAGGAAAGATGTGGCTTGACAAGTCTGTCACTGGTGTGACTGCAATGAAAATAAATGAAATCTGGTGTCTTCAACAAGAGAGGTCCCAGGGAGGGTGTGTGGTGACTGGGATGCTGGTGATCCCTGGCTGGGAATGCTGTGTCTCACAGCCCATGTGTGAGGAGCAGAAGCTCAGCTGGAGCAGGTGCAAAGATAGGGAGGGACAAGGACTCTCCAGATCTTCGGCCTGGGAAATAAAAACTGGGGTGAGGAGAACCATCTGCCTCCCCCTCCATCAAAGAGGAGCTGTTTGATGGCTCCTGCTCAGCGCCCAGCAGGGGAAGGAGTGTTGGTGGTGCTGGGGGCTGATCCCTCCTGCTTCTCCCCAGTCACTTAGGGGTGCCTCCAGGACGGGGGAACTGCCCCCTGACCAGTCCTCTGCCTTTCGACCTGATTTACACCGACTACCACGGCCTCCAGCAGATGAAGCAGCACATGGGGCTCTCCTTTAAGAAATACAGGTAAGCAAAGCCACTGCCTGCTCTTGTTCTTCAGTTCATTAATTAGCAAGCAAAGACTAATGCTACTGACCAATCCTAGGAGGCAGACCCTTTGATTTTATGTTTGATTTTTGCCTGGCTGGTGCCTTGCTGTGTCCCCTGCTGCCACAGCACGAGGCATTCTGAGCCTCATGTATTTAGGATGAAACCTCATTAAAAGAGAGAGAGTTGGGGAAAGACCAAACCCTGCATGTGCCTGCAGTGTGTTGATGTGTGCCAGGGTGGGCACAGCATGGAGGGGAGTGTGAGCCTTGGGAATTTGTAAAGGAGCCCTGCCCCTGGCTCCTTGAGCATCAAGACAAATGTCATCATCCCCTGGTACATCACCAGCCAGGAAAATCTGTGATTTAATTTAGTGCTGATAGACCTGCTATTTATTATGTTTTTTCCCATCTCTTCCACTATCCTACACAATTTTATTAGAGAGAAAAATGACAAGCTGCGTTATTGCTTTTATTATAAATGCATTTGCTCTCGCATTCAGCTTGTTTTGCTCTTCCCTTGCTCGTTGTTCCTCTTCTCTCCTCAGCCTTGTGCTGGTAGTGCCTGCCTCAGCATTCCCAGGATATTGGGAAAGGCATTAATAAGCATTTGGGAGGTTCATCATTCTGGCAGCTGTCAGGGTCCTGCAGAGTGACATTGTCCTGCATGGAGCAGTGCTGGGAAGGGCTCCTTGGGATGTGCTGCTCCTCTCTGGGGGTGCAGAGCTGGGGCCAGCAGGTGTGCTGAGGCTGTGTGTGCCCTGCAGGTGCCGTGTGAGGGTCATTGACACGTTTGGGACAGAGCCAGCCTACAACCACGAGGAGTACGCCACGCTGCGCGGCTACCGCACCAACTGGGGCTACTGGAACCTGCAGCCCACACAGTTCATGACCATGTTCCGTAAGTGGGGGTGCTGCAGAGCCCTTGGCTTTAAAAGGGGTGGATTTCTCTCCCTGTTTGAATTTGCTGGACTTAATGTCGAGATCTCAGGTTTCCCAGAGCAGAGGATAGACAGAGAATAAAGTAGGGATTTATTAAAGGCTCCAAAACATACACCTTGGGGAGTGCAAAAAACCTCACAGAGGCTACACCCAAGATGGACAAGAATCACAAGATTTTCAGACAGATATAAGTTTGATCTATCTGTATATCAGGGATTAATCCTCCAATTGCATCTTTAGGTAATGAAGTCACATTCCCCCAGTTTGCTCCCCCCCAATTCACTTTTGAGGCCGGAGGCTGTGATGGTGTCCTTGGATCTCAGGCCTGGAAGGATTGTTTAGTCTGACCAACATGTGAAGAGAGCTTGCTAACGCTCTGTATGGAGTTCAGAGTTATACCCTAATGCAATACAAGATCAGAAAAATACAAAAGCTAAAATTAAGGCACCAGTGGGGCCCTGCCAGGGCGGTTCTGGGGCTCTGAGATCCTCCACGAGGTGATGCTCAGGCAGTGTCCTCCTCCCCGGCTCTGTTCCTGCTTCCCCCTGCCTGCAAGGAGCTCCTGCTGGGCTACAGAAAGTTCCAGGGAGAGACACCAGGCTCCTTCCCCTGGTCCAGCACAGTCAGGGCACAGCCAGCAGCTTCCAGCTGGGGTGGTGGTGGTTGCAGAGCCTGGTTTGAGTTCAGCTGGGATTCTGAAGGTGAGAGCAGCTCAGGGATTGGATTTGCCTGTGGCATGGATGGGAGATGTGCATGTCTAGAAGGAGACCAGTGTCCCACTGGCTGCTGGGTGACTCCAGTGTTCCTTTTTCCTGGCTGGGTAAAGCTCTTCTGGCAGCCTTAAAAGAACCTCACTGTGTGCAGAGCTGCTCCAGTGGGTTCTGAAGCCTGGATTTCATGACCTGCTTGGATAGTGACTCGAGCTCCATTTTCCATTTTCTGGGGACACCCCAAAAAACATCTGTCCAGCCCCTGTCTCCTTCCCTTGGTGTCCACAGCTCACACCCCTGACAACTCCTTCATGGGCTTCGTGTCAGAGGAGCTCAACCAGACTGAGAGGCAGCTCATCAAGGCAAACAAAGTGAGCAGTATGGCCGTGGTGTATGGCAAGGAGGCCAGCATCTGGAAGGTGAGTGTCCTTGGGCTCCTGGGGACAAGCCAGGCAGGCAGGGTAGGGATAGGCAGGGCTGGGAGGCAGCCCCAGCCTCTGGCTCTCCCCCTGAGCTGTTAAGGTGCAGATCTGGTTGTGTTTGTGGAGGATCATCCTTGTCCTGGTCCAGGGGGAGTGATGGGACACATCCAGAGCCTCCAACAAACAGGGAGAGGCTGCTGGGATGTCATCCCCTGCTCCTTGCTCTGGGTGATGCTACCTCCCAGCAGGCTCTGAGGCTGAGGATTTCATATCGATGATTTTATGTAATTAATTATAATGATTGCCACTAATTAATTGCAGTGATTGCTGCATTATGATGGGGACAGTTTGTGTCTGCTTTCAAGCACTCTGTGAAAAGGGGCCGTGCTCCCCGAGCCTGGAACACCTGGGGGACAGGGGTGGGTCACTGCATGGGGACAGCCCCTCCAGCCCCCAAAACATCCCCCTGCATCTCCAGAGGGGCTGGGCGTGCTCCCCCCATCTAATCCAGAGCTAGCAAGCTGCTTTTCCTTCCAGGGCTCTAAAAAGGAGCTAATTCTCATTGTCTGTTGATTTATTTCTATTTTTCCCTCTGTGCACCGCCTGGGGCTGCTCCAGTTGCAGGTACTGTACCACACCAGCTGCTGCTGGGCTTTGCCTCTGCGCCTCTTCTCGGGAGAGAAAAGGTTTTTGTCTGAGTCGACTTTGCCTTGACGTGGGCTTGGTCCTCTGGAGCTGCTGGGACTGATGTGGGTTGATGCAGTGGGGGCTGTACCTCCTCCCCTTCCCAGCTTTCCTGATTAGCAGCTGCTAATTAGCAGGGATGCTTGTGGTGAGCCAGGATCCAGCCACGCCATCTCCTCTGTACTGGGTTTGTGGGTTTTCCATCGCTCCCCAGGTCTGAGAGCAAATCCCCCCTGCCTCTGCCTGGCTCAGGGGCTCCCTAAAGCCCTACTGAAACACACTAAATCTCATTTGAGGAGAGCTGCAACATCTTATTTTTCTACCATTCTCCTGCCCTTTCTTACCCAGAAGTTTCCTTGGACCTTAATTCAGGTAATTTGGGAAGGCACTGAGGAGAGTTCAAACCCCAGAATGGACATTTCCCTCCACCCCGAGTGCTACAGGCCTTTGCTGTTTTGAGTCAGAACTCACAAACAACATCAGCTTTCCCCGAACTGCACATTTGGGGTCATTTATTCCTGGATGAAGAGGCTGGGGTTGAGCCTTGCTGGTTCCTTGAGGCCAGGCTGCCTGGCCTTTGCTTCCCATCTTGTACCATTCAGTGGTATAAAAAAGGGACTAGAGGGTTTTTTTTCTTATTTTGAGTGGTTTTGAGGTGTAGAAAGGCAAAGACCCCCTCCATATTCTGGAGCCAGGTGCTTATTTACCAGCCCTGGACCAAACACCCTCTTCAGAGCAGGATGTTTTTGACATTTAGAAACATTTCATTAAACCTCCCTTCCCTTTATTTCTCATTTCCTACCCCTCTGAACTTCTCGCCTCTGGCTCACAATAGGAAAGGAAGTTTTAATAAACTGGGAAAGAGCCTTGGAGAATTCCAGGGATCCATGGCTGAGGGAAGAAATATAGCATTTGAGGAGGCTTTAAGGCAACATACAGAGTTTTCTCAAATTCCCCATTTAGAACTCCTTACTCTCCCTGGTCTTTGCTCTTTTGGGGATGTTGCAGCACTGGAAAGTCCAGCATCAAAAGGATGGGTCCTCTGTGGTTTTTTCAAGCAAAAAAAATTCTGCAGTAGAGAAATTGTTAAAATGAAAGGCTGCTTTGGAGCAAAAAGAGGGAAGCCTCCAAGAGAAGAAAATTGATTACCCCCTTCATTTTCCAGGTAGTGAAACAGGATTAAATCTGAATGAGAAAACCCTTGGAACTTGTCACTTGGAATAAGAGGCTATTAGCAAACTCTGGTCTTTGCAGACTTCCTTTTGGACCCTCCAAATCTTTTAATTCAGCATGGAAGCTACCCTTGGAGGGGACAGGGAAGGCAGGAACGTGATGATCAGAGTGATGGATCCTGCAGCCACTCGGGCTCCCCAGGAGCCTGGGGCAGTCCAGGATGTGTTTCCAAGGAATGAGGAGGGGCTGGTGGGGATTTTGCACTGCTGTGGGTCTGCCTGAAGCATGGCAGGTGCTCTGGGACAGCAGTTTGAGA
>VWZS01001750.1:1143805-1194679 GCA_013397075.1 Rhabdornis inornatus
CACGGGGTTGAGGTCAGACCCATCCTTTGGTGTAGTTCACATGTCTGCCCTCCTCCCCAGGGCAAGGAGAAGTTCCTGGCCATCCTCAACAAATACATGGAGATCCATGGCACGGTTTATTACGAGACACAGAGGCCACCCGAGGTACCAGCATTCGTGAAGAACCACGGGCTGCTGCCCCAGCACGAGTTCCAGCAGCTGCTGAGGAAGGCAAAGGTGGGTGAGGACACCCCAGGACCCTGTCCCCATTACCTGTGCTCCTCCCAGCCTGGCAGGCACTCCCAGATGGGATAATCAATCATGAGCCTCTCAGCCAGGATAATTAGGCAGGAACCAAGCACATTGCAGATCAAGATGTGTCTGATGAGTTTCTCCTTGCAGACTGTCCACAGGCAGAGCACAAAGTTTCCTCATTAATTCATTTATTGCTGAGTGGGGTGGGTTGGTTTTTTTTTTTTCACCTTATATCTGTGATAAAAATAAATGAGATTCTTGGAGTGTGTGGGTGTGGGCGCATCCCTGTCACCTTCAGCTGGTGCCTGGGGGAAATATTCCTGATTTTCCAGCCCAAACAGCTTTGGCAAAGCAATGCTGCTCCATGCAGGCCCAAAGTGATGGTTGTGAGCACCGTGGGGGAACTTACTGGACACTCCATGTGCAAAGTGGGCTGTGGTTGATGGAAAAGGGGGAATTTTGAGCCCGGTTTGTTGAACCCCATTGGAGGCTTAGTGTGCAGGAGCAGCCAGCAGAGCAGGGATGCTGGTGGGTTTATCTGAGAGGTTTCTTCTTGGTGGGACCTCCAAATGTCACTGTTAGCTGTATGATTAGCTATGGAACGATGAGAGTAAGACACAGCGACATGCTCTCCTCTCAAAATAAAAAAGGACAACTTTACTGTAACGCTATATTCCTTTATAAACACTAGATCGCAGAACCTAAAGTAAAATCAAACTCATTGGACTGAAGAAGACAACACCCCCTGTAAACAAGCTTTCACCAAAACACCACGTTCCTCACACGTCCCTCCTGTCACCAGACCAGATGTTAGACGTTGTTATCAATTCTTTCACTCTCTGTTTTCCTTTGAGCAGCCTGAGAACGCTCAGACTGCCCTTTTCCCTGGTTGTCCAGTACACCACAGTTTCCCTGTGTGGAAATTCGCTCTGCAGCCCTGTGTTTCTGCCTTGCAGCTCTTCATTGGGTTTGGGTTCCCCTACGAGGGCCCGGCGCCGCTGGAGGCCATCGCCAACGGCTGCGTGTTCCTGCAGGCGCGCTTCAACCCGCCCCACAGCTCCCTCAACCACGAGTTCTTCCGCGGGAAACCCACCTCCAGAGAGGCAAGTGTGCTCTGGGGGCTCCCTGGGGCCACCCCCTTTGCACCAGGGCTTGGGACAGCCTGGGGAAGGGCAGCTGCCACACCAGGGTTGGTTTTTTTTGGGGCAAGATTTCATCTGTGGATGTCTGCAGACGGGGTCCCCTGTTAGAGCTGAAAGGAGGGATGCAGGGCTCCAGACTGGCTCTCGAAAATGCTGTTTATTGTATCCAGAGGATACAGCAATTCAGGGGTTCTGGGTGACAAGAGCCAAGCTCACAGCTTTTTCAGCATCAGCTGTAGGCTCGTCTGAAGCCCCTCTAGTTCTGCTTACATTGCATTATATACTACTCTTTACAGAACATTGTAATACATGACAACCAATCAATACCTTTACTATTACCTATAGCCTATCATAACTAACATTACCATATCCATGTTACTATGTTCTAATCACAAAAAGTTAATATGTTACGGTTTAAGCTAGAAGTTGTTTTTCGGTTTTCTTGCAGTGGAAAATTCTGAGACCTATTTTTCTGCTTGCAACATGGCATTTCTGTTTGCCTGTGAAATCTTTTTGCTTGGTAAAAACATCTTCTGTTTGAGGTGGATTTATCCTTTGCTCTAAGCCATAAAAACCCATTCCAACTCACTTGCTCTTTGCTTTCTAGTTATCCAGTAAGACTGGCTCAGCAATTCTTTTCTTCTATATCAAAACTTTGTATCATTTCTATTCCTTCTTCAGATTCTACATTCGAACATCTTTCTGTTACACATACACATCTGTGAGAGCTTCCTGTCAAATCCCTATCCATCCCAACAGTCCCCATTTGGGGATTTTCCTTGGGTGGAAAGGGCTCTGCTGTAGGTTTGGGGTTTCCAAGGAGAAGGTGGTGCAGGAGCAGACCCCCAGATCCACACCCTGCTCCCAGCCCAGGCACTGCTGCCCTGCTCATCCCTTTGTCCCCCCAGAGGGACACCAGGACCTGCACAGAGTGGCAGGGCTATGAAATCCCTCCCAGGCTTGCCCATCACTGGGAATTCAATCTAAGTAGAGCAGGAACTCTTTAAAAGTTAAAGGCTTGAGAAAATTGCCTCTTTTATTATTAATAAAGTGGATAATGCAGTGCAAGGCTCCCTCGTGGAGCAGGGAGAGAGCTGGGGGGTGCAGCTGGGCTGGGCTGTCCTTCCCCCCTGATTGCCCCAAGCACCCCCCGAATTTGGTGTTCACACCCATTCGGGTGGGGCTGGGGCTGTAGCTCAGCGTGGAGCCGGGGCAGGGCTGTGAAATGCCTCAGGGTGTTTATGTGCCAGAGGGGAAAGAGGTGATCAATCTGCCGGCAAAGAAATGAGGAAGGACAGCGATGAGGAGGATAAACCACACAGCTCTTCTCCTCCAGCTGGCAGGGATTCAGGAGTGCCCCCAAAACACCTCCTCTGCTCCTCAGCAACCTCTCTCTTGCCTTCCCAGAGGAGATCAGGGCTGGAAAAGCACCTCAGGGCTGGAACAAGAGATGTAGATCCCCAAAATTCACCTGGGTGGGCAGTCCAGGGCAAAGCAGGGATGTCAGTACCTGTGGAGTGCCAGTGTGTGGGCTGCCTGTGGCACCAGGCTGATGCAGCTTCCAGCACTGCTCTCTCCCAGTGCCAGACTTCCCCAGCCTTCAGTGGCAATGAATTTTCTCCCTGCCTTGTTTCTAGAGCTGGCAAACCTGGAAGAGTGGTGTCTTCACACTCCTTTCCTGCTTTGGTGCCTTTTTACCATCACACCCACAGAATGGCTCAGGTCAAGATCAAATTGTCCCTGTGTTACAGGGTTGGAGACATTCCATGCTGCAAAAGGAATTCAGTGTTGTTGGGAATGGGACATCCCAACCCAGTGGGAATTCTTGCACATCATCCTGAGGCTGGGGAGCACCTGGATTCAGAGGAAACCTTCCTCCAGCCCTCCCTATTGCAGTGGGTTAAACCCCAGTGTGTCTGTGAGGCTGCTGCTCCTCGCTGCCATCCAGCTGGGAGCAGGAAGCAGCAGCCATTGCAGCAGGGATTGCAGGATCCAGCAGCCATTGCAGCAGGGATTGCAGGATCCAGCTGGCACTGCTGTGTTTCAGGTGTCCTCCCAACACCCATATGCTGAAGACTTCATAGGGAAGCCCCACGTGTGGACTGTTGACTACAACAACTCTGAGGAGTTCGAGGCTGCCATCAAAACCATCATGAGGACACAGGTATGGCTTGGAGCAGTTCTGGGGTGACCTCCCTCCTGCTGGGTGTGGACAAGCAGCAGCAGATGTTGGAGCCTGGCTCTCTTTTTCAGACGTTAATCTCTTTTCCTTTCTCCTTTGGGTTTTTTCCTGCAGCCCCAGGGGCACACACCTTGCCTTGGCACGGAGCATTGTAGATGTTTCCCCAGGGCAGAGCTGTGCCTTTGAGGGATCCCCTGGGAATCCTGTGGGTGTGCCTGGAGCAAGGGGAGGCTGAGAGGAGGTTTGGGAGCAGGAGGCTGAGTTTGCTGGAGGTGTAGAGCAGTTCTGGGAGCTGGTGTGATAACAGAGATTAACCCAGAGAGCCACAGCCCTCTGCAGCTGCCTTTCCCCCATTTCACTGATCATTACCTTTGGATGGAGCAAATCGATGGGAATAACTTCAGGAGCTGCCTCTGTGAGGGATGTAAGGGAGGGGAGAACGCCAGGGAAGGCAGCACTCCTGCTGGGCCCACTCTGGAAACGCTCCCTCATGAATATTTACCTCCCACCCTGTGGCAGGAGCCTTTCATGTTGTCCAAATTATTAAAGTTAGTTTTCCTGGAGGGGAGGAAAGTGCTGATAGCCATTTTGCTGGCAGTTTGCTTCAGCTGGGATGAGCCCCCCTCTCTCGAGGACAGGGGTGTGCTGTGGAACCCAGGCTCAGGGTTCAGGGTGTGATGCTGGTCAGAGAAGGGTCACCCTTGCTTTTCCCTGCGTTAGAGGCTGCAGTGGAGGGTGCCTGTGGCAATCTGGGGACCTGGCTCAGGTAATGCTGTCACCCTGTGTCTCACCTCCTCGAGGGTGATTACTGCAGCTCTCCACCTCACGCTCATTTTCTCTGTGTGTTTGTAAAGACTGATCAGACCCAACTTAGGAAAACAGTTGTTGTTTTGCACATTCATTCCCGTATCTCGATTAGAATTAAATTAAAAATAATGACATCCCTGCTGCTGTGCTGCCAGGCCAGCTGTCAGAGCTTGACCCTCCACCATCTGGGCTGGAGACAGCCCTGAAGTGGAGGAATTGCTGTGGGTGGGAGGCTGGGAGCTGTTTTGGGAGAGAGGAGGAAATTTTCTGTTTTTCCAGAAGAGAAGGAAGAAAACAGTGAAGCTTGGTGCTGCTAAAATTATTAAAGAATGGTGAGACTGAGGATGGAGGGAAGGGCTGTGCTGGTTCCTGGGCAGCTGTGCTGTGCTGCTGCAGTGTTGACTGGATGTGCACCAGGGCATTTAGGTGCTTAATGGTCTGGTTAAAAATTAAAGGATTTTAGGGAAGGATTTGGTGGCATGATGGGCACTGGGCAGGAGGAGCTGGTGTCCAGGACTGGGCACTCACTGGAGTGTGCTGCTGCTGTGCCCATCCCCAAACCAAGCTCCTGTCTCAGCTCTTCTCCTCATTCCCACTCTGGGATCAGGATCCCCACTGTAGTGCCCTCCCACAAAGCATCCCAGCCTCTGGAATCACCCTCATCTGCTGGAAGTCCTAAATTTGCCTCAGATGAACACTCCAGTCACTGAGGCTCCATTTGCATTGTGACACGAGGTCACTCTGGAGAGGAGGGATTCCTTCCCACCAAGGAGTTAATCCACAATTCACCTCTCTGGGGTTTTAAAGACATTGTGTAAATCCTCCCAGAGCAGAGCAGGGAGTGAGTGTGAATAACTTACAGCAGCCTGTCCCCCCCACCTCACTTTTTATCTTTCAAATAGAAAGGTCTGCTTTATTAGAGATGCTGTCAAGGCAATTAAGCCTAAAAATTGACCTACCTTACAGGTTTAAAAGCCTTATTACAGGCTTTGGCTCCAGGAGTCCATGGGTATCTTGTCTTTAAAATACTGTTTGTTACAGCAGGAACTGAAAACAAGGGCATTAGCAGGAGGAGTAGCAGAAAGATGGTAGCTGGGCAATTTAATGTTCCTGTTCCCAGCCTGTTACTGGAGTTTGGAGAAATTATTTTGCTGACTCCTTTTTTTTTTTTCCCCCTGAAGGCAAAATGGGGTGTTTGTTATTGGCATATCTAATAAATTTGTCTGTGTTTCAGAATAACCACCATCAATTTATTTTTTTCTGTCAAAACATTTCATTTCAAAATTACTGGAATGAAATACTATGGTTTTGTTTCCCATCTGCCTGCCTTTGTTTGGAAATACCCTGCCAATTTATTGAAAGGAATGCTGGATCTGAAATGATGCATTTCCCTTTGCTTCACCAACTCAGACAGATTGAACCTGAAACACAACATCTTCCCCCTCCCTGATGGGTGAAAACATTGGAAATTGAAAACTGACCTGAAATTGATTTTATTGAGGGATTTTTTTGTTGTCATATGACTGAAAAATCACGTATCCCACAGATGTTTTACATCTTCTAGGCCAGTGCTCAGTAAGACATTTTTGGGGATCTTGTGGGAAGAGTGGCTCTGCCTTTGGGTGGAAGCTGTGCTGGGAACCAGGGACTGGCAACTGGGAGCCTGGCTGGGAATTTGGGAGCTGCTTCATTACCTGGCAGTAATTCTGGTGTGGTTGAGCTGACAACGAGCTCACCCTGCTTTGGTCCAAGGGGGATTTGCTGATTCTCAGCAACATTTCAGTGTCACTGCAGCACCCCAGTTTCTCCTGCTGAGCCCAGGGCTGCAGTTTGGGGCAGGCTGTGCCATCCCACAGCTCCTGCTGGGCTGGCAGAGCTCCCCAAGCTCAGGCTGCTGGCTTTGTGCAAGCAGAGCAGTTGGGATGCAGCCTGCGTCCCTCCCAACCTAGTTCTGCCTGAAAGAAACTTCTTCCTTCTGGAGGCAGAGCTGAATCATGCCTGGGACGTGGCTTGGGTTTGCAATCTGTGTTTTCTCCCCCAAGAACAGCCTTTCTGCTGCCCTCTCTCATCCTTTTGGAGGTGACACCCGTTCCAGGTCACCCTTCAGCTGCTGGGCAAGGTTTTTGGCAGGCTGTGTCTCTGCCATTCATCTCACTTGGAGCACTTCTGGGTTTCCCTGATGGTTTGCATCCCTGACCTATTTATAAGGAGAATTAATGCCAGGGAAGCACCAAACCTCTCTACCCCAGAGATCAAATATCAATAGAGGGACAAGTGAAAGGGGATGCTGGAGGCTTGTCCCAGTGATGGATTCCATATGTTATCCTGGGGTTGGAGGCTGGAAAAGGAGAGAGGTTTGCAAGCACCACCATTTTCTGGGCCTTCATCTTTTCCCATTGTCAAAACCAGTCCTCACACAAGCAATTGAATAGACCCAATATTCTGGTGTAGTGAAGGGAGAAGGCTTCATTATATTAAAGTCAAACATACAGGACTATAATGGAAAATTATACATTTCAGACTATGCCTGAAAGAGCGGCACATTAAACATCACAGTGAAAATAGCTGGTTAAAATGTTCCAGCCTGCTGTTACGTGCCAGCACAGAATTGCATTATTTTCCTACTTATTTGTCTGATGACGTTCAGATTTTTTTCTGCCCTGCTCTCTTTTCCTTTTGAATGAAGGAGACTTCATTCTCCCTTCCAGCTGGAGGCTCTAAACCCAGGGCTCTGTGGTGGCATTCCATGGGACACTAGTAACTCCCTGCTTGGCTGATGGAGGGAGCACTGGGGCTGGGAAGCTCTGGATCTGTGCTCCCCACCTGAGGGAAGGATGGAAAAGTCCATCTTACCAACCCCTCCATTCCCTCCCATGCCATCCCATGCATCATTCTGCAGTGGGATGCAGTGATCTCCACCTCAGAACCCCCCTCTTCTTCCTCCTCCTCCTCCTCCTCCTCCTCCTCCTTCCCAGAGCTCTGGGGACACCCTGAGCTCCTGACGTGAGGAGTGCCATTAACAGCATGGCTGTTGAGAAGAGGCCGAGCCTGTCAGATTTTAATTAAACAATTATCTTCTCGAAATTGGCATTTTCTCAGTCCTGAGTGCACGAGCTGAATCCTAACAAAACCTGGAGAGGGGAGCAGAGGGAAGTGAAGCCTTTGGGGCACCCCTGAGAGGGAGAGGGGCTGGAGGAGCAGGGGCTGCAGTGGGCTCCAGCCCATTCCTGATGCCCAGGGATCCCACAGGGCCCTGGGAGCCTGTGGAGAGGTGGGATTGCACCTGGAGCATCACCTCTGGATACATGTGCAGGCACAAGGAGGGTTTGTGTGATGTGCTGCAGCTTTTTGGGGGATGAGTCTGTTTCTGGAATTATGTCTGCACCATGCCTGGCAAAAGGGGGTCCTGGGAAAAGCCCCCCATGAAAGCAGTGCTGAGATGAGACTGAACACTGGTGATGCTGAGCAAGGTTTGTCTCCTCCAAACTGGTGCCAGGCAGCCCCAGCCTGGCTCTGAAACCAAGACAGGCAGTTCTGCTTTGAGAGGCTCTGCCCCAGTTAACTGAGAGCCCATCAGGAATTCAGAGTCAGGATTGGTGCCCGTCACTGTGTCAGCCCTGATTAGTGTGCACATCTGTAATTAGATGAAGCAGCTGTGATTTCCAGCCTGGCTGAGATCTCAGGTGGGATATTTATGGCAGGGAGATGCTTAGAGGGCTCTCAGCAGACTGAGCCTTTGAGCTTGGTTTTGACAGGTACTTCAAAAGGAAATAGCTATTTTGGAGGTGCAGAGCTCAGAAAATAGAAGCAGCAGTGTTTTCTGGATTAATTATCTTCGGATGGTTTTGCTTATAATCCTTCTGAATAAAGCTCTGCAGAGATACACAAGGGGAAAGGAGGTGCCAGGACTGGCCCCTTCCATGCACCAACCCTGCACCTCATGTAACATCTCTCTGGAAAAATAAGGGAGCGTGGAAAAATATGTCTTCCCAGGGCAGAAGGTTCCTTAGAAATAATTTGTTTCAGAGGAAAGAGAGGCATCAGTCACAACCTTTGTGGCAATGCTCTTCCCATGGGGAAAATCACTATAGACCTGGGGGTAGTGGTCAGGCACTGGTCCTGCTCAGGGCAGGGAGCCTGGCTGCCTGCTCATGGATGTTCCTGGCTGTTCCTGAATGTCCCTGCCTGTTCCTGGCTGTTCCTGGCTGCTCCTGCCTGCCCTGGAACCTGTGCCACCACAGTGCCAGGGACAAGCTCGTGGGGACACTGCTGAGCCACCATGCAGAGGAGGTGTCTCTGAGGTGACTCCCAGAACAGGGAGGGCAGACAGAATCTCCTGGAGACCAGGAGCATTTTGTAACCCATGCTGAAAATGGTTTGAGCACTGCTGACTCTGTAAATAGCAGTTCTGGACGTGGAGGTGCAGGGACAGCACTGACATCCATGTGGGCACCAGTGTTTGCTCCATCCCAGTGCTCACCCAGCTCCTGCCTCCCTGCCCCATCCCAGCCATTGCCAGCAGGGACAACCGAGCCCCTGGGACTGGCAGAGACGATGGCTTCCACCCCATCACAGCCACCTGCACTGGGCAGCAGACCCTCAGTGACATGGCAGTGGGAAAAGGGAGATGTTTTTCCCTGGATTGGGCACAGCCAGTCCCAGCCCTGGCCTTTCCTGGCCAGTTTTGTGGTCAGAGCCTGGACCTTCCTGTCTGAGTGGTCAGAGATGTGCTGAGGTCAGGGGAGCAGAGGATGCCAGACCAGACCTGGGGCAGCACTGAGATGCTCTTGCTCTGGATTAGCTCGGCATCTTTTCCAATTCTACCTCTCCCCCTGTATTGTAAGATTGCTTCTCTCTTGCCCTCAGCTGCAGAGTGTTTCTTGGGCTGAAACAGTTCATGCTTTAGTTTGAAGTGACCTATTGGATAAAAACTGATTTGATTTTATAACTTGCTAAAAGCAGAGAAAAGGGAGACTGAAGTGGAACAGGGTGATTTCATTTTCACCAGTAGGTTGAACCCAAAGTACTCCTCTCTTTATCACTTCATGGCTCGTGAGGTTTCTCCAGCCCTAGGATTCTTCCCTGCTTGCTTTGGTGGACAGACACCGAAAGAGTTGTGGGCTTTAGAGGGTGGGAGAGCCCTGCCCAAGGTTCTGCTGTCTCAGGGGCAGGGCAAGGCTGTCCCCACCTGCTGCCTGTGCTCTGCTCTTGCCCTTCACAGGTGGACCCTTACCTGCCTTACGAGTACACCTGCGAGGGGATGCTGGAGCGGATCCACGCCTACATTCAGCACCAGGTTGGGGAGAATCCCTGTCCTCCCATCTCTGTCCTCGAGGCCAACTTTCCCTCTTCTCCCTGGGGAGCATCCCTGTTGTCCCATGGGCATTGTGCAGCCAGTGCCCTGATTGCAGAGAGCACCAGGAGATGGGGCTGGGGGAGGTTTGTCATGGACCAAAGGTGCTGGGGGTTGGTGGAGGACACCTGGGGGAGCGGGGCTGGGTCAGGGCCTTTCTGCTGCAGAGAATAAGGCAGCACTGGGAGAAGAAGTGGTGAGAGAAGAAGAGGTTCGTCCCCCACAGCAGGAGATGCCAATGCATGCAGGTGACCTCGACCTGACAGGCAAAGTCATCATCCCAAGTGTCCTCCTGTCCCACCAGCAGCCTCCCTTCCCCACTGTTAGCATCTCAGGGTACTGACCCGTTGTGTTCTCTGCCACCAGGATTTCTGCACCACATCATCTGTTCCTCCGTCTCCCAAGACCAAGAGTCCTGCTATGCAAAGCCCTCCGAGCCCGCTGGCCCTGTCCCCCAACTCCACCCACCTGGTGTGGTCCCCCAGTGCTGGGTGGGCGCCCCAGGCGTGGCCCCCGGTGGCCTCTCTGCAGGTGTGGGTGTCGGAGCCCCAGCACACGTGCACCGAGACGTGCCGGCGGCGCGGGCTGGTCTGTGAGCCCACCTTCTTCAGGTTCCTCAACAAGGAGGAGGTGTTTCTCCAGTGAGTTGGGGCCTTCTCAGCGAGCCTGTGGGGGGCCACCAGCCACACGATGTTCCCTTTGCTCCCCCCATCCCCTGCACCCATTTTCCTCATGTTGCCCCTCCCAAAATCCCAGTGATGAGCAGTGCAAGGCAGGGCCCAGCTTCACTCCTCAGCAACAACAGCGTTTCCAGGCATGGTTCTGCCTCCTTCCAACCCCTTTCCTCTCCACCTCCTGCATGCTCTCTCCCTTCCTCTCCTTTTAAAAGTCTCTCTCTATAAAACTGCATTTTGAACACACAGTGGTGAAGTTTTAATAGAGTATAAATCTGCCACTGGGCTCCTTGCTGCTCTCTGGGCAATTAAAATGCGAGCGTTGCCGGTGCTGTCACGCTGGTCAGGCGGGCGCCGCGCGTCCCACTGACATTTTTATGAGATAAATTAGAGCTGGGGCCTGCCTTTCACTCCTTCCCCCTGCACATCCTCCTCCAGACCTTAAAACGAGCTGGCTCAGGGACTCATTGGTTGAGAAGGGTTGGTGGGAGGGCAATGCTGGTGCTGCTGTTCTGTCTGGGAGGGGACAGGTGTTAAAATGCACACTGCGCATTTCTGCTGCTCCTCGGGGCTTTTGCTGATGCCCGTCCCAGTTTTCTGGCTAATCCCAGCTAACAGGGAGCATCTGGGCATTCATTGATCCCCTGTCCCTTCCAGGGAATGTTATCTGCAGTAGGAGGTGTCTATGGAGAGTGGACAGAGCTGTTGGTCAGCAAGGGGCTGTAAGAGAGCCATTGACATCATGAGCTGGGAGGGACCCACAAGGATCAATGAGTCCAACTCCTCAGATTTGGGTGGGGTGTTGTGGGTGATTCTGTGGGTTGGGGCAATCTCTGGGCTGCAGGGTTGAGTTGCTAAGGTCTCCCCTTTCTGCGTGGCGTGTTGGGCTGGTGACGAGCGCTTGGGTGTAGCCAAGGGGTGTCAAACACAGATCAGCAAAGATCTGCACCACCCTTAGCAAAGGAACCTCCCTAGGAGAGACAAGAACCCTTCAAAAAGACAAAAACCCTTCAGTGACCCCCCCAGCAGGCAACTCACCTGACCTGACCACCCTTCCTTGTCCCCCAGGCTCAGCATCGCGTGCGACAGCACCGAGTACGAGATGAACCACCTGTACCCCGCGGTGGCCGAGAACGTCCACGAGTGCTACCTCCAGAAGGAGCCGCTGCTCTTCAGCTGCGCCGGCTACAACACCAAGTACCGGCGCCTCTGCCCCTGCCGCGACTTCCGCCAAGGACAGGTGGCTCTGTGCAGGGACTGCTTGTGACAGGGACACGGGCACCGCCCGGGACACGGGCACCGCGTGGCTTTTCCTCAGGAGCTGGGACAGGTCCCTCCCGGCGGGTGAGCCGGGGCTGTCAGACTCTGGGGGTTGTTTTGTCCACCAGCCAACTGTGAATGACCATGTCCTGAGCTTTGGAGTCATTTCCTTCCCGAGGAGCATCGTCCGACCGCGTCCGAACCCACCTGGACCTGGTGGCACTGGGATGGGGTGGTGGGGAGAGAGGGGCTGGGGACACCCTTCCCCTCCTGTGGCAATGGGACAAGCCACCAGCAGACTGCAGTTTCAGGGTTTTCATCTTCTTCAAACATCCTAAGTTGTTTTATTTATTGATTTTTTTTTTAACCCTCACCCTGACAAGTGGTAAATTAAAGGGGAATCCACACCCAGCCCTTCTGTGGGAGTTCTTGGGCAGAGCTGCACTGGGGGGACAGGGGTGATGCTGGTGGCTGTTGTGGGTGTGGAGCTGGGGAAGGACAAAGCACAAGGAGAGTGGCTGGCTTAGATGGACACATTGGAGATTTCAGCCCTGGTACCCCCAGGAAGAGCCAGTATGAGCTGGACAGTGAAGGGTGGGATGGGGATGGGCCTGGGGTGGGCTCCTGGGAAAGCTGCTGCTCCCTGGGCAGGGCCGAGGTGCCCGAAGTGATCCCCCCAGCCTCCAGGCTGCTCCTCACCCTCAGCCATGCACAGAGCTGAACATTCCCCAGGGATGGTTGAAGGTGGCGGTGAGGGCACAGGGGCTGCTCAGGACTCAGGTGAGTGGGCAGAGGGGAGGATGAGCTGCAGCACCCAAAAGGAATTCCTGGTGGGCACTGACCAAGGGCAGAGGAGCTGAAGAGCAGCACCTTGACTCTGTGTGCCCCAGACGTGCCAGCACAGCAAGAGGTGAGCTCCAAGCAACTTTCTTCCACAGAACTCTTTGCTTCTTCAATTTTCCCTGGTGCTGTTCCTCTTGCTTTGAGGGTGGTTCCCCCGCACTGCTGATGTTTCCCCTCCTGGCAGGTCCCCTGGCTGGGTTGGTGCTGGCTGGGGTGACCTGCTTTGTTTTTATGGGGTTGCTCACCAGGGGAAGGTGTTGCTGTAAGGTTGGTGCTCAGCCCTGCTGCTGTTTGCAAGGTTGAATGGGGAGATCCCTGCATGCCATGAAACGTGTGGCTGGAAAATCAGGAGCTGGAAACTCCGTCTCAGCCCTTCCTGTGTGGAATTGCTCCTGGCCTGGCTAGTGAGGGAGGCTGGTGGGGCAGCAGCCTGACCTGGCACTGTCACTGCAGGATTGTCCCCTGTGGCTCGCAGTGACTGATGGAGAGCAGTGGCAGGGTGAGTGCATGAGATCTGCCCTGTGACCCAGCCACTCACTGGAGCTGTGTCACACCCCCTGGCACCTCCAGCCTGTCCTCCCCGGGCCAGCTTTTGGGAGAAACTCCCATTCCTTCATCTGTGCTGCAGCACTGGGCAGAGCCCAGCTGCCCTCCCCATGTCCCTGCTGTGTCACCACAGGGTGCTGTGTCCTCTGGGCACCCCCATGGCACCCCTTGGCCACATCCTGCCCTGGATGAGCTGGAGACACTGCCATTATACCAGAGCAATTTATCATCTTCAGCTCCAAACTGCGTGGGCAGCCTCCATCCTGCCTGTGACGCCAGCCCAGGGGAAGGATTGATTAAGTAATTTTTGTGTCTTGCAACCAGCGTGTGTCTAAATAAAAGCAGCACGAGCCTCTCTTTGCAGAGCTGAGCAGCAGCACCTCTCCACAGCACCTTTCATCTCCTCCTCAAAGCATCCCCTGGCACAGATTGCTGCCAGTGCTGGATGGGCAGGAGCTGGCCTGGGAGAGGCACGGGGGATCTGCCAGCAGGAACCACCAGCAGTTCACTTCCCAGGCTTGTAAAATCCAAATAAAACCGGATTTTATAGGAGATCTAAGCAAGTTTTAAAGACCAAGAGGTTCGGGATGCCTCGTGAGGCAGCGTTTGTTACACATCAGCTCCCTGGGCAGCTTTTTCCACTGTTTCTGCTCAGCTGCTTTTAAAATAGCCTTCACCTTTCAGCTGCCTCCCACTGCAGAGAGCCCCAATTATCCCCTGGCAGGAGCATTTTTCTCCAGGCTGAAATAAAAGGTGGCTGGCTCACCCTTGCTGCTGTCATGGGGAATAATGATCTGTCTGGAACCTTGCTGGATCTCAAGTCAGCCTGTGAATTTGGGTGATGGGGCTGAGTGAGGCTCTGCTGTTGCCTATTGTCGTGTCTCTGCCCCATTAGTGGGCACTGAGTCCTGCTCAGGGGCTGCCTGGGGAGAAAGCTTCTCCTTTGGCCTGTTGGTGATGGAGCATCACTCGTGGGTGTTGGATGGGACCAGAGTGTGGGTGCTGGGGCAGCCCCCGCTGCCTCATCCCACATGCCTTGGTCTGTAAAACCCCATGTTGGGGCAAGCTGGGGCTGGGCTGCTTTGGGAATGCCAGTGCTGGGTGTTAGCATCACTTTTGGGTGCAGAATTAGCATCAAAATATTTGTTGTGTGTGTGCCAGGGGCACTGCAGGTCTCGGGCCTGGTGTCCCTGGCCAGGACACATTTCCATTTGGAAGGGAGATTTGAGGATACGAATACCAAATTCACAATTTATTAAGCAGGAGCATGAAAGAGATTTGAAGGGAAGCAGAGCCACTGCCATATGAAAGAGGTTCTAATTCCCACAGCTAATTGCAAAGAATAAATCCCCAGTGGGGAGGGGAAAAGAAAGGGAAATGGTGTCAAAACTATGAATAAATCCAAACAAAATGAAAAGAGGAGTTGTCAGCTGCAGTCTCCGGTGCTGCTGGACAGGACAGTTTGTTTAACAGACTGAGTGCATGGGGAGCCCCTGGGGTCCCCTCAGGGTGGGGTTGGATGTTTGATGGCATCTCTGGTGGCATCCAGCCAGCAGAGCCTCCTAGAATGTCTTGGATTTTTTTCCTAACCTGCTTTCTGGCAGCTGTGAAACCAGGACAGGCATGTCAAAAGAATGATATTGTTCTGGAAATCCATTTTCCTTACCTAGAAATGAAGCCAGGGGCGATATATGTTTCTGAGCCTCACTCTTCTTTTAAGTAATTCCGCCCAGAACTTTCTTTATGGAGTTGATTGGGGTTTTTTTTTCTCCCCGTTTTCAATGTTGCTGGCATCAAACCCTTTCCCTGCCAGTGCAGTGGGGGCTGTGGGGAGAGGATGGATGGTCCCTGCCCTGGTGTCCCCTCTCAGCATCCCAGGGTCCCTCTCAGCATCCCAGGCTCCCTCTCAGCATCCCAGGCTCCCTCTCAGCATCCCAGGACCCCTCTCAGCATCCCAGAGCCCCTCTCAGCATCTCAGAGCCCCTCTCAGCATCCCAGGACCCCTCTCAGCATCTCAGAGCCCCTCTCAGCATCCCAGGACCCCTCTCAGCATCCCAGGCTCCCTCTCAGCATCCCGGGCTCCTCTCCCTGCACATCTCCTGCCCCGCAGAGCCAGCCTGGAGCAGCGATCGGGGCTGTAAATCCCAGCCGGGGGAGGTCACGGTGCTGCTCCGCTCTTATCTGGGGTTTTATTAGCAAATCGTTAAAGGAGCTTTTCCCTCCTGATCCTCCGCTTATCAGCGGCTGGGTGAAACGGCAAATCGCATGCCTGATGTGGACGGTCCGGGCAGGAGAAACCCATTTATTTCCCCTAACGGGTTTATCAGCAGATCAAGGAGCTGCTGAAGATGTAAGCACCGCGGTTATTTCCCCAGGTGATGGATCTTGCTGCCACACAGCCTCCGGGAGCCTGGCAGGGATGGCTGATGGACCCGTGCTCGGCGCTGCTGCCTCATGGATTCCAAGGTCTTGCTTTAATTGAGTCCTGTCTCCCTGATGTCAGGGATTTTTCCTACTTTTTTTTTTCCTTTTCTTTTTTAATATTATTTTTCCCCCTTTAGGATGACTTTCCCAAAATAAACGAATTCATTTAATCTCCTGTCCCCTTCCCTCATCTCTCCCTCCCTGTGGCAAATCCAGAGCTGTAAAGAAGGTGAACAAATTGAAAATCTGTCCTCAGACTTACTGGGTGAAAAGAGCAGCAAAACCTTCTGCCTTTTTTTCTCTCTCTTTCTTTTTCATCCTTTATTTTATTTTATTTTATCTTGTAGAAGGGACGTGGATTGGGGGTGAAAGTCTTTTTCAGAGCTGTGGGGCTGAGCATTCCCGTTTTTATCAGCTCCAGCAGTGGTGCCCAGTGACACTCATTGTGCTCGTTAGTGGAAAGCCATTAAAACTCGGGATCGATATTTTCTCGGGAGAGATAAGGCCCATTCAATATTATTCCCCGAGGCAGAGAAATACCAAGAGCCATCCCCGGAGCAGAGCAGAAATGCTGAGGGAGCACTTTGTCCTGCCAGTGCCTGGGGAGGGGACAGGATGGGACATCCCCCAGCCCAGGGAATGTGGCAGCTGAGCCAGGACTCAACCCTCAGCATCCAGGTCCTCTGGAGAAAGGGGAAATTAAATTTGGGGAGGATGGGGAGAGAGGGGAATGTTTGGGGGGATGTGGTGACTCTGTGGGGTTTGGCATCCAGCCAGGGCTCCTTGGCACTGCTGCCTGCAAAGGGCATCAGGAGGGCAAAAATCGATGAATGAAGTGTCCATTCCCAACCCCTGGCTGCTGGCTCTGGGATGCCAGAGGAAAGGGGCTGTGGGTGTTCAGCCATCTCCTCTCCATCTCTCAGAGGGCTCCCACCACCCCTCACCCTCTGAACTGAGGTTCCAGTAGAGACCAGTTAGAAACAGGAGAGAAGTTGGTTTTTAGTGTTAGAGAGAGCTGCCAGAGGTATCAGCTTCTCTCTAAATATAAACCAGAAAACAGGAAATAACGATCTGTCCTAATTTAGTGCCTTTCATCTAAGGATTCAAAGCATCTGACAGCATCACTAAGAAATAAGGGAAGACTTCACAACCTGCATGGAAATGCAGCCACTCCAGAGCTTTGTGTGCAGCTTTTTGCTGAATGTTGCATTGCAACCCCTCACTCTCCAGCCCCAATTCCTTCCCAAATTCCCCCAGTTTGCTGTCACTGGGACTGGGATCTGGAAATTCAGCCTGGGAATGAGTGATGTTCTTGCAGCTTGACACCGTGCACAGCTGGCTCAGAGCCACCGAGCGTGGAGAAGTGTTTATTTAATGAACTAATTGAATTAATTAATTTTCAGGGAGTGCTGAGAAAAATAATGGGGAGCTCCAGCAGCTCTGCCAGCTGTCTGGCTGTGTGCAGCAGTGGGAACAGGGCAGGATCCATCCGTGGAACACGGAGCACAGCAGCCTGGACAGTGCTGGGGCAGATGGGAGTCACAGAATCATGGCAGGGTTTGGGTTGCAAGGGACCTTTAAAGCTCATCTAATTCTACCTCTGCCGTGGGCAGGACACCTTCCACTATCCAGATTGCTCCAAACCTCATCCAGCCTGGCCTTGGACACTTCCAGGGATGGAACAGCCACAGCTTCTCTGGGAAACTGTGCCAGGGCCTCCCCACCCTCACTATAAATAATTTTTCCTTATATTCAGTCTGAAATGACCCTGTTTTAGTTTAAAACTATCATCCCTTGTCTTATCACAACAGCCCCTGCTAAAAAGTCTGTCCCCATCTTTCCTGTCAGCTCCTTTAGGCCCTGGAAGGGGCTCTGAGCTCTCCCTGGATCCTTCTCTTCTCCAGGTCACCCCCAGCTCTGCCAGCCTGGCTGCACAGCAGAGGGGCTCCAGCCCTGGGAGCATCTCTGTGATCTCCTCTGGACACACAGGAACCCACCCACATCCTTCTCCAGAAGCTGTAGGGGGGAGATCCTGGTCTGCACTTAGGGAAAGGCATCCCTGGCTGCCCTGGCTGCTGCACAGAGCCTGGGCACTGGAGCTGCTGCTTCTGGAGCTGCTGCTTCTCTCTTTCCTGGCATTCCCAATCCTGCCCATGGAGCCCCTGGGTGTAATTTTCCCCGTGTCCCTCGCTGTCACCAAGTCTGGCACACCAAGATTTCCTTATGTGTTTTGCCCTGGAAACAAAGGAGGATGTTCCACCAGAATTACCTGTGAGGTTCCTGCAAGCTACCAGACCCTCAGGGCATCAGCAAGATGATGTTCCTTGGCTGTCCCCAGGCTCTTGTGACATTCCTGCCCCTCTGCAAAGGCTTTGAGGTCTGAGCCCCCTTGGTTCCTGTCCCCACCCTTTGCCATCTCTGCCTCTGGGTCAGACAGTGGCAGTGGCTGGGTGCTAAAGTGGAGCCCCTCTGGCTGTCACCAGCAGTGCCAGTGGCACCACAATCTCTGTGTCACCACACAGCAGGGACAGTCCTCTGCCCTTCCAGCTGTGCCCAGCTGTGACCAGGCCAGGACTGGGCTTGGGAACAAGAAGTTCATAAAAAAAACTGAGATGCAACAGATTTCCATACTTAATTAACTCACCAGATTAATCCCAATTATGAGCTGTAATTGGGGTTATAATGGTTAATCATCTTTCCCCCCAAGCCACAGCTGCACTGTCTCTCTTAACTGCATTATAAAGGGGAGGTTCAGTGACACCAGAGCTGCCACCCTGGCATCCCCTGGGGGGAGGGCATTGGGTCTGGGCCCCTCCACCTGCTGCTCCCCAGGGTGGTGGACAGGTGAGGGGACACCAATGTGTGACCCAGTGTCCCCCTGACTGAATTTCATCATCACCACTTTTTCAAGAGCTCTGCGAATTCGGCCGCTCGTGCTCCTGTTTGAGCAGGTTCCTACCAGAAAACCAAAGTGCAGGGACATTTCAGGGACTTCCCCACTGCTGCTTTTTGCTGCAAAGATCCTGACTGAAAACATCTGTTCGTCCTTCTCTTTCTGGGCACGTTACCCAAACAGTGCCAGGTTGGCCTCAGCAGGGATGTGGAGCAGCCCTTTCCTCCTGCTTTGTTCTGGATCACAGGAGGAGCTCTGGACCCCTCAGATCCCAGGGGCAGTTCATGATTGTGCCCAGCTCTGTCTCCAAACCCTCCTTGCTTCACTCCTGCTTCCTAAATCCCAGTCAGCAAAACTCCTAAATCTCTTCCCTACACCCCTCTCCTCATGAAGCTCCTGTGGGAACATCCCAGCCTTTGCTGTTACCTTGGGGAATTTGCTTCCAGAGCCATGGGATGTAAAATCCCCACACCTGCCCGGCTCCTCCCTGGGCACTGGGAAAGATGCTTTCAATACTCTATTGAAAATTGGCCAGGCTGAAAGATGAAGTGCTGGAGAGGCTTCTCCCCAAAGGCTGGCTCCCAGCATGGCCACAAGGGAATCTTGGATGCCCAGTGTCCTGGATGCATCAAGGCAGTCAGACAAAGCTCCGTTAAATACCCCAGAAAGGACAAATTCACTGACAAAATCACACTGCCGATATTCAGCAGCACAGAAAATAGAGGATTATGCTCCTTACATTTGGCTCAGCATCGTCCAAAGCTGCAGAGAATTGTGCACCACAGATCCCGGGGTTATCTTCCTTGGAAGCCTGTTCTGCTGCAGAGGAAGGGCAATGCTCCTCCTCCTCTTCTGGCCGCCCCAGCACAGGCAGATCTTTCTCACCTGCCCACCCCCAGCTCCTCCATCGCCCACCAGGGGCTCAGCCAGTTTTGTAGCTGCTATTTTGACTGGGTGTTTTTGTTTTAAGTGTTGTTGAACAGAAAAAAATAAAAACTCGAGGCCCCTGGTGGTATTTTTAGTCCCATATCGGTGACTCGCTCAAAAGCCTCAGCAGGACTGTAAAATAAAATTAATCTGCATCTGCCGTGCATCACTTTTACAAAGCTTGTCTCCTTCTGCTACAGCAGGGATGGTTTGCAACCCTCGGCTTGGGAGAGAGCCAAGTACCTGCCAGGCAGCCCCAGAACAGCAGACAGAAGTGAGGAACCAGCAGGGATGGGGGCGAGGGGTGGGCAGAGGGAAGGAAATTGGATTCTCATGGAAGGTTGTGCCTCATCTGGCTGCTCAGGTACCCCACAGGCACTGTCTGTGCAGGTGGAGTGAGCTGCACTGGTGGGACTGGTTTGCTGGCTGGGGAAACTGGGGGATCTGCTCTGGGAAGCCCTGGCAGTGCCCCACCACCCTGGATGGGGAGCAAGAAGAGTTATTGCCATGGAGGCTGAGGAGAGAGGTGGAAACCAGCTGCCATGGAATCCAGTTTGGGAAGTTATGGGGGCATCCCACTTGCCAGGGGTGGTGGGGACGGTGATCCATGTGGCATGGGATGGCTGAGACAGTCCAATGCTTCAGAGCAGGGCTGAACCCCACTGCATCCCCCACACGGGTTATCAGGGGCCAAACTGGAGTAACAAGTCCCCAAACTGGGGAACAGAGCTGCCCAAACTGGAGTCATGTGGTGGGGACAGAGCTGCTGGATATTTCTGGGCTCTCAGCCACTCAACCTGCCAGCAGCCAGGCCTGGGAATTGCACAGGAGCACTAAAACAACCTGGAGGGTGGAATTGCAGCACGAGGCATCTCCTGAGAGGAGCTGAGAGGGAAGAGCAGGGTGGGATGNGCAGGAGCAGCAGGAGGGATGAGGGATGCTCTTGGCTTGGCAGCACTGAGGTGATGGGAGCAGCACTGAGCTGCTCCCTGCTCAAAACCAGCAAAGCATCTCTTCTTTGGGTTTTGTGTTTGTTTTTCTTCCTGCAATAGGACTCTGGGAAAACAGGAGAGGCCACGACACCCCTGGGCTGAGTCTCTGCTTGTGTCCTCAGTGGGGACTGAGGTGGCTTTTGTCACCCTTCCCAAGGGCCATGCTCCCTGTGCCACACAGTCCCAAACACTCCAGGGTGCCTCTGGCCCTCCCAGCTCTGCTCCTGGCACAGCCCTGGCTGGCACATGTGGGGTGCTGGGGTCTGAGGGTCACCTGCCCAACACCCCCAGCCCAGGAGAAGCAGCTCTGTGCCCCTTCCCCTCTTTCTGCCCACATCCAGCTGTGCTTCCCTGCCAGCAGCTGGCAGAGGGATCCAACACGTGCAGGTTTGAGCATCTCCCCAGGGCTGGTGATTCTCCAACCTGCCCACTTCCCATTCCATGGGCATGGAAACACTCTCTGGAATTTCCAGCTTTTATTTCCTGCTCTGACCCTGCCTGGCACAGCAGCAGCACTGGCCGTGTCCCCTTGCTCTGGGGTGGGGGAATTGCCCCACATCAGGGCATCCTCCCACCCCAGACATGCCCTGAAGATGTTCTGGCTGAAAATCCCGGGAATATTTCCCCTTGGGATGGGATGAATTGATGGCAAAGGGATGGGAGCTCATGAGACCTAGGGGAGATGAGGAGGATTCCTCACAACTATGGTACTAAAAGCACCTCTCTGCCCTTTTTCCCTGTTCCCAGGGGTCTGGATACTGTAAGATGAAGCCAGCCTGGCCTCCAGTGAGCCCATTCCATGGTGCAGGAAAGGTGGGAGCAGCTGGAGCCTGTGAAGTGTTGTTAGAGGTGAGATTTGGGCTGTGCTGCTGTAGGTGGGGGGCTCTGGGGTGATCCTGGCTGCAGGAGCAGGGATGGTTTTGGGGGCTGAGGCTCCTCTGGGAGTTGATATCCCCACGCCTGTGCCCTGAGGGGAGGCTTGGGGGGTGTTGACAGCCACAGGGTGATGGTTTGGGGGCTGTCTCCTGGGCTGGGCTGGCTTGTGGCCCAGAACCCCACGTTTTGTCCCCAGGTAGGTTGAGGGGCTGTGCCCCCCCAGTGCTGGGCTGGTGCCCAAGAGCTCAGCTTGCCCTTGCTGGAGTTGAACACAGCTCTTATGTTCGCTGTAACCTCAGGATGCCCTTTAATTTTTAATGCTTCAATAAAACAGTAATTACAAACACTGGAACTGGTGTTTTTTAAGCAGAAAGTATTAACTTCCCACGGTTTAATTATTCAGCAGAAATCAAGGAAAGTGGGGCTGGATCCTGCTGACTCTCTTGGCTTTTCCTGGTCCCCATCTGTTTTGCAGGGGGGAGGGCTGGGGGCATGACAGAGCCCATCTCTGGTGCCTCAGGACTCCCCAGTGCCTTAAAAATCCAGGGCAGAGGTGTAGGGGGGCATCAATGGGCTGGGATGGGTCAGGGTGAGGAGAGCTCTGGGGGACAGAAGGAAGCCCCCCCTAAATGGCTCCTTCTCTATTCCCTGCAGGATTTCCAGCCAAGGATTTCCAGGGCAGGATCACAGCTCTCTGGGAGGTTGGTGACTGCTGGGATCTCAGTTGATGCCACTGGGGTCTGTGCATGAACCCCAGTGGGGATCCCAGGGCAGGTGACACCTCAGGAGGTGACACCATCACCCAGTGGCTGCCCCTTGTGACCCCCGTCCAGTGCCTGCACCCATCCCCTGACCAGGAGGGGATCCAGGAGCTCCCAGGCTTTGTTTTCTGGAGTTTTCTGCTGCCTGGGTTTTGCTCTGAATTCCCTGGGAATGTTTCAGCCTTGTTTTAAATTGCTCCAGCAGGGTGTAGTTTAAAACACTTGTGATGGGGAATGGTCTGTGGAGACCAGGAGAGCTCCCAGGGATGCTGAAATACAGCAAAGCACTGGAACTTTGCCAGAGCCTGTGGATTTGGGCTGGCTGATTTTGGACCTCCACCCTGCATGGGGTAGCAGTGGAGTTGGGAAAGCTGTGATGGAGGAAGGCAAGGGGTGAGGAAACTGGGATAAAATATCCTAAAATATAGGAGTGGTGGGGATTTGGGGGATCTTTGTGCTGGGATGGGACCCATCGGGGTTTTCCAGTTTCTTGCACCCACATCCACAAAACCCCCTTTCTGTATAAAGCACCTTTTGTATTATCCCATCCCAAGCCATGATGATGGACTTCAGGAGCTGCTGTTGGATGATGATTTAGGGAACCATGTGTGCTGGAAAAGCAAGTTGTTCTTGTTAATATTAATAGTTAACCATAATAACTTCACTGGTGAGCAAACCTGTCTGCAGTGGGGTGGTGAGAAGAGAACGAGGGCTCCTCCGAGGTGGGAATGGCTTTGTCATTCTGGGGGATGAGTTGGAGTGAGTGGGGTGGGGATGATGGCTCTGCTGATGAGGTGCTGGGGATGGGGAAGGAACGTGGGCTCATTTGCAAGGGAAATGAAATTATCACCTGCTCTGTCTGCTGTCCTCACAGCGCAGAGCCTGCTGAGCTGTGCGGGGAGGGGGCTGGAGGTGGTGGCCATGAGAGCACCCTGGGGTGGGGTCCCTCTCTGCAGGAGCAAAACCTCACACAGATGGGGCAGCTGCAGCCCCACGAGGGGTCTGGGGTGATCCCCTGCCCTCCCTGAGGGGTCCAGAGTGCTCTCCTGCAGCCCCCTGAGGGGTCTGGGATGATCTCCTGCCCATCCCAAGGGGTCTGGGGTGACCCACTGCCCACGGGGTGGCCTTGTTGTCCCCTTTGTCACCGCTCTGCCTGCAGCCTCACCTTGCTCTGCTCAGGCTGTATTTAGGGGAGGTCACAGCCCTGGAAGAGGGTGGGTAAGGGGAGGAAATGGTGCTGATCCAGGTGGGATCTCTGCTGAAGCAGTGGATCCTGGTGTTGCCCAGGGTTCTCACACTGCGCTGTCACACGGATTCATGTCCCCAAGTGGGTCTCATCAGTGGGATGGTGGCTTTGGCTGGGAATGTGGGGGGCTTCTGCCTGTGGTGAGGCAGCAGGACGTTCCCTTGGGGCACAGGGCAGTGGCTCCTGCTAGGGACAGGATGTAATCTCCTTCCTCCCTGAGCTGGGGGTGCTGCTCTTCCATATTGCAAATATTTTCTCATTTTTCTCATTCCCATCCCATAAAGAGGCCATCAGTGGTTCCCAGGTGGGAACACGACTCCCTGGTCTCTGTTTCTCAGGGTGATGTCTGCTGGCCTGGAAAGAGAAGGGAATTGGGCTGAGAGGAGGAGCAGGGGAGAGGGAAGGGGTGATTTATCTGTCTCACTTGATGAGCTGTGGCAGTGCTGGCCTGGTGAGAGACCTGGCTGCCCCCTGCCAGCTCCACAGAGAGAGTTCACAGCTCTGTCACCCATCACTTGGGGCGTTTTATTCAGGTCTAACTTTGATTTAACTTCACTAGATTATAAAGAACTAAAAGTCATTCCAAGGCACTTCATTCAGAGGGGAAAAAAAAAGCCAAAAAAGCCAAAATGGGGTGGTTTGATGTTGTCAGAATGATTTTCCACTCCTTCAAAATAATCTCACAAAACTGACCCAGATTTTACAAGGCACTCCAACTTTCAAAGACGTGCCTGCCTGTGCAGGAGATGGGTCTGTAAAATATATATTTTTTTTTCTTTCCCCATCAGTAATTTCACACAACCTGTGCCTTGCCTCATTCCTGTGGGATCCAATGCTTTGTGGGAAGCACGATCCAGCCTCGTGGCTCATCCCAGAGCTGAAAGCTGCTGTGATGCTCCCAGCAATGAAGTGAGATGCTCTGGGGAGAGGCTGCAGAATGTCCTCATGTGTGAGAGGAATGAAAACCCCAGGTCACAGCTGGGTGTGACACCAATGCCCTGCCCTCACTGCCTTGGGAAGAGCCTGTGGTTGGTTTTAGGGAAGCTTAGGCTGGCTCAGGTGTGGGTGGAGACGAGCAGAGGATGAACAATAACTGGTGATCTTGTGCTCTGAAGCTGCCTGCAGGAGCAGGGAGGGCTGGGAGCTCCCATTTTGGAGAGGCTGGTTAGCAGGCTGATGGAGAGCCGGGTTAATTGCTGCTTCCTTGTTTATTCAGTTGATTGGTTGGGTGCTGGGGAAGGAGGAAAAGGCAGCCCTGGGCTGAGTATCCAGAGAACAAGCAGGGCTGGCTGGCTCTGTGCCCTCAGCCATGGGCTGAGGGACCCCTGCTGCCGCTGCCTTGGCTGGCCACAGTTGTCCCAATTTTCATGAGTTAATGATGGTTGTGGCTGGGTCTGGCTGCTCATCCTGGGGTCCTGCAGCTGGGGGGATGTGGAGGAGGGGAGAGATGTGGGAGCAATTCCAACAGCTCAGCCAGGGGTCATGGCAACAAGCACAGCCTTGGGGAGGTGTAAATGGGAATGGTGAGGGCTGGGGGCATGTCCCAGGCTGCTCTGAGCCCCACTCCCCCACCTGGGCTGTGTCCTGCTCACATGAATCCAAGCACTGCCTCCCTAATGGAGATGGAGCCCAGGAGCACCAAGAGGACTTTTGACAATGACGTGGAGTGACAGGACAGGGGGAATGGCCTTAGTTCCAGAGGACAGGGATGGATGGGATATTGGGAAGGAATTGCTCCCTGGGAGGGTGGTGAGGTCCTGGCATAGGTTGCCCAGAGAAGCTGTGGCTGGATCCCTGGAAGTGTCCAAGGCCAGGCTGGAGAGGACTTGGAGCAGCCTGGGGCAGTGGGAGGTGTCCCTACCCATGGCAGGGGGTGGAATGGGATGAGCTTTAGGCTCCCTTCCAACCCAAACCTCTCTGTGATTCTCTGAAAGCATTCTGCCTTTAGCAGATAAAGATGCATGGATGTTTCCAAAGGAGATTGCTGTAGGCAGGTGCAAAGTAGGCAGCTACCTTCCAAAAACAGGGAAGTGGAGAGAGAGAGGAAGATAAAGAGGAGCCAGAGGAAAGCAGGGACTGTGCCAAAAGTGCCTTCTATTTATGATCACACAAGGTCAACAATAATCCCCACAGCTACAAGCACATAAAAATTGATTCTTTCCTGAAGAGATTGATGGATTCATGGTCAGGACATATTCTCTGATCCTGCTGCCCTCGACATAGCTGGAATTTATGGAGATGGTGTCTGTTGCTCTGTAGAGGTCTAAACAGCTTCTCAAGAAGCAACAACTTTCAGTTCTGACCTGGGGTCCTGGGAAGTTGCTGTAAATCAGGGAAAAGCCTCCTCCAGCTGCTGGGCTGTGTATGCACAGGTGAGGAGCTGGGGGCTCAGGCTCTTCATCCTGCCCCAAATCCCAGCCTGAGGTGAGGGGGGTGGTGCTCACCCCACACACCCCTCTGCTCCTGCCCAAAATCTTTTATGCTCCTGCACAAAACCTCGGCCCCTTGGAGAGGTGACATTCATGGGGGTCACATCCCACCCAAGGCCAGCACAGAGCCGTGTGATGCACACCCTGTGAGGCTGAAGGCTCTTTCACTCTCTCCCAGCGCTGCTGTGGGAGGGAAGAAGGGCTGAGCATTTCCAAAGCCTCCATCTCCCTCTTCCCAAGCTCATCTTGCTGCTCCCATGTCAGCTGGAAACCTCCTTCACTTCTTTATTTTAAAAATACCAGTTTTAAAAGCCGTGGTGTTTGAAACCACTTTGTTTCCCACAAGTGGCAGGAAGCTACCAAACAAAGCCCATTTATTTTTCACAGCCTCATCCCTGCAGCTATTAAATCCTCGGCACTCCTGAATTCCTGGGAAGTTTGCTGGGTAGTGCTGGGTCCTGTGAGCAAAGAGCACACGCTGTAATATCCTGTGAGTACTTTGTGCCCTGTATCTCCCCTCTGGGGAACGAGCAGCTTTAGGTGTGCTCAGAAGCACTTTCTGCAAGTGCCTCTGCACAGTTTTGATGCACAGAGCGTGTTACATAAACTGTGCCACACAAAGGGATCCCGGTGCTGGGGGTTTGGGAGGTCGGGGAGGGATGGGCTGGCGGGGATGTGCAAAGAGAATCGATGCCAGGCATTTTAAGAACCACACAGGTATTGAACAAAGCTTTTTAAGGGCCTTTCAGGCAGCAGTGGGCTCCCTGTGCGAGGTGTGATGGGTTTGTTGTGCTGGGAATAGGGAAGTGCTGGCTGCCGTGCTCAGAGCCTGTTTGGTGTTTGTCCCCACTGTGCCCAGGTTCTCCAAACTGCACTGTGAGCTTGGATGGTGGCACTGGTGGAGCTGCTCTGGGCTGTGTCCTGCACTCCCTCCCCTGCCAAAGGCTCTGCCAAGGAGGATCCTGGAGGGATTCCTCCACCTCTGGTGTCTGTGCTGCCTGCCCCATCCCCTCGTGCTGCTGGAGAGAAAGCACCCCAGAGCTGTGGTGAAAGGACAGGGAAGGCAGGAAACAGGGAGAGAGCCCCCAAGGTCAGCTAGAAAGCACCTCAGGGCCAGGAGAGGTGAAAAATGGAGTAACCTGAGCATGGGCAGGAATGTCACGTTCAGAAGTCTCAGTGGGAGATGTCCCTGTTTGACTGTGCTGCCCCTGCCCTGCCAGCTCGGTGTGGGCTCTGCAGCTCTGCACACCTGGGGCTCAGTCTGTTGGATGGGACCATGCCCATGATGTCCCCTTCCTGTGCCCAGGGACCCTCCAAATCTGCCCTCAGGTGGGAGGAAGGCAGCCAGATCTGCCTTGATCTCCTCTTTGACCCAAATTCCAGCCTCCTTGGAGCAGTGCTGAGCCTCCTCTGTGAGGCCATGCACACAACCCCTTCCTTGGAGGCTGTTGCCTTCTCCAAGCTTTCCTGGCTGGAAAATGCTGCTGTTGGCTTTGCTGTTGCCTCCCTGCAGCAGTGCTGAGCAGTCCCTGCAGAACATCCTCACACAGGGATCACACATCCAGCTGCCCTTTGGCTCCCTGCTTTTGGGACCTGCTGGGAGGCACAAAGCAGCAGCAAGAGGGAAATGCCAGGGAGCCCCGGGCAGCCTTGGGCTTTGAAATGCTGTGTTTTCTCATCCCCTGGTATCCCCCTGCTCAGAACAAACCCTTCTGCTGCTGAGCAGCAATCCCACACAAATCCTTTGGTATAAAGCTGCTTCCCAGAGGGGGTTTAGCAAACATTGGATGGAGTCTGGTGATGCCTGCTCTCGCTCCCAGTGCATCCCAGCTCCAAAGAACGCTGTATTTTCATCTGCCCTCAGGGAGCAGCTCTGGCAGGGGTGAGCAGAGGTCACCAGTGTGGCTCAGTGCTCCCTGCCAGGCTGGCAAATGGGCTCTTGCTCCCAGTTTAACCTCCTCCTCCTCCCTACAAGTGAGTAAACAGAGAAACTCTTTTCCCCTTCACCTCCAGCCCTGGCTCCCTGAGCTCTGGCTGCCAGATGGCAGCGGGCAGAGGCAGTTCTGCCCCTCTCTGTGCCAGTGTGACAGGACTGTGTGGCTGCCAGAGGAGGGGAAGCTTTTCCCAAGCCTCTCTCCAGTGCTTTGCACCATCTGCAGCACGAGCCCAGGGCTCTGCCTGAATAAGCAGCATCCTTCCTAAGTGTAAAATTGGAAGCAAAGGGGAGCTGGATCAGAGGTAATGGGGGTGTGTGAACGTGCTGCCTCCCCTGCATGCAGCCAGGGCTCATCTCCAGAGGATTGCCTCTCTTCTCCACCTCCTTTCCCTTTTTCCAATGGCTTTTGATGGGTGTTAAAAGCAGCCTGGCCTCAGAAGATGCTGCACGGAGATTTATAGGTGCTGTAAGTTACCGGCTGCAGGAGCCCAGCATGGATGTGTGCTGCCTGCAAAAGCTGTTTTACTCGTTTTCTTGGAGGCTGTTGCAGTTTCACATGATTTTGGTGGAGCAGGGAAAGCTCAGCCTGGGCAGGAGTGACCAGGGGAAGCTCAGGAGCTCTGAATCCTTCTGGGATGGCTTCTGGTCCCAATGTCACTGCCCTCAGAAGGAAGGGGACACAGAGGGATCTTGCCCATCACCTTCCCCTCGGGGCTGACCCCACAGTCATGGGCAGCTGTGGGGATGTTCCTGTGTGTTGTCACCCTGAGCCACATGAGGCCATCAGGTCAGGACCACCCAGAGTGGGGAAATCTGGGATTGGGACAATCCCAACAAAGCCCCCCTTGGTTTATTTCCAGAAGGAAATAATCCAATTTTCCCCACTTGTTGAAATCGGATTAATTTTTAAAACTGGAATAAGAGGGAAAGCATCCTGAGCTTTCCCTGAGCAGGGAGTGCTCAGGAAATGTTCTGTGTAATGTGGTGGAAGCTGAGAGCTGCCTTCCCTGGAGCTCTGTGAGCAGCAGAGGGACCAGCCCCTGTGCTGCACAGAGGATGGGGAGCCCTTCCCTGCTGTTTTCCCAGTTTTAAATGAAAGCTGGCATGCTGCAGGAGGCAGTGATGGTGCCCATGGCAGTGTGCAAAGTGCTGGTGTGGCAGCTCCCACAGGATCCCCAGCTGGAGGGCTGGGACCCATCACAGGAGGAAAAACAAAATCATGTCTGTGTCAAAAGCAAGAACTGAATCTGCTCTGCTGATTTCCCAGGTGAGATCTCTGCCAGTGTTTAAAAAGGATAAATGAGACGACCTGGATAATTACAGACCTGTCAGCTCTACTTCGATCCCAGGCAGACTGATGGAGTGGCTGATGTGGGAATTGATTAATAAAGAATTAAAAGAGAATAACATCAGTAAATGAAAGGAAAGGCCTCAGTGTCTATCAACAGGTTGAAGGCAGTAGGATTTGCAGAAGCAGCTTTTTGTGGCAGAGCTGCCTGCTTTGGAGGGAGTGGGTTTGTGTGAGGTGGACAGAGTGGACATCAGAGTGACCAGCCCAGCAGGGCCACAGCTGGATGTCACCATGGGCTGCCAGGTCCCTGTGCCTGTATCTCCATCCCATCCCAGCCTCACCCTGTGCCCCTCTGGACAAGCTGAGCTCCTTGCAGCATTGCCACATCCTCATGGCCAAGCGTGGCCAGGGCAGAGCTGCTACCAGGTGAGCAGGGGACAGAAAGCACCAGGAAAACGTGTTCCTGCCCTGTTTGTTCCAGCACTGTGCATCCCCCCGTGTTGTTGTGGCTCCTGGCAGCCGGGGAGGGATGTCAGCATCCATGCAGGATCCATCCCCGTGCCGGCTGCAGTGCTTGCCTGCTTTCCCAGTTGCCATAGGAACAGACGAAGGCCTTTAAAGCATCACAGTGGGGTGCGTGTCTAGGTCATGCTGTGGAGCAGGCAACCATTTTATAGTGATAATAAATTCAGGGAATTGGGAATTTGGCCGAAGTAGCACGCAAGGAAAGGACTTGAAAAGGCAGAATGGAGATAAATGAATGAAAATAATTTTATGACGAATGGCCACGCGTTGTGCTAGACCTGACTGAAATCCTTCTCCAGAGTTCAGGCGAGAGGAGCTGGGAACACAGATTGGAAGGAATTATTTGTCCCTGAAGCCTGAAGATAGAAAGGCAAAGGCAGCACCTGAAAGTGTTTAGGGACTATTAGATTTCAAACCCCTTCGTTATCTTCAGGTCCTGCGCTGTCTGGCTGTGAATTACTGCTGGCCAAAGATTTACCATCCCTCCATTTGCATGACAGGAACCTGCGAGGCTCCAAATCATCGGGGATGAGAGCTGGCCAAGCAGAGACAACCCTGTGAAGGTCATCAGGAATCTGCTGGAAACATCTGCACAGGGGGATGGGGCAGATGGCCTGGGTGAGCTCTGCAGGGCCCTGAAGGTCTCCCGGAGCAGCGCAGGGCTGGGGGGGTCTGGGATATCCCCTGGGATCTTGGGGAGCTCCTGGCTCAGCTGATGGTGGGAGCAGGCTGGATTCTGGACACCCACCCGTGTGCTCATACATCAGTGATGTTCTCCTGCCTTGTGGTGTGGAGCTGCTCTCCTGCTCCAGCCCAGGACCCTGTGTGGGTGCTTCCCACCATCCTGGAAAATTCCCTCCCTTTCATGCCAGACCCGTGTGCTGTGCCGCATCTTCCTGGATTCCCCCGCCTGGTGAGGCAGAAGCAAAAACTCTCTGCCAAAATGTTCTTTGCTGAGAGAGCCCAACCCATCTGTGTTCACAGCAGCTTTAACACACCCAGCTTCTACTGCAGGAGCGTGGCAGCAGGAGAACATGTGGGCAGTGGGTGTGGGAAGGGGTGGCAGGTCACTGACCCATGGCAGCAGTGTTCTTGCATGCCCTAATGAGTTGTGGGGTTGAAAATGGGTGGAATCAGGCATATCAGGCAACCTTAGTGTTTTCCCAGCCCTGGGAGCTGTGGGTAAATGCAGAGCCCCTGTTTGGCCCAGCCTGGCACTGCTGGCATAGCACACTGAGTTCTGGGAAGCCCACACAGATGTCCCCTCCCCAAAACCTTCTGCATCCTTCCCCTAATTGAGCTGAGATTTGAAACTCATTTTATGTCACCGTGTCCTGGTGGCTTCGAGCAGCAGAATTTCTCATGCTGGTTTAATCACCTTGCTATGTCAAACAAGTTTGGGTTATTTTGGGGATGGCTGAAGGGTGCCAATTTGTACCTCCTGGCAGCACAAGGTTGGTGCTTTGCCTTAGCACTTGTTCTTGGCAAGACAAAGAAAGCCTTGAGCTGGTGCCTCATACGGCAAACAAGGCTCATGTGGGACCTGGGACATCTGGTGCTGCTGCTTTCAGCTGATGCCCAGTTTGGTTGTACAAGGCAATGGGAAGAACTTGGAAGTGACTGAGCTGGGATGTGGCCAGAGCCCAAGTCAGGCAGGCACCAAAAGCTGCAGCAGCTCCTTGAGCAGAGACCTGGCTGTGGGCTCTGCTCCCTCCTGGGGAGCTGCAAAGGGGCTCTGACCCCTCCCAGACACCAAATCTCTGCTTGGCTGCTCCAGCAGAAGGAATTAGACTGTCCTGATGCTTCCATTGTCCCCTCCCATTATCCTGGGTACCGGGCACCTTTCCATGGTGGGGACAAGGGATGAAGCTCAGATGCTCAGGTGTCCTTTTGGAACCATGGTAAGGGACAGATGGAGGGGTCAGAGCAGGCACAGCTCTGTGTGGTCCCACTGCAGGCACTGGGCTTCAAATGGGGCTGGAGACTGGCCCTGCCTGCCCTGGGGTCAGCACAGAGCCTGGGGCACACGGTGACTGCTGTGGGCATGGGTGGCCCTGTCACCTCGGAGGGTCTGGAGCAGTCCTGTGCCAGCCATGGAATTATTAAGGTTGGAAGGGACCTTTGAGACCCTCGTGTCCCAGAGTTAACCCAGCAGATGCTCAGCTCCTAGAGCCAGCCTGGCTGTTGGGATGTGGGTGCCTCTCCCAGAGGACACAGCAGCGTTTCCAGGATTTCTCTCTCTGGCCCTGGTGACTTGCTCAGAGATTGCCTCTCCCCCACACCCAGCATCTGCCAAAGCCCTGTTGGGATGCAGCAATCGATGCCAAGACAGGAGGCTGTGCCACGTGTGGGTGGGGGAGCTGAAGTGTCCCCACATCCCAAGCAGATGTGACCAGGGCAGCCCTGGGGCCTGGCTGATGATGACAGATGCTCCTCTGAATGCTCCTGCCTCTTCCCAGCAGGTGCTGGGAGCTCTTCCCAAACAAACACCAACACGGGGCACCTCACACTGCTCTCACCCGAGCCCTCTCCTTGGAACAGGAGTAGGGAAGGGGAATGTTTGCTCTATTTTGGGATTTCTGTGCTCCGGAAAGCTTCTCCCACTGCACAGAGTGTCTGCCGCTATTTTGAGGTCCCTTTCCTTCCCTGCCATCCCCAGAGGCTCCTGGCTGAGCAGTGGAATAGAAAACAACACATTATTGCTACATTTTGCTGAGCTTCTCTGTTTCCTGTGAAAGAAAGATGCTCTGGCTTGCTGGGGAGCGGGGTGTGCTCTGGAAGTGACTCAAAGCCAGACATGCCAGCAAGGAATTGGATTTTTTCCTGAGTGTCTTCCCAGGATGCTGCCATAGGCAGTGGGGAGGTGCCCTACCATGACCCTGCATGCCCTCTGGGCTGCCCCAGGTCCTGCCAAAATCCAAAATTCTCTCTTCAGACTCCTCTCCATCCATTCCAAAGGGACTCCTCTTCCTCAAGAGCGGTGGGGGTGACCACAGGAGCCTGGCATGGAGGGATGTGGAGCCTTCATTGGCTCAGAGTTGTGGGAACCCCCCAGGTGGTGGCAAATCCAGGTGCCAGGGGGTCTTGGCATGAATGATTTTGTGGGACTTTGGGATCCTGCATCCCTGGGCTCCCCACAGCATCCTAGCAGTGATGGCAGCAGGAAGGTGGATCCATCTCCCACCCAGGAGGGATGGATTTCCAGCTGGGACACAACTGCTGTCCCTTCTCACCCCATCCTGCTTGTGGGATGGATCTCCTCGCTTGGGAGGATCCCTATTAACATTTTCCAACAAAACTTGCATATCCTACCTATAAAAACCTCGGGAAGAGGTGGATTTGGTGGCTGCAGGATCCCATCTCCCCACTCCAGGGCTCTGGGTCACCCATCAGTGCCTGAATATCATGGGATGTGCAGCAAAACAGAGCATCAGCCATGAGCCTGCTGCTTTTCTGTGCCCCTGGCTCTCCCCAAATCCCAGATTTCTCTCCCTGCCCCTGGGATTCAGGAACCAAGTGTCTTTCCAAGCATGTGGTGTTTGATGGAGCTGGGACTGGGGAGGATTGAGAGACCTGGGCACCTTTGGGCTCTCGTCATTTGGATTTTTTAATCCATTCTAGGCACTTGTAATTTAGGTTTTTTAATCCATGAGAGTTCAGCACCATCCTGAAGTCCCCTGCCACTGTCCCACCACTTCCAGCTCCATCCCTCAGCGTGCCAGTGCTGCTGCCCACCCTTCCCAAGCTTTTCCTGTGTGGAAGGAGTTGAAAGCTGAAAACTCCAGAGATGATTTATTTCAGCCACATCTTTTAATGATAATTTGAATGAGCAAAGCAGAAAGCTTGGTTTAAATTACAAGCTTTTAATCTTGTTTCTCATTTGTGTGTTTTATTTATTCCCATAATTTGATTCTTTATTGGTAACCACCAACCTGCAGCTTTGATTCTTCTAAAACTCCTGTTTTGCTAAGCAGAAGAAAACACTTTGTATGTGGGAGGTTTCTTAAGCAATTATGTAGCTTAATGTACATTTACAGCAATTCTTTGTGTTTGCATTTTATTATGTTATAGGGAATGATGCATTTCTTCTTTATGAGATCATTATTAAGTTTGGACTCACACCATGTGCCATGGTCTATTTGGATGGAAATTGGCTTCCAATTTAAGATGCCCAAAAACCAGTATAAAAAATGGGTTTTATTAGTTAAATAAAACCATTTAATATGTGCTAGCCACAGGTAAAGAAATTAGCTTATCTGAGTGTTCATTTAAAGCTGATTTCCTAAACAAGATAAGCACTATCCACCAGGAGAGAGCTGAGTGCTTCGTTCTCACTTTTCATATTCTTTACGTGTTTAAAATTAATATAATACTTAAGGTTTATTTGCAGGCAGGAAAAGGCAAAGGAGCTTTGCCACTTTGCTCATCCCAAATTCCTAGGGTTTGCAATGACTAATTTACTGGGAAATGTTAATGCAGAAGGAATTTATTTTGCCTGCAGTTTTGGAGGGTAGGGATGCTGGGAGGTGCTGGATCCACCCCTTCAGCCACCAAAATTTCCATGGTTTTAGAGCTTCTTTATAGAGCTGACAGCAGCCATGTGCTGCCTGATGTTTTTATGCAAGTACTTAAATTACAGGAGGGTATGTCTCAACAACAAACTCAATTTTTAATTTTAAAAAAGTGTATTTCAGGTACAGAGAAAGCACTCTGAAACTGGAAACACTCCAGAAATAAAGGTGGAGAGCTGTGGCAGAGCAGGCAGGGAGCACTTCAGCCCCCAATCTTTCCAGGCACAGAGAATTATTATTATTTGCCTTGCCACAGCACTGAGTCCAGTCCATAACTTCTCGTTCTCCTTCCCTGGAAAGGGAATTTTTCCCCATTTGCAGGTCAGAGCCGACAGTAATTGCCCACTACTGCCTGTTCAGGGTTCTCACTGTAACAATCCCACACAAAATAAATGGCCCTGTGCTGTTATCAGCAGTTTTCTGCCATCAGCAGTTTTCTGCCCAGCAGATCTGGGGGGTTTTGTTATCTCAAGGAAAAGAATTCCATGGATTGCACATAAACAGGGACAGGGCCATCCTAATAAAGATAATGGATTATGTGCATCATGACAACAAAAACGCCCCCCGGGTGGGTGAGATCTCCTTTTTGGAGAGGCTGGAGCTGCTTCAGGGCTCATCCTGTGGTGGCTGATGCTGGAATGGCCCCTGAGTGAAGGGGAATTATTTCCAGGGATGCAATTCCAGTGAGCTCAGGGATGCCAGAGGACCATCACGAGCTGGGGATGTTTTGGGAGCTCCTCGTGGCTCTGGCTGCAGAGGCACCATCTGCCTCCCTCCCTGGGCATCACTCCTGCTGCAAAAATTTAATAATGAGCAAAGGCAAAAGAAGGAAAACAGGAAAACAAGGCCCTTCTGTGCTTGCAGTTCTCCAGCAACTGGCAGCAGTTTCATGGGGATATATCACTGATGCTGCTCTATGGGCTCCAGTCCTACTGGCATCATTTTTTTAAAAAATCCCTTTTCCAGAGTAATTGCTGTTTGTTTTGTCATTTCTCAGTGGACAATTACAGTTCAAAAACAAGAGTGCCTTTGAAGATTGGAGCAGGCAAGGCTTCATTAACACACGATTAATGCTCCATCGAAACTCACTTGAACTCCACCTGCCTGGGGCCTGGGACAGAAAAATCTGGCTTTGCAAAGCGAGGATTATTTGATCTATTTAAAATACTCACAGTATGGTCTCCTGGATACATTTCAACGTCAGCAGTTTGGGCGGCTGAAATATCTCCTGTAGGTTTGTGCCGTTACTTATAATTAAAATAAAAAATTCATTGCAAAGAATAATCCTTTTTTTTTTTTTTTNGAGAACCAGAGAGACAAATCTGAACCTGGTTTGTCTCAGGATGGAGTCCTTTACCTGGGATTAAAGTATTTAGAGCAGAACAATGTTGGTTCAAACAAGCAGCTCCCTAGACAAGAAGAGCTGGGGTCACCCCAAGCCTGTCAGGGACTTGATCCTTTTGGGAATGTATTGGGAGAGTTTCCAAGGCCTGATGGTGCAGTGATGTCAGGTGTGAGAAGAACTGTTAAAAATAAAAAAGAGAGAAAATCAGGAAGTTTCCTGCTTAGCACATTTTTATATTTTTTACTGAAAGGGAAGCTCTGGTAAATCAGGGGTTTGTGGTGCTCACCACCCATCTGCCCATTCATCCATCTGATATTATTCTGGTGTTTCATTGCTCATCAGGAATGTTCTTCCTTAATTAATATTATCCATCATCCATGGATGAGGCTGTTTGCTGGGAGCTGCTGCTGGGCCCTGCTCCTGACTCTGCTCCCAGCAGGGTTGGGAAGGTTCCACCACCCCAAGCTCAGAGCTCAATAATCACCTCTATTAAAGAGGCAAATGTGGTTCTGGACTCACGTCCCAGAGCACAGAGATTTTCCTAAAGGGAAGGAAGGGCTTTCCTTATGATGTGCTGATGCCTTAGGTTTTTAGCTTTCATGTTTTTCAGATCCTGTACTGCATTAGTGTATAACTCTGAACTCCATGTGAAGTGTTAATTACTGTCTTCACATCTTGGTCAGACAAAACAATCCCTCTGGGCCTGAAATTCAAGGCCACCCTACAGCCTCAGGCCCTGAAAAATATAAACAAAAGTGAATTGGGGAGAAGCAAGCTGGGGAAATATGACTTCATTACCTGAAGCTGTAATTGGACAATTAAGCCCTGATATGTAAATGCACCAAACTTATTTCTGTCTGAAAAACTCATGACCATTGTCCATCTTGGTTGTAGTCTCTGGGAGGCTTTTGGCTGCCCAAGGTGTATCTATTGAAGACCTTAAATAAATACCTACTTTTATTCTCTTAATCCTGTCTAGGCTCTGCTCTAGGTAGCCACTCCAAGGCACCATGCACCCAGGGAAGGTGGCCCCGAGCAGGGAGGTGTTTGCCCAAGGTGTGGGAACTGGAACCCAGCAGGGGTGGGAGCAGGGCAGTGAGGGCTGCATCCCTAGACATGCTGGGCTGGGATGTTTGTGTCAGTCCTCCAAGGGACAGCAGCACCAGGCTTTAATTTGTGTGTAGGCACCAGATTCTGGGCACTTCCCTGTGATTTCCAACCCGCTCCCATTGCAAAGGGCAACCCTGGAGCCCACTGAGCATCACTGGGCAGCGGATGGGAAAGGGAGCTGCTGGGAACAGCTGCCATTAAGCCACTCTTTGAAACCTGCAGAAGCTTCCTGCAGTCCACTTGAGGAGGTTTGAGAGACTCTGTGCAGCAGGGAGCGAGCAGCACTGGAATTACGCCCTGGAATTACAGCACAGTAATTGCTTGGTACTTACAGTCCAGGTCTAGAAGATCTCCAAGTCATAACTCATTGGAAAGATATTGAGCTCTCATCACAAAGAGGAAATATGGTCTCTAAACAGGCAGCTAATGGTGTGCAATTTATCTGATGGCAAATCACCCACGTTCATTACTCTGCAGCACAGCCAGAAAGAGAAATACAAAATTAGCTGAAGGAGAGAGGGAAGGAGGGAAGGACACATTTCCTTCCAGTGTTCCTTCAAGGTGGCTCTTGGAAGTAGGGTGGCAGCTCTTTGTATACCCAGGGCTGCTGCCAGCACAACCCAGCCAGGAAAACCTACTTTATATGCATCTTCCTCCCTGGAGACAACAAAAATGTTTTCTGCTGTTATTTTCACGCTATTCAGAGCTCTTACTGAGAAAAGCCCTAACACTCATCCAGGAAAACCTCGGACTGGTGGAATTTTTATTGTTCTTGCTCATCTTTGCCAGCCAGTGCTGTGGCTCCAGGGGTGAACAAAGACTAGATACTCTTTTATGCCTTTCCAGCTCCAGAGTGTCACCGTGCCGAGGCTGGGAATGCCTTCCAGCTTCCTCTGCTTTACAGCTTCCTTCCTCTCCACTTCTTTTACTCTCTTCCAGGTATTTCTGGCAGAGGAAATGGCTTGCTGACTGCACCAGGCTTTTCCTGAGGAGTGGGTAATGTTTTCCAAGCATTGGTGTGGGTGCCTGGTGAGGGGACTGCTCTGCAGAGATGCTGGGTGAGGAACAGCCCGACCTGGCACCCCCAGAAAACAACCACAGTGTCTCCACGCATCATCCTTGGTGTAATCACACATCTAATTCATCCCTGTGTGGCTTAGGAGCTGTGGATTCCCTGGGCAGTCCCGAGTGGAGGTGTCTGAAGCAGGTGGGGAGGAGGGGGAATGTGCAGGGTTTTCCAAAGCTGTCAGTGATGCAGGACTGACAGACCACGGACGTTTCTCCCTCTTCCCCCTCAGGGTGGTGCTTAGGGTGGAATCACAGAGTTAAGGTTGGGAAAAGTCTCTAAACCCATGGAGTCCAACCATTAACCCAGCACTGCCAGCTCACCATTAACCCATGTCCCCCAGCAGCACAGCTGCACGTTTTTGGAGCTCTTTGCAGGGATGGTGATTCCACCACAGCCCTGGGCAGCCTGTTCCAATGTCTGACCTTCCCATGAAAAAATTGTTCTTAGTATTGAAATAAACCTTCCCTGGTGCAACTTGGAGCCTTTTACTTTTGTTCTAGGGCTTGTTATGTGGTAGAAGAGACTGACCCCACTTGTCCACAACCTCCTTCCATGGAGTTGTAGAGCACTTGGAGTTGAAATGTAGCAAAACTCACTGGCTGATCCTGAAAAACCCTCCTTTGTTCCATGAACTGCTGTGAAAAGGCCTGAAGGACTGACCTCTGCCCAATACTTGCCCAGGATCCATCCCCCAGCAGCAGCCCCTGGGATCACTGAGACTTTGCAGGTTGCACACTGAAAGAAAAAAAAAAAGTGCTAATTTTAGTTTGCAGAGCAAGTGCCTTCATCAATTAATTATCCTTCATTGTGGAGTTATAGAGGACAGTTGGGAAAAAAGCTGTAGCACTTTTTAACTCTTAATTTGCCTTTTCTAGACAATCAGAGGGACACAGTGGCTTGGGGGATGTTGGATTGAGGTTGCTGTGGATTTTGCCTCCTGTTTTTTGATGGCCAACAGGAAGTTATAAACCCCTGAAATAACCTTGATTTCTTGGGAGGGGATGCTTTGCTTCAAAGAATTCCTTCCATTTCCTCCCAGAGTGACTATGAGAATGATCTAGAAACAATGTGAAATCTAATTTTCTGTTAGTCATACACAAAGCACATCCAAGTCATCGCTTCATGCTTGGAAATTCATCATTTTAATGTGACTGGAGATCCTGTTGCAGTTCTGAGCTGTCACCTGCTGATGCCAGGGCCAAATCCTTGCTGGGACTTTTGCTGCAGTGGCTCAGCCTTGAGCCCCTCTGTAACCCTGTAATTCATCTGATCCTGTGCCTGGAAAAGAAGCCAGCAGCTCAGGGCGTGGAAGGGAGGCACCTTTTCCTTCCTTTGCTTGGCCACCATCTGTTTTGCAAGGTGCTCTGCACCTCTCCTGAGAGGTGGCTGCTATTTTCTGCTTTTCATCTCCTTTCCTCAGATTCCCAGACAATTCCCACCACCTTCCCCTGGACAGGTGCATTTCAGTGATGGACAGATGTCCTTGGAGTCCAGAGATGGAAATTAATTTAAAATATATTTTGGTGATGGACAGACTCCCTCAGAGTCTGGAGCTGGGAATTAACAAATGAGGTTAAATCTGGGGGCAATTCTAACAGTCTTTTCTTGGGGATTTTCCTGGCAGGGCTGGCTGCTGGCAGGAATCCTGCCTGGCTCAGGTCACCACCAGCTGGGGACGTGATGATCCACATGGCACCAGCCAAGCTGCCACAAAGGCTTCCCCACCCCTCAGCAAAGACCTCCAAATTCCATCGCCATCTCAAAAATCCCTGCATCACTTTTAATCCCCCAGGACTGGGGCTTAAGAGACATCAGCAAGGGGTGATGGCCTGGGCTTGTGGGGGACAGAGGGACAGCCCAGGCCCTGGGGACTGCTGGGGAAGGCAGAGGGGTGCTGGCACCTGTGGTGGCTGTGTCCCCTCATCCCTGGAGAGTTGGAGTGGATTCAGAACAGGAGCAATGATTTGCAGTGTATGCCAAGCCAGGAACATTAAGAATAAATCACTCATAACTCGGAAGACAGTAATAACAGAAGCCTCTGGGGAAATCTGTACTGCTGAACAGCATATTTTATTATTTTTTTTCTTTTTTCACTTGAAGTCACTTAATGAACCTTCATGTTGAAATCTTCAGAAAGACTCACCTTAGGGGGTATTGGGAAATATTGGTAAATAGTGTTTGGCACTCCTGGGGCTCTCAGTGAGTGGCACTGACATTGTCACAGCAGAGGGGCTGGATGCTTCCAGCTTTTGCCTTCCCACACTCTAAGGCTCTTCCTACCTGCAAGTGGCAGGCAAGGTCCAGCAAAGGGTCAGCAACCCCCATCCCAGCACTCACACAGCCTAATTCCCAGGGAAAGGGGCTGCTAGCTCAGCAGGAAGATCCATTTAATCCCAAACTTTCCCAAGAAACAATATATTAGCAGTAAAACAGCTTCCACTCTTTATTTGCAGGTAATTTACAGCCCACATTGTGAGACAGTGCAATATTTGCAAGGAATTATAGAGAGGATGACTCAACAACAGCCACCTCAGGTCAGGTTTTCAAGTGTTCATCGTTGATAATTAAGAAGGGATTTGGGAAGCAGTGGCTGCTGGCACTGCCGTGTCCTGGGAGCTCATCAGGCTTTGGGGACTCTGGGCAGATTTGCCACTGGAGGAAAAGGAATGTTTATTAGAGATGGGAGGGATGGTCCCAGGGAGCTGTAGGCAGAGATGATCAGCACAAGGGGAAATTTTGGATGGAGTTTGGGGTGGTTCAAGCCAAGCCTTGCCAGGGCTGGGGGGAGGAAGGTGAAGGGGCTGTGCTGGCTCTGGCGTGAGCAGGACGGACACGGGGGGAATTTCCATGAAATCCTTGGGGCAGCTGCCCTGTCTGCCCTGGCTGGGCTGCAGGAAAGAGAGCAGGAGCTGTTGAGCCTGGCTCACAGCGAGCACAGCCCGTGTGTGCACAGCCCAGGACCCTCCCAGCGGGGTCACTGTGGGTGACACAGATGACACAGGTGACCCCAGGATGCTCCAGACCGGAGTCAGCTCTGCCCTCCCTCCAGCTCTGCTCTGCTGCCCGAGCTCATCACCCCAGGAACACGGAGAGGAAGTGTTGGACTCGCCTTTCCATCCCCCAGCAGAGGTTTCTCTGTTCTGGGGATGTGTGACAAAGCACCACCGAGGCTGTGACAGCACCGAGCAGCCGTGGGGGCTGAGCTGGGAAACTGAGGTGCGGTCACCTTGGTGTGACCCAGCAGAGCTGTGCCAGCAGCATCCCTGAGTGTCACCAGGGCCACCAGGAGAAAGTCCATGCATTGTTCTATTCATCAGCCACAGCAAATTCAGGATAAAAATATTCCAAGGTGAGGTAATGCACTGTGACACTGTATAAGTTAATTTATAAGAGGATTAACTGTGTTTAGAAGAGAGGATGGAACTTTCTCCAGGGCCAGTCACCCCAGTCACAGAGCAGTGTGGCTGCTGGGTGCCATCCTGCTGGTGGGATGGGGGGACCCATCTGCTCCTCTTTCACCCCAAGGATGTTGTTCCTTCCCTCCCTGCCCATCACATCTCCCCCAGCTCCTCAGTCCTTTAAGCAGCTCCCTTTGCTCCTCTGATGCTCATTCTCCAGCTAACCTTGCTCCAGAAAATGACTCTATTTACCACCTGCTTTTCCTCACCACTGTCTGCAGCAGCCAGACAACCCTGGGAAGAGATGGGGGATGAAAAGTGAAGAAATGGGGTGGGACCAACATGGAAACACCAGCTAGGGGAGGCAGCTGGGCTACAGCAGAGGGTGTCTGGGTGGGGAAGGGTTAATGGCCCCTCTCTGACTCAGCTGTAAAAGGGGGGGAAATGGGGTTTGCTTCTCCTTTCTGCTTAGGGGGAGGGAGGAGGCCAAAGGCAGGGTTAAGGGCTCTCCCATAGTTCTATCCCCAGCCCCACATTCCAGAGGAGCTTTGGTGCTGCTGGAGCATCCTGGTGCCTCCAGCTGGAGCCATCACCATCCCTGGCACACATCTGCCTCTGGAAATGTGGAAACTCGTCTCTGGAAACATGGAAAGACCCCAGGGTGGTGCTGATGGCTCAGGCACAGGGGAGAAAGCAAACACACACAGAAGGGAACCCGCCTTGCTCTGCCTCGAGGCCCCTTCTGCAAACAAACAGCATTTCACAGCCAGGGATCAAATGCTGGAATAAATCACAGCAGCCACCAGAGCGGGTCCAGCTCCCTGGCCACAGCAGGAGGGCAGGGACATCGTCACTGTCAGGACTCAGCTCAAGGGCTGTCCCCCCCTGAGGTGGCTTTGTGCCATTCTCCTGGGGGCCCTGCTTTCCAGCCAGCTGGTCCATGGCACCTTGCCTGGCCACTTCCAATGATTGCAGGAAATCCCAGAGCCAGTCCATACAAGAGCTGCTGATTTAATAATTTTGCCATAAACCATTCTTCATTATCTGGGTTTCACTGGGTGACCCAGGCCCTGTTGAAGAAGTGCTATTTCTTCTGCAGTCAGCTGTATTTTAATGAGTTACATTGTGGGTAAAACACCCCCAGAGAAAATCCATGCATTGTTCCATTCATCAGCCACAGCAAGTTCAGAATAAAAATATTCCAAGGTAGGTAATGTACTGTGACACTGTGTAAGTTAATTTATAAGAGAATTAACTGTGTATATATATATAACTGTGTTTAGAAGAGAGGATGGAACTTTCTCCAGCCAGCCAGGGTTGGAGCAGCCCTAAAATGAAACGTGCTGGTAGAAAACAAACCAGTTCTTCCTTAAAAGATGGGTTGGTTTTGGCATGCTTTTTGGGTTTTGTTTTTTAAAAGTTCAGGTGCTAAAAGTGTAAGTGGAGTGGAAGTGCAGCTCCCTGAGCTGATGGAGCCAGGGCACTTCAGCTGGAGCACTGCTGCCCTGCCTGGTGCCCTCCTGGCTGTCACTAAAGTGATGCTGAGGAGAGCTCTGGGATGGGTGAGGCTGCCAAAGCCTTTCCTGGGCTGTGGCATCCCCATGGAGCTGCCCTGGGATGCTCAGAGCAGTCCCAGGGGCAGGAGGGCTCACCTGCACCAGGGGCTCTTGGGCTTCTCCCAGCAAAGCTCACAGGAATTTGGCCACCATGAGCATCCCTTTGGCTCTGAGGTCCCCGAGCAGGGAGGGGACACGAGCACTGCTGTGTGTCCTGCGTGGGCAAAGGGAGCTGCAGGCTGTGGGTGCCAGCTGGAAAAGACCTGGGATACCTTTTATCTCCTGGGATTATCCCAGGAGATTTCCACACTGATCTTTGCAGCTGCACTTCCCTGGGTGCCTTTGGGACACGGGATCTCTGCTGGGAAAGTCCTGGCACCTCCCTGGGCTCCTGTCCCCTCTCCATCAGATCCTGATCACTGCAGCCAGAGACAGGGACACATCCCCAGGTGACACCTGGCTGGGGACACACATCACACCTTGCTGGGGATGATCCCCACTCTGGGGGGCTTTGTGTCTGGCTGCAGGGATTCCCTGGTCCTGCACACCTGATCTCCCACCAGCAACGATGGATGGAGCCAGGAAGGACCCTCCAGGTCTTTTATTCCAATGAATGTTTGCAAATTTTCCCCCCTTATCTGGCAGCTTTCTTCTGAGCTCTGCAGAAGCAGCAAGGAGCCTCTATTCTGTAGCTGGTTTTCACCATAATGATTTATAATAGATGATGAAAATGAAAGTGCTGGAGGAAGAGAGGCCCAGTCTGGGCACTCGGATGGCCCTAATGAAGTCCCATCCAAGTTCCCATTTGTTGTCAAGCTATTAATTCTCTCCCCAATTCAGTCCCCAAATTACTTTCCCGAGAACTGAATCTAAATATGAAAATCAATTAAGAAGGGAACGAGTAGCTACATCTGGGAGAGGAGGCAAATATAATGACAAATCACCTGGTTCCTTTCGAGCATGCAAATTAACATTTAGAGTGTATTTTGAGGAAGGGGAGCTTGGAAATGCTGCTTCACAGAAACTGCTAGATCAATTTTCCAAGCCTGAGTGCTGGAGATTCTTCAAAGTTACTGAGGGCTCTGTCTTGGGATAAAAATAAAAAAAAAGGCAAGAAATCAATGCTGATAATTAATTTAGCAGAATCTATTCGTTCTTTCTCCTTCCAGTCAATGCAAAGAGAAAATCTTGCAGGAGCTGAATTTTACATTTCCACAGAGATTGTGCCGGGACAAAATGAATAAACGCTCATAAATTAGTTCAAAAGCTCTGCTATGTTGTTGAAGTGGGGCTTTTTAATTAACTGGAGGAATTTGTCATCACTTTCCCCCCTGCCCTTGCAAGGGGAAGCGAGTGCCATCCAGTGAGCCTGGGCAGCCCAGCCCTCCTGAGATCCAGCAGCTCCAGACAGGAATGTGGAAGAGCTTTAAGCTGTGATTTTTTTGTTTTGGGTCTGGTTTAATCTGGTGCTCAGTTTGATGTGCACCTGCTGCATTGCAAAGCCCAGAATCCACACTGGGAGCTCATGTCCCAGCCAGGATCCTGCTTGTGTCCTGAAAACAGGAGTCTGTGGGATTCAGACTTTTTAGTAGGGCTTATGACAGGACAGGAATGATGTTTTTAAACTAAAAGAGTGTTGATTCAGACTAGATATAGGGGAGAAATTTATTTATGTTGAGGGTGGTGAAGCACTGGCACATTTTGTGTTTCTGTAAATAGTTTGGGGTTTTGTAGGGTTCCTAAATAGTTTAGAGGAATCTCAGCAAATATTTTAGGAGGTTGCAGGATTGGTAGATAGTTCAGGAGGGTTGCAGGGTTACCAGAGGGGCTGGGCTGGGATCCTGGAGCAGGGGCAGAGCAGCAGCACATCCTGTGCTCTGTCCAGCAGCAGGCAGAGAGGAGCCACGTTTTAATTATTCAAAACTCATCTTCCCTCCCATTAGCCGCAAATGGGAAGTGGATGGATTTTGGTAATGAATCCCCAGGAGGGTACTCGAGTTTAAAGCAAAACCTGTCCAGTTAAATCTATCCAGTGGAAGTGGATTTGAACTCTCTGATCCTCCAAATTCGGTTTGGTGGTATCGCCAGAGAGAAGGGCTGGGCAAAAATGTGGCAGTGGAAAATAAGAGGGGGAAATGTTCCTGGGCAGGTTTTGCCTTTGGTCTCAGTGGCAGCAGTGATGGGGATGAGGGGAGCTGGGGACACAGGGCTGAGCATCCCATGGATTCACCTGTGGAGCTGCCTGGGAAACGGGAAGGTCTGGTTTGGGGTTTCAAACCTGTTCAGTGACCAGTGTGCTGTGCCCAGACCATGCTGGGGCTGGAGCAGGAATGTGTCCCTGCAATGCCAACAGGGACAAAGCCCAGGGTGCCAGTGGAACAGGGGATGTGTGAAAAACCAGGGCTGGTGAGAGGAGTTTGCCATGGTTATTGCAGGTGTTTGGCCCTTGCTCCATCTGCAAATGGTTGATGAGCTGATTTATTTCCATGCAAATATCCTGTGTATCTTGATTAATGCATGGCAGACTCAGGGGTTTACTGTCTGTGGGGTTTGGGGCCCATCCCAGGAGCCCCAAGAGTGACATCCCTGGAATGCTGGCCAGCAAATCCAGGTTTTTCCCAGTGCTCAGGGACTGAAACATAAGATTTTGCACATAAACAAACAAAACTTGAAGTTTTCACTTTGTTTGTGTAAGAACACAGGGATTTTTCCACCTGTGGCCCAGGGATGTGGGATGTGCTTCTGGACCCCAGCTCATTGTTATCACTTTGATAACATCCAGGAAGAATTAATGCACAACATCAAAATCTAAATCCCTCAAAACAGTTTATTTTCAGCCTGGATGTCCCAGTGAGGAATGGCAGCTGCTCATAGATTTCCACCCTTTATGAGGATATAAGATCAGATTCAGATGCTTTGCTCCAAGCTGGGAAAAAATCCTGCTGTGCCAGGCAGCTGAACCTTCTCAGTGTTGGAAAAGAGAAAAAATCACTGGTGCTTTAGAGCAAGGGATGGTTTCTGGGACAGGAAGGACAGCTGAGGAAAGGTTCATTAGTTATCTTTGTCATGGATTTTATTAACAAAGGTCTATTGTAGGCATTTTTCTCTTTCTGCTTGCTCATTGTTTTTCCTTAGGAGTGGCTGAGCTGTTCCTCCCTGATCAGGTAATGAGGTGCAGGGAGCAAACCCCATTAATCAGGGCTGCAGAATGGGAACAGGGACATTGCCCATTCAGCCTCTTTTAAACCCTCAGTGCTACATCAGCCCAGAACAAACCATCCCCCCCAGTCCAGCAGGAGCCTGAGCCCCCCAGGACTGCTCCCAGTGCCCTCTGGCCCCAGTTCACTCCATGCAAATCCCCACGAGCTCCAGGGCCATGCTTGGCAGCAGAACTGAGCTGTTATTTTCCCTCCCTCATTAACAAATGAACGTCCTGGTGGATGAAGTTTCTGTGATGGGTACTGGCCATGACCTGAGTAGGGCAGGCAATCATGTCCAATCCTTTCATCAGCAGTACAAGGCTCATCCCAGTGACTCCCTGCACCAGCTCCAGCCTGGGGCAGCAGGTTGGTGCTCCAGAAGGATTGGATGCTGTTTGCTCCAGGTTTTCCAGCCCTGTCCACCCTCCCCAGGGCTTCTGAGCTGCTTCTGCCTCACCACTGGCAGCTGCTTGAAATGAAGGAATTTCTATTTCCTCTGTCTTGAAAAAACATCAATGATCTATCTGAAGAGAGGATGATCAAGGGTTAAGATTTTATTGGACAGTTCAGTTGCTGTGTCTGTGTTTGGAGCTTCTGTGAGTTCTGCCCCCAGTTTGATTACCATCAAACCCCAGCACGTTTGTCATGGGGAAGGAGAACATCAACTGACATTTTCAGGCCAGGGCCAAATTCATCACTTGTCAGGCAGCTCTGCAGCCGTGCCTGTGCCTTTGCTGGGAGCGTGGAGGGGATGCTCTCAAACCAAGCAGGTTCCTGTGGGGAACAAGCTGATCCCACACTGCCTGATGTGTTCCCTGTCCCATCTGCCACTGTCCCTTTGTCCAGTTTGTGTCCCAGCACATCTTGTCCAGACAAACCCCCGAGCCCAAGCCCGTGGGAGCTGTCACAGAAGTCATTGACCTGGATTTCTCCAGCCTGGGAGGGATCCTGTCCATGCTTGGGGATGGTCTGGGCTCTGCAGGGACAAGGTTCATGCCCAGATGTGCAGAAGCTTTGCATGCTGTCCATGGCCCCAGCAGCAATGGAAATGTGTGTCTGGAGGCAGAGCCAGCTCGTGCTTTGCTTTCCCTGCACACAAAGCCAAGGCAAAGACAAAACTCACCCAGGAGGTGTCACCAGGGCTGGCTGAACCCACAGGGACAGGACCCTCCCCAGATACGTTTTATCCTTTTTTCCTGCACCACCCATCCCAGAGGGCCCATACAAAGCAGTTTTGGTCTCTTGTCACCCTCAAAGGAACCCAAGGTAATTCTGAACCCCTTTCCTCTCCTGCTGCTCCCATTCTGGCCCCGACTGGCTGCAGGATCCACACGGGGAAGGAGCACACACAGACCTCAATATTGCCCTGAGGTGAGCAGCAGGAGAGGAAAGCGGGGATGAAACATCCTCTTAAGAGCCTAAATATTACATGCCAGACAGCACAGGGCCTGGAAAGGCAGAGAATTTATTGGAAAAGACATTGTCAAGCTGAATAGCATCACAGGGAGAGGCACTGGGGCTTGGCATCTTGGTAGCAGCAGCAAAGTCTTGCTTTGGAGGAGCTGCTGCTCCTTCACTCGTATTTTGGCAGGCCAGTTCCCACTGATTTTGGGGAGTGTTGGATGGGTGTTTTATCCAGCCTGCAGCCTGGCTGGATCAGCTCCTTCTTGGGCTGCAGGAAGTGGCAGCTCTGGGATTTGTTCCCAGGTGAGTGACACATCCTCACTGTGGTAGCAGTGTGGAGGGGTGAGTGTTGTTCACACTCAAGAAAGCAGAAGTTTGGAAGATAAGGGATGTGTAAAGACTTGGTAAGAGGTCAGCATCGGGTGAACACTCCTCTCCCCTGGGGGAATCCCTCTGTTAAAGCCCTGGGGTGATGCTCCTGCTGCAGCCAGTCAGTGCCTGCCCTGATCTAGGGTGATGCCAGCCTCAGGCTGCCAGTGGGGGAAATTTTTAACCTCATTTTAACACTTCCCTGGCTGTTATTCACAGCAATCACAGCACTTTTTGGTGCAGCAAAGATGTTCCAAGTGGGATCTGTCTGTCCCCTTTGCTCTACCACCCTCACCCCCTCCCAGCCTGCTCCCTGGGCACACTGGGGTTGAAATCCCTGATCCCCCTCCTCATTTCCAGGCTCTGCAAGAGGAAAATAGCTTGATAGCTCAGCCCTCATCTCAAGCAGCTCAGTGCTAACAGCAAATGGTTTTGTTTACCATTGGGAGAATGGTTCAGGTTGATCATCAAGGAAGAGTTTTTTCATGGAAAAAATGGTCAAGCATTGGAATGGACTGCCCAGAGAATCCAGAGAATGGATTCACCACCTCTAGAGATGTTTAAAAAACAACTGGACATGGCACATGGTGGTATGGTCTGGTCAGCAGTGTGCAGATCAGGCAAATGATCCATGATCTTGGAGGTCTTTTGGAGCCTGAACAATTCTGTGAAAAGATTCCAGGGCCCAGGATCAGGGCTGGGAGCACTGACCTAAGCCCATCCTTATCTGTGCCTCATTGTGCCATGTATGGGACCTTTCTGGAGGGAGAATCTCAGCATCTCCCTCCCTTCCTGCTTCATCTGAGCATTGCTCTTGACTCTCCCACTGTCCAATGTCCCCTCAGAGCCAGGAAAACCTTCCTCTGCCAGCTCTGAGGTGCTGTGGGGCATTCAGACAGTGTCAGACTCCAGTCCAGACTGTGCCAGAGGGTTTTACCTGCCACATGAACCTTTTCTAGAGTTTTCTCTCTGGTCCATCCAGCTCTCAGCCATCACTGTCCATCATTTTGGGCATGAGGGGCTCTCAGGAGGGAGAGGGAGTGGGGGCAGAGAGAAGAGCAGGAGGTGCCTGAGAGCACAGGCAGGACCTGTACTGGATGCTGCATCCAGAGAAAATGCTCAGGGCTGTAAATCCTCCCTGAGCCTTTGAAATGTGTTTGCTCCAGCAGCCTTTGGACCTCTCCTTTGGGCTGGTGCTTGGAAAAACATGCTGGGCAGACAGGGACATGAGCAGGGAGCAGCACTGCAATTGGCTGGAGCAGCCCTTTGGGAAGGGGCCTGGGGGAGCTGGGATGCTGGGGGCAGCAGGATGAAGCAGTCAGGGTCATGGGGATCCTTCATTCCTTGAGTTCCTGCTGCAGCAAGGTCCCCACATGACTCACAGCACTCTGGGTGAGGAGGAATAACCTCCCAGCTGCTGAGCCTTCCCTGAAAGAGCTCTGCAAACAGCAAGAGATGAGGTTTACCCAATTAATAACTGCGTGTGCTGATGGTATTTGCTCAGCTGTGCCCGTGTTTCTTGCTGACTCAGAGGAAGGAAGGTTCTGTGGTTTGGGCTCCCCGTGGGTCACACCAGGAATGGAACCTGCAGCTCCATCCCTGCAAACCCCACCAGGGCTGGCACTGCCTGCTGAGCTCCTTCTGCTCTGCAATAGCAGCCAGGGGTCTCCCTGAGCCCACCCAAAACACCACCCCAGACCCCAGGGTAGTGAAGTGATGGAAGCCACCCTGGTGTGCTCAAGCACCCTGAGCTCTTTCCCCACCCTTGGGAAGATCTGTCCTGCAGGGGATGAGGTGCCAGGGCATTGCTCAGCCTGGATGCTGGGGCATGCTGACATTTCCCTGTGCCAAGAACCCACCCCTTCATCCCACACATCCCCAGTTAGCCCCAGACCCCCATCCAGCAGCAGGGAGTGGGAGCTGAGTGCCAGCAGGACTGGTCTGGCTGTGGGTTTTGGCTCTGTGGTGAAGCTGGATCCTGCTGGGAGGGGATGGGAGGTGAATAAACCTGACCAGCACCACCAGTGCTGCTGGGGTTCAAAGCTCTGCTTAAAACCCCTCTCAGGGAAACCACAAAAACCCAGCTTAAGTGGCCCCTGCACATGGAGAGAGCCCAAATGAAGCATCTGCACCCAGTCTGGGTGGAATGATGGAAAATTCAGGGGCTCTCAGCATCCCACTGGGATCCAGTGCCCACTTCAGCCCCAAACCAGTCCCTTTCCTGGCTGTCCTGCCTCCTGCTTGGGTTCAACTCAGGAAGTGCAGCTCCAGGCTGCAGTGCTGTGACCCCTTCTGAGTATATCCGTCCTGTATCATAGCCAGAAATTCCCATTTTTCCCACTATAAATAGCATTTATATGTGTGTGTGCATTTATAGATATAGAGACAGCTTTGCTTTGATACCCAATCCTGCAGTGCTGGGTTAGCAGTTGGACTCGATGATCTTTAAGGTCCTTCCCAACCTTAACTTTTCTGTGCTTCCATAATTATATACATTTTTACATAAATAAAATAGATTTGCAAGCTGATATCCAATCATGCAGTGCTGGGTTAACAGTTGCACTCAATGATCTTAAAGGTCCTTTCCAACCTAAATGATTCTCTGCTTCCATGATGAAATCTATGCCTATATCTACATCTATATCTCTATCTATATATCTCTCTCTATATATATTTGTATTTATATAAATAAGCACAGTTACAAGTTGATATCCAGTCATGCAGTGCTGGGTTAATGGTTGCACTTGATTTTAAAGGTCTTTTCCAACCTAAATCATTCTGTGCATCCATGTACTGAAGAAAATAGCAGTGGGATTTTGCAGTAGGGGAAACTGAGGCCCAGGCTGGCTGTCATGCACCAGAAGAAATCAGTGTTCCTCAGATTAATTCAGTAATTCAGGGAAGGGGTGGATCACCCTGACTGCCTTTGTGCCAGCCCTGCTCTGGATTTCAGAGGAAACTGCTCATTTCTTTCCCAAGTATTCTCCAATATATGAAAAATGAGACCTGCATTGGGCTCTTGTGGAGGTGAAAGGCACTGGTGTGAATTGGGATTAAGGTTTTGGTTTGGTTGGTTTTGCTTCTTCCTTTATTTCCACGAGGGATGACAGCACTAGCACTGTGGCTGCAAAGGCAGAGCTTGCTTGGAGAAAATCCAGCCTGCTTTGACACTCTGTTGCCCTGAATGACAAGAATGAAATTAAAAAGGGAAAGGAAAAAAAAAAGGAGGGGAAAAATGGAAAGAAAGAAATTCCAGCGGCCACTGCTCCTGCTCTGGCATTGCTAATCCAACAGCTGAAGGTTTATTTGTACTGACTAAGCTGAAGTGAGCAACTTAATTCCCTTTTAATTCCCTCCTGAAGGCTTCAAAAAGCCTAATAGCTGTTTTCCTGCTCGCTGGGAACTCTGAGGCAGCCCCCAGCCCACCCAGGCTCTCAGGATTCTGGGATGTGGCTGGATTTTTATCCAGAATGGGTGGGATTAGAGCCTGGAGCTGGGCTGGGATGGAGCA